>CAXIPT010000001.1:3736512-3838566 GCA_964030475.1 Tethya wilhelma
CTCTCTCTCTCTCTCTCTCTCTCTCTCTCTCTCTCTCTCTCTCTCTCTCTCTCTCTCTCTCTCTCTCTCTCTCTCTCTCTCTCTCTCCCCCTCTCCCTCTCTCCCCCCAAAGTACCATCTTCTCAGAGCTCATGGAGGGAATGCAGAAATGGTACATGTCCACAACTCTAGAGGCAGACTACTATCGAGCTAAGCGAAACAACCACAAAAAGATGTACCACGATCCTCGAACTCAGAAGCCCTTTGAAGGAAAGGATGAGCACACACCAGTGAGTGCCTTCCTGCCTGTCCTTTGACTTACATGTTCAAGAAAATGCCATACACACACACACACACACACACACACACACACATGTAACTCCAGGCGTCAGCTGTCTCTCGTAAGCTGGAGTTGATCCACAATCTTTTACTGAAGAAGGCCGATGATGTGCTCTGGCTACGAATGAGAGACCTTGCCATCCCTGCACAAACTTATGGCATGTAAGCAACAAGAGATGGATCTCTTTTGTATTTCTGTAAAACTTTACACACGTAGGTAGATCCTTTTTGTTGCTTTATGTAATACTTTACACTCAATGTACATATGACACACACACACACACACGAACCAATCTATCACAAGTCGTTGGATTCGTCTTCTGTTTGGTCGTGAGTTCCCCCTCCCCATTGTCCTGGAGCTGTGGGATGCTCTCTTTGTGGATGGCACGTCCCTCAGCCTCGTGGACTACATCTGTGTGGCCATGCTCATGCACATCAGACAAGTCTGTGAGTTTAGTCAACAGCAGCTGTTGTATAACTATCCATCTGTGTTCATTCGTTATGTAGTCGTACTTTTACACTTTTCACTTTGTGTGCGCCGTGCTATAATTATAGTAGTCACAATGTTGTGCACACTCCCATGCAGTGATTGACGGTGACTACGCTACTTGTATGCACCACTTGATGCACTTCCCCACTGTCTATGAGGTCAACTATCTTGTACAGAGGGCACTGCACCTCAGGAGCCCTGTAAGTACATTGTTCACTGTATACCATAATTTGGGAAATTTTCGTGTTATAAAAAAATTCGTGTAACAAATTTTTGTATTAAAAAAAATTTTCATAGTTTCTCCACTGTCACAATGTATCTGTAACGGGTCGTTAAATTTTCGTGTGCAAAAATTTTCATAGTTGCCGCAGACTACGAAAATTTCCCGAATTACGGTACTTAGTCCTGTGAGTAGATTGTACACTAGTGGCCTGGGTACAGAGGCTAACTTAGTAGGTTCTTGTACGTGTACATCATGTTGTGTGTACATCTCTCTGAAGTTTACTGTGTGATGTTGTAAGGGGGAAGTTGTGTGTATGTGTGGTAAGCTTTTCCCCTCTAGAAGCCACTCTTTCACTACCTGGTGCTGGCCTCTGTTTATGTTTTGATATGACAGCTTTCCAGGGACTGTATTCATACACTTCAACTTTTACACATACTACTTTCATGTAGTCTCTTAAACTCACCCTAGATACTGTGTTTGGAACAGAACTGTTTGAACAAACATATTTCCCTTCTGTCTTTCTCTTTCAGGCCACCTACCCATCCCCTAATTTATGGACCTACCATCCTAACAAGAGCAGCACCAAGGTGGGACCTCAAAGTCCAACTAATGAGCAGCCATCACCACAAATTCAGATTCGTGGTGGCTCCTTTCAATCGCGAGCGTCAAAGGTATGATGATTGGATTTGTGATTTGGTGATTTCTGGAACTGATCACTAAATGGGCAAATTAACTAGCGTAGTCAATAACTGTAATCACACCCATATACAGGCAAAAGAAGTATTCACCAAGCAATTTCCCAAAGCTCTCTCCCGAAACTCTCAGTCTGGGCCTCGTCTTGAGTTTGACTCTTCCACCTCCAAGCCACGATCCCGCTCTCCCTCTCCAAAGCCTCGGAGGAACCAACACCTCTCTCCAACCGATGAGAAGCTGTTCAGTGGAGCATTGAATGACACATCAACTAGCAACAGTGGCAGTGGCAGTGGCAGTAGTAGCAAGCCAAGGGGAAGGTTCAAGATCCTGGGAGAGACTAAGTCATCAAAGGTTGCCCCCGGTCCCACTGGGAAAGAAATGACCAGTAATCCCAGAGTAAGTGCTACTCTCTTTTAGACTGTATTCAGGGGTGGTGTTGGATACTGTAGCATTTAAAGGAGACTTACACTCTCATTCTAGGTCCATCAAGAGAGCTCACAAAACCAGATAGAGAAGTTGACTAACAGGTTGGATGATGTTGAAGCCAAGTGTCTCTACTGCGGAGGGAAGATGGAGTCGCTGATCAATGTCCTACAAGAGGAGATCACCAGCCTGAGTGATCTGGAAGATGAGACAGAGAACACCCTACTCCTCTCTCTGGCTGGACTGAAACACGTGAGATTGTGGATGCGTCTTGAGATGATTGATGTGATGAAATCTATGGTTGTGATTTTCAGGTGAGAGATCTTCTACTGAACAAGATCCCATTCAGCGGTGAAGTGGAAACTGGCTGGGAAGTGTCAAAGAGCAAGCCAACAGTGCCTAATGGAAGTGAGTAATGGAACCATTACGTAAATACAATGTACATGAATGCCATGTGCTCACTCCAGGCACTAACACAGCTGTTAAACCATCGATTTCGGTATCTGACATTGTTGAACCAGCTGCTCCTCCTGCCAACAACACTACCAGTAACACTGTGAGTGCTTCTGATCAAGACACCACACCCACCTCTAGAACTGAACCCATTCCCATTCCAACTGCTGGAATGGGAATGAAACCTGATGAAATGCCACTGCTCCCCCTCGAGGAGAGTGGGAATAGGGTGCCTGAAGAAGTGGCAAGTGGCACTGGAAGAAGTAGTATAAGTGAAGACTGGGTCAACCTCTCTGTTAGCTCACACCCTCTTGTCAGTAGTAGTGAAACCAACGACTGATGCAGTGTGTTGTGTGTGTGTGTGGTTGTGTGTGTGGTTGTGTGTGTGTAAAAAGAGAGATCGTAAAACAGATGTGTGTTTGTTGTGTTGGAATTGTAGATAAATTAATTTTGGTAACTTTGTGTGCATCTTGTGTTCTTTTTTGTTACTTTCTCTGGCCAGTGTTGATAATAAGATTGTTTTGTTGTTTTTAATTATAATTGTATGTGAAAGCTAACAACATAATATTGGAAAATAGTCAAGCATGGCAATCATCTCAATCTGCTTTACAATAACACACTAATAGTCACCACATGAAATCTTCAACGTACAATTTACATATACAAGCTTTAAATTTTACAGTCAGTTCTAAGGCCTAAAATTTTCAGTTTCAAATTATTATGCAACAGAATTGTTGATATTCGATCATCATCCACAACTTCCAGATGATCCACAATCAATAGTTAGTTTACTTCCTTTTGCCTGTAATGCATGTGTGAGAGGAGGAGGGAGGACAAGTTATGATTGTGTAATTTTTTCACTTGCATGTAGTCTTCATGAACAATTTCTTCTTTGTCTGTTATTGTAACAATAATACAATACAATGTCATTATTATTTTGTGTGTGATTCCAGTTGTAACTATTACTATGCTTACTTTGAACTCGTTCTTTCATATGCTGGCGTTGCATTTCTAGAAGAATAATTATTATACTCATAGACAAACCCAAAACAATTATTTCCTTTCCTTACAATGTCATAGTAGTCGTGCAGCACTCAATTACCATGCAGATCGAATTAATTAAGGTATACAAACAACATTACCAACTGGAGGAATGACTGCATGGCAGAGGAGGTGGAAATGCAGCCTCTTCTTGAACGACTTCTCGGTCTGAATATAGTAATGAATTGATGAAGTTGAGCGTCTTCTTAATGTTCCTAATTCTGTTTTTTACACTTGTATAACTATACAAATGGCACATGACAGAACAAACAATAGAAGCTGTGTAGATAATAATACACTCACATAATGGTAATTGTGATATATGGGAACTGTTCACTTGCATGTAGTAAAGTAAACAAGAGAGAACAATAAAAATAATGGTACAGTAAATACTCCATAAAAATGTTTTTGTTCAACAATAACCTGCATACTATACATTTTTTACAGTGTACTGTACATAAAGTGTTACTTCAATTCCCTATAATACTGCGTTGTCTTACGAGTCTTCCTCATTTCCAAGCTTCACATGAATTAAGGGCTCAGTACACCATCTTAAAGAGTAGCTATTGACAAGAAATAGTCACAGCTAGAGAGACTAAAACTGTACTTGAGAAATTTATCACATGCACATAATGATTATGCAGAAAATGTGAATTGAAAGCCAACTTACTTGTGTACTTCAGCACCGCACTTCATGTTTATGGACACAATAATGAGCATCTTTGTCTCTGAGTCACTGCTGTTGAGCTAGGTCCACAGGGAACTCAATGATCTGTCTCCCAAGGAACATCGAAGTCATGCATCTGATGTGTTAATAATAAGGTGAATTTCAAATACTGATTGATTCAGATACTGAAGTAAAGAAAGGTGCATGGTTTGTGCAATGTCATGTATCATCCAAAGACTTGCTTTCAATTTCGATGCATGTGAAGCACATCTCAACTAATTTGGGATTTTGGTGTGCAAAGAATATAATCATTATGTTTTTCTTTATTTTTACTTGTATACAAATGGCACATGACAAAATGGGAAATGTTCTTGTATACAGTGAACAAGAGAGAATATTAATTGAGTATTTTCACAATCCAAGAGTTACTGTTCTAGCTTGGCCAGCAAGCAGCTATCCGCGAGTCTCGGAATGGTTTCTACTGCGCACGCGCAAATATGTAAGTTGTAACACATGACGTCATTATTACAGATTCTGCATCTGCAATTATTTGCAATGATCAATGCTTCATCTGCACTTGCCTGCGGCTGACAGGCAGGACCTGAGCTGGATCTACGAATAATGGAACCAAAGATTCTCATTTTGTGCATACTTCTTTCCATATTCAGATTTGAGCTTCTTATGTGCCAAATAGATGAAAACTTAGATACCTGCCAAGTGGAAGGTGAATGTGATTCAACAAACCATCCGGGCAAATTCAATATTTTTACTGTAGAAGATGAAGACTATTCCAAAGAGCCTCAGGCTGCAGCGACTGATCTCCTAGAAGAAGGAGGAGACAAAGGTTATTCAGGAGAGGTACAAGTTGAAGCTGCTGATCTTCTGGAAGAAACAAATGAGCTAAAAATTAACAACCTCATTAGAATTCCTGGTGGATATGTAAGTTGTAACACATGACGTCATTATTACAGATTCTGCATCTGCAATTATTTGCAATGATCAATGCTTCATCTGCACTTGCCTGCGGCTGACAGGCAGGACCTGAGCTGGATCTACGAATAATGGAACCAAAGATTCTCATTTTGTGCATACTTCTTTCCATATTCAGATTTGAGCTTCTTATGTGCCAAATAGATGAAAACTTAGATACCTGCCAAGTGGAAGGTGAATGTGATTCAACAAACCATCCGGGCAAATTCAATATTTTTACTGTAGAAGATGAAGACTATTCCAAAGAGCCTCAGGCTGCAGCGACTGATCTCCTAGAAGAAGGAGGAGACAAAGGTTATTCAGGAGAGGTACAAGTTGAAGCTGCTGATCTTCTGGAAGAAACAAATGAGCTAAAAATTAACAACCTCATTAGAATTCCTGGTGGTGTTTTTACAATGGGTCTTGATACCCCAATAATGCCTCAACTTGGCGAAGAACCAGCAAGACGTGTGGAGATCAGTGAGTTTTTTATCAATCAGTACGAAGTCAGCAATGCTGAGTTTGCAAAGTTTGTGGCTGCAACAGGCTACATAACTGAAGCTGAACAATATGGTGATTCAAGTGTCATGAACCTGCTTCTTTCAGATGAGATGCTTCAGTTAAATGAAGTCCACTTTGACAAAGATAATGAAGAGTTGGGTATTCCTTGGTGGTTAGTTGTTGATGGAGCCTCTTGGAAACACCCAGAGGGTAAAGATTCAAGTATCAAAGAGCGGATGGATCACCCTGTTGTACATGTTTCTTGGAATGATGCGGTTGCTTTCTGTAAATGGGACGATGGAAAAAGGTTACCAACAGAAGCAGAATGGGAATATGCTGCACGAGGAGGTCTTGAAGAAAAAACATTTCCCTGGGGTGACACTCTTTACCCAAATGGAGAACACATGGCAAATGTTTGGCAGGGAAATTTCCCCCACAACAATACTCTAGAAGATGGTTACCTAAGCACAGCACCTGTCAATGCATTTAGACAAAATGGGTACAATTTACACAATATAGTTGGTAATGTATGGGAGTGGACTGCCGACTGGTGGACTACAAATCACACAAAAGAGTTTGTAAAAGACCCGACAGGCCCAGCTACTGGAAGTGACAAGGTAACAAAAGGTGGTTCGTACATGTGTCATCCAAAGACCTGCTTTCAATTTCGATGTGCTTCCAGAAGAGGAAGCTCACCTCCTACCTCCGCAACTAATTTGGGATTTCGGTGTGCAAAGAGTCTTGTTGCTATTGAAGTCTAGTTAAGTAGTGATTTAATAATTATAGCAAACAAATAATTTATGCAACAAATGATAATCAATAATTATTAATGTTTTCATCTGTTTGTTGTTGATTTTTGGTATCTACTCAAGAGCGCATAATTGTACTGAAGGATTCCAACTAGCCAGAATCTATTTCTAGAAGTAACATAAAATGCAGCCAAAGATAATTATATTACTGGACAGGTATCAGTAAATTGTAACTTGTTATTGACCTAATCTCAATAGAATCCAGAAAGATAGTCCAAAAATATTAGAAAGATACATGTAGTCCAAAAATATTAATAATTACACTAATACCCAGAGCTGCAAGTTTTCCGTTGCAGTCTCGCACATCTGATGCTTTGTATGCATTTTTCTCTTTCAGTATAATTACACACGAATGTGTTCAGAGAGTTGGACAGATCAAGAGGTGCATACATGTGTGTGTATGTAATGTGTGCTGAAGCGGGGGAGGGGGGGATGGGAGATTATCTGAGAAGATATCTACTGACCCACAGCAGCACAGCCTGTACCCACCCCACCCCATATCAGACACATTGCAATAATTATTATTGTAAAGTTAAGTAATGATGAAGTTGGTTCCTAATTCTGTTTCATTATGTTTTTATACTTGTATACAAATGGAACATGGCAGAACAAAACAATATTAGTATGGGAACTGTTCACTCGTAGAGAGAACAATTGATGTTCATGTTTATGTACTGTACACAAAATCAATTGCATATTGTGATTAAGTACTTTCATAATCCCATTCTTTTAGGAGTTCTTCTTGGGGTTCCTGGTTCCTTCCTGCCAGGTGTGAAGATCATCTGTCTCCTTTGGAAACAAAACAGTAGCATATCGTAACACAGTGGCCACATCATACACACACTGTACCCTACTTGACGCTCTTCTGTCTCTGAGCTGTTTCTTCTTCCTTGCGTGCCTTCAACTCTTCAGAAGCAGCTGACAGCTCAGCCTCCATCTGAGAGAGCTTCTCCTTTGTGGCTTGCTTTTTCTCCTGTGAAGGCCAAGTCAATAACAATTAATATAACTGCATGAACCACCTTCCATAAATGTTCCAACGCATACATACCATGATGCTTCTTGTCGACTCCTTAACACTAAAAAACATTGGTCCAAGTTCGGCTAGCCAGTGTCCATCTACTGCTGTCACACATTGCATGTATTCCTGTAAGATAGAACAGTATACTATAATCAGAAATTTCACAATTAAATTTAGTCTGTGGTGGCTACGAAAAAAAAACCAAAAAAATGCCTCATACAAATAACAACATGACTATTAAAATATTTTAACACAGAAAATTTAATTGCCATGCAAAAAAATTTGAAAGAAAATTTCCTGAATTACATACAGTAGTCATTTAATTTAGTTCCCAACAACATACTGCCAGCAACTACAATGAAAGTCATGTAGGCTTCTTACCTTGGAGGTCATAATCAGTTCATGGTAGACTACGTAATCAGGAGTGAATCCCATACCAAACAGAGCACTGGTTGGATGAAGGTGGCAAGGCATTCCACTGCGAGAATTCACATACTCACCAATACCCTACATATGGACAGTCACAATGCATGAGTGTTTTGAATATTTTAAGGCATATCCATCACAATAGAGTGGAGATATGAGTGACACCAAAATCTTCCATTTTTCATGCTCACCTTTAATCTGGCAGCTTGATGAAAGTAAGAGGAGCATATACACTTGCGTACAATATCCCACTCTGTTCCACAGGAGACGACAGCAAGCTTCTGCTGGTCCATGATGTCTTTGAGTTGTTGTCTCACCTCACGAACCTTCCTCATGGCCTTCACATGAATGAAGTGCTCAGTGCACCATCTTGAAGAGTAACTGTGANGAGAGAGAGAGAGAGAGAGAGAGAGAGAGAGAGAGAGAGAGATAGAGTACATGTAGAAAACGTGAATTGAAAGTCACTTACTTGTTGGTCTTCCATTGTTGGTAGACATGGAGGTAGGTGAGATGGTCACTCTCAGGGACTTGGAACTTCTCTCTGGCTTGATCACTCTCCTCTTCCCTCCCTTTGGGACGATAGAAGATTGCAGGCACTGACAACATGGAGACAATAATCTGAATGAACCAAGGAGGAGAATGGTAATCAGGTGGTGGTATGGGTTGGTATACTCTGCACTCAATAATGACAATTCCTTAAGAGCAATAACAAATACAATGATGTACATATGCACACTCATTAGGCCAGCCACTAACCAGCACTTCAGCACTGCACTCCATGTTCACAGACACAATGAGCATCTTTGAGAGAGCTGGGTCCAGAGGGAACTCAATCATCTGCCTCCCAAGGGAGGTCAGCTGACCTGTGTTGTCCAGTGCACCCAAGATCCACAGCTGGTACATTGAATTGAGAATGTTATCCTAAAAACAACCAACAACAGCACAATGTGAATTTCAAGCACGTGTAGGAAATAATACGGTAGAGAATTGACTACTATATTATACATGTAAACTAACCTGAGGTGGAGGGTCCATGAAGTGAAACTGAAGGAGGTCTTGTACTCCGAGTGACTTGAGAAGGAGGACAACATTGGCAAGGTTGGTTCGCTGGATCTCAGGGACTGTTGCTGTCAGCATCTCATTCTTGTAAGCTGACTCTGTGTACAGTCGGTAGCATTGCCTGTAAAAGTAAATGAGCCAGGCAGTAATGTTCAGACAAATGTGGGGGGGGGACAGACTAGGATAGAATTACACCAGCCTGCCCATATATATAGGAGGGAAATAGCGTACCCCCCACACTAAATACCGCCTATATATATATGGGTGGGAATGGTCTAATAGCTGGCCAAAATTTCAGCATATCCAACGTTAAAAATCCCGCCCATATATATAGGAGGGATTTTCCTCCTATGTATGTGGGAAGGATTTAGCATTGAGGTATGCTATTTTTCTCCTATTTATATTGGAAGGATTTAACATAGGGGCATGCTAAGCCCCATTGAACATTGAATATTCGACACTCAACATTCGACACTTAAACTTAACGCTGAAATTCACTGATACAACTTGAAACAACACACAACTTAGCTACAAAAATGCATTAACTTGCAATCAATTCAGATACTTACCTATAAAGCAGCCTAGATAACACACACTATATGGGGCGTGATCGATGGGTGCAGTCTCGACGCTAAGAAGCTAAGAAGCTAAGAAGCTAATAAGCGCTCAAAAGCCTCGGATCTCAGAAACTACAGTGATTTACATGACTCTACACAGCCATTTTCAAGAGAATATTAATTTATGAACGTATGTACCTTCCATTTTGACCAGAGAGCTGCCATTCTTTAAATTATCTCGCAACAGACAGACGCACACACAAAACGACTACCATAATCCTCTGCACGTGCTACACATGCGCTGAGGCTTAAAAATCTTACCCTGCACCTGTTCTTCCAGCTCTACCAGATCTCTGGTTGGCATTAGCCTATGTTTGCAAATGAGCACATAAAGTTATGAGAATAAAGGACAGTTAGGATGAAGGGAAAAAAAGGTTCTTGGAGATAGGCTGATCCCACTAAGATCATCCACCATACCTGACTGATGGGGTAGACTTGTAGAGCATCCATACCGATGCGAGGATTGTAGACCTTCAGTTTGCAGTAGCCACCATCCACCACAAACATGATACCATCAACTACAGAGAAGAGAACAGGAACAATACAAGTTGAAGATTTGTGTACATGAGGAGCAGTGTATGAGGTTGTTACCAGTGAGAGAGGTTTCGGCAATGTTAGTAGCCACCACACACTTCCTGACTCCGTCTGGAGCCTTCTGAAAGATCTTTGCCTGTAGGTCAGACGGTAGTTGAGAGTAGATGGGCAATACGGCCAGAGGAGGTGCATCTTCAAGGTCTGAGAGACGATCTAGTACAGGATAAAAATAAACAATGAAAGAGAGAGGGAAAAAGAAGTGTTGGATTCACTTCGACTTTCAGATCCCCCCCTTGTCTATAGAGATGGGGCACCAGACTATTCACACACATGCACACCATCTGTAGCCCACCCACCATTGATGCATTCACAGGTGGTGACAATCTCCTCCTGGCCTGGCATGAAGATGAGGATGTCCCCGATGGAGGGCTGGAGGTGGATCTGAATGGCCTGCTTCACTGCGCTCTCAACGTAGTCCTCACAGGGGTTGCGAGTGTAGAGAACGTCCACAGGAAACGTCCTACCAGGAATGGTGAACACTGGCACATTGCCAAAGAACGTGGCAAACTTGTCAGCATCCATGGTGGCTGAGGTGACTATCAACTTGAGGTCATTTCTTCTGGAAACAACCTGGAGAGAAATTATTATAGGACGCATAGTTATATGTAGTGGTATGGTGTACTATGTCCATGCATAATGACATACTTTACAACGTATGCACATGACTAACATGAAAGTCCACAAACTACTTTCAATGATTTTCACAAAGAACCACACTCACTTCTCTGAGGAGTCCAAAGAGTACATCTGTGTTGAGTGACCTCTCGTGAGCCTCGTCCATGATGATGGCACAGTACTGGTCGAGATCAGGCTCCCTCAGACTCTCCCTCAACAGAATACCATCCGTCATGTACTTGATGATGGTTGACTACACATGGAGAAGAATGATACCCAGTCATGTACGGGATAGATAAATGTACACTCTTTATGCCAATTCTCCCTCTATATGGGAAAAAGAGTGTGGAGGTATAACACTCTTTTATTCCTTCATATTAACATTGGAAAAGAGTATGGACACACCACCATTTTTTTGCTTGCTTAGCCATTCAAATGAGAACAGTTACAACTCAAATGTAAAGTTGTAACTCAAACATGCACCTCAGTGGCTCGGCCTTTTGCCTAGATATACTTGCCTGAGCAGGCATTGGGAGGGTTCCTTACTGTTTGTAAAGATTAGACCGTTTGAATTTTCATGAGCGGTTATAACTCGAACAGTAAGATATATAACTCAAACATTGTCATAACATTAAAGTTATAACTTAAATCTTAAAAGTTATAACGTCAAACTCAAATGTGAACATGCAGTTATCAAATGTGGAAATTATTAAAGAATACAAACAGAACTTTATAACTTAAATGTGAAGTTATAGATCAATCAATAAAGTTATACATCAATCTTAAATTTTCAGCACACATCAATCTATTAACCATTTAATCTTTTAATCTTTCAGCACACATCAATTATTTTATTAATCTTTTAATCTTTTAATCTTTCAGCACACATCTATCTATTAATCTTCTTTTAATTTTTCAGCACACATCAAACTATTAATTAATCTTTCAATCTTCACTAAGTTTTACCGTAGTATATTGTTTCCAAATGCTCCTCTTTTTTAATGTTGGAAACAAGAAGGGGGTGTACCCCACTCTTTTACCCCCAAAAAACGGTGTGCCCGCACTCTGTTCCATGTTAATATGAAGAAATATAAGAGTGTTACCTCTCCACTCTTTTCCCCATCATTGATTTAAAAATTTTCTCATGCATGCATATTTCTATGGACACCATAAAGCTCCATAGACCTGTAGGTGCATGAAGCTAGTACACACACAGGATACCACTAACCCTGGAGGTGACATCTTCAAACCTAATGGAGTAGCCGACCTCCTCTCCCAGGTGGACTCCCATCTCCTCAGAGACTCTCTTGGCCACTGACATGGCAGCCACTCTACGAGGCTGCGTGCAACCAATCATACCAAACTGACTGTAACCGTCTTCATGAAGATACTGGGCAACAAATAGAAACAAAAGCATAGCACAACCTCCCAAATTATGGTAATATGGTCACTAAAGAACAGCAAAATGATACCTGAGTGAGTTGTGTTGTCTTTCCAGAGCCAGTCTCTCCCACAATAATTACCACATTGTTGTCACGAATCACAGAGAGCAACTGTAAATCGCACAAACAAAAAGAATCACTAGGTCAAAAGATTAGACCGTTTGAATTTTCATGAGCGGTTATAACTCGAACAGTAAGATATATAACTCAAACATTGTCATAACATTAAAGTTATAACTTAAATCTTAAAAGTTATAACGTCAAACTCAAATGTGAACATGCAGTTATCAAATGTGGAAATTATTAAAGAATACAAACAGAACTTTATAACTTAAATGTGAAGTTATAGATCAATCAATAAAGTTATACATCAATCTTAAATTTTCAGCACACATCAATCTATTAACCATTTAATCTTTTAATCTTTCAGCACACATCAATTATTTTATTAATCTTTTAATCTTTTAATCTTTCAGCACACATCTATCTATTAATCTTCTTTTAATTTTTCAGCACACATCAAACTATTAATTAATCTTTCAATCTTCACTAAGTTTTACCGTAGTATATTGTTTCCAAATGCTCCTCTTTTTTAATGTTGGAAACAAGAAGGGGGTGTACCCCACTCTTTTACCCCCAAAAAACGGTGTGCCCGCACTCTGTTCCATGTTAATATGAAGAAATATAAGAGTGTTACCTCTCCACTCTTTTCCCCATCATTGATTTAAAAATTTTCTCATGCATGCATATTTCTATGGACACCATAAAGCTCCATAGACCTGTAGGTGCATGAAGCTAGTACACACACAGGATACCACTAACCCTGGAGGTGACATCTTCAAACCTAATGGAGTAGCCGACCTCCTCTCCCAGGTGGACTCCCATCTCCTCAGAGACTCTCTTGGCCACTGACATGGCAGCCACTCTACGAGGCTGCGTGCAACCAATCATACCAAACTGACTGTAACCGTCTTCATGAAGATACTGGGCAACAAATAGAAACAAAAGCATAGCACAACCTCCCAAATTATGGTAATATGGTCACTAAAGAACAGCAAAATGATACCTGAGTGAGTTGTGTTGTCTTTCCAGAGCCAGTCTCTCCCACAATAATTACCACATTGTTGTCACGAATCACAGAGAGCAACTGTAAATCGCACAAACAAAAAGAATCACTAGGTCAACACATAAAGTGGCTAACACAATAGGAGCAATTAGGTGTAACTAACCGCCTGTCTGGAGGCATAGATTGGAAGGAACTCTCGTTGTTGTTTAATGGTCTTGTTCTTGGCGAATGTGCTCACAGCCTGACTCTCATCTTTGATGTGATCAGCAAACTGTTGACCTGACTTGTAATTGGAGGAACCATCTTCTGCTAGCTTGGGATCCTACAATGAGTTCATTCAAAGATACACTATTTAGAGCATAAAGCAATAAGCCAGTATACTGTATGCATACAGTATACAGTATGCAGTACGCAGTACGCAGTATACAGTATGCAGTACGCAGTACGCAGTATACAGTATGCAGTACGCAGTATACAGTATGCAGTACGCAGTATACAGTATGCAGTACGCAGTATGCAGTACACAGTATACAGTATGCAGTACGCAGTACACAGTATGCAGTACGCAGTACACAGTATACAGTACACAGTATACAGTATACAGTACCGTATAACGGGTAAATTTGGCGGGGTTAAATTTGGCAAATACCCATTTTGGATTTATTGGCGATTTTTAATTTGGCGATTCAATTCTGTACGCTGCATAGTTTATATGGGCGCACGTGCGTATTAAACTGTTTGGCGATTTTTAATTTGGCGATTTGAAGAATAATTCGCCAAATTTAATTCTCGCCAAGTTTACCCGCTATATGGTATACGGTATCAGTATACAGTATACCGCATATACTTCATATCGTTTATTGCCGTATACTGTATACTGTACAAGTTGCATGTGTAAAATATGAACCAACCTCTTCTTCTTTTTGTTTGATACCCAGGATATTCCCCAATTTAGAGCCTGCCAACTCCCAGTGTTTGGCTTGAGCCTTCTTTCTTTCCTTCTCCTCTCGAAACCTCCTCACTAACAAGCTACCCTTACGAGACAAAACAGCCATGTCAGCTGTGGGATCCTAATAAAAAGTGGGTGTGAGAGAGAGAGAGAGAGAGAGAGAGAGAGAGAGAGAGAGAGAGAGAAAGAAAGAAAGAAAGAACATCTTCACTCTTTGTCTATATGAAACGATAGCCTGGAACCAGCTCCATTTCATCAACACATACCTTGACAGGGATGACAGGCTCTGGTTGCTTGGTGAACACTATCCTGCCATCCAGGAACGGAGGGACAATGTTGTGAACCAGGAGGTGAACTTTGGCTTCATGCTCCTCTTCAAAATCATCATCCACGTTCAGTTTTCTCACAATACCACTAGTCAGCAGTCTGTTCTCCTCCCATTTCTCATTGTCCTGAGGTCGTGCACAGAATATTATTATTTAGTAACATTCAATGAATGTATAATTATTACAACTCCTTTTCAAACTCTCACTATACCTTGTTGATTTGTCTCTGTTGTGCAGAAACTCTCTTGACTGTCCGTTTGGCTAATTGTTCCTCTTTCTTCTTGGTGTACTCCTCCGGGATGTCAGCAAACGGATTGTTGGTCTCATCATACCCACCATCAAAGTCGTACCATGCACGGTCCAATCTCTACACCACAATATGAAAAGATCATATAACAATAACTATTATGCACAACAAGAGTTTGACAATTTGACAGATGGTACAACCATCCAATAGACACGACATAGTATATTATACATGTGCAAGATATTCATCATGGCAGAATCCAGGTGTATCACTATACTAAACCAGGAGTACATCCAAGTACATTCACAAAAACACCCACAGCCATTCACATCCTATTCAGTGCCAAGTTCACTGACCCCACCTTACCTTCTGCTCTTCTTCCCAGTCAGCCTTGTCCTGGTCACTCTTGAACCGAACACTCTCCCCTTCTCCATCTCCTGCTGGGCGTGGCGTGATGCCCATGCTCTTACGATTATCAGCCCAGGCATTGTAGCGATGGGTTGGTGTAGGAAGGGGCGTGTCCTTGCTCATCATACTGCAGAAATTGAGCACAGTACACCACCAAGATGACACAAGCTCAATAGCTACACTTGAGTATAATACTGATCAACTTTGACCTTAGATAGTCCTTCTCACCTGGCTCCTAAACCACTGTCCTTGCTGGGTGCAGGGGAGGGCATGTCCCACTTGCTAGCGGATGATCTTGAAGGAGTGCCACCATCCATTTCCCAAGAGCTATGAGATGGAGTGCCTACAGTACAACAAGCAAAGACAGGTGACCACCTCGGATATCAAGCTTGATCACTAGTGGTACCTCTTAATCTTGAGTAAGGAGTATCGTCTGATCTTCCAAGCTCTGATCTCGGAGTTTCGTGCTCCCAGTCACTGGCATTCCTGGCTCTCCTGGTGCTGGAGTCATTGTCTCTGCGATGGTTGTCCCTTCTTCTGTCATCTCTCCTTCTGTCTCTATCTCTATCACGATACCTCCGCTCATCATCTCTAGCAATATGAAATACAGTGCTAACATTTCATCAACTTCACCATCATTGTACCTAGGGGCTGGCTACGTCAGACTACATTGCATCAATCTCACCTCTCCTGATTTCTGTCCTCAGTTCTGGCAGTAGACGCATAGAGACCTTGACCTTGATCTCTTCTCATGCGATGATGAATCCTCTCCAGTGCTTCTTCACTGACTCCTCCAGTGTGCGAGGGAGTTTCATTCAGGGGTGCCCGGTAGCGACGTTCTTTAGAAACATCAGATTTCCCAAAACTTATACGCACATCTGTGTCATAGTGCTCTCGTCTTTTGTCCCTGTCTAACTTAGGTCTCTTACTAGCGAACTTTCCATTCCCTTCACTCTCTTCGGCCTCTCTCTCTTCTCTTTTCCTCCTGGCCAACACATCCAATCCCAGGAGTGACACACTAGGTTTCTTGAATAATTCTTCATCTTTCTTAGGTTTATCCACCTCTTCGGTTCTTTTCTTTTTTATAAGACCTCCAGTTTCCTTACCAGAGCCTGCTAGACGATGAGTAGAGCTATCAAAGGAAGACATTAAATTTCTGTGTCGAGTTGTGCGTTTGATTCTAATTAGTGCACACCCAAGAGTTAACCTTTAACCTTTCAACCTCCCACGTAGTGCTAATTGCATGTTTGTTGCGTTGCCACTCCCATAAACACTACAAGTGGAAATTTGAATTTGAAATCGTTTCCTAGGTTGCAGAATGTCAGAAAAGACTTATCGAGTAAGTTGATGTACGGTGAGAGCTATAAAGAAAGCTGGTAACAACGATTTGGTGTAATAAACTTGTTGTAAAGGTTAAAAATAAGGGTAAACTTGACTTTGAAAAGCTTAAAAGCTTCAAAGCTAAGCTACTTTTGCGGTTTGTTAACAATACGAAGAAGCTTTTATCGCACATGATAAATCTGTATGACTGTATTTCATTATTTCACTAAGGTTGAAAAGATTGTTGGTGATCGTCAAATACAAGGCAATTTGCAATATCGAGTACACTGGGCTGGCTATTCATCTGCCCATGATTCCTGGGAACCTGAAAGTAATCTTGAAAACTGCAAAGAATTGATCAAGTTGTACATGGACCAAAAGGCTGCAAAAGTAAGCTTTAAGCATCTACCTTGTTTTTTCTACATTAAGATTACAAACTAGTACGACATGTTAACATTAACTAAATAATAAATACTAACTTATGAGATATTTCATATCTACAAATATATATTTGACTCACAGGCAAAGAAAGGATCTCGAAAGTCTGAGACCTCAGCTGTTCACTTGTCTAGCAATGATGAAATGGATGGTTCACCGATTAAGACTCGGCGTGGCCGTTCCAAGAAGATACAAAGACCTTCTGCCTCTTCTGTTCCAGTCACCACACTCTCAGCAACAACTAGATCTTCACCTGCTAAACGAGTTCTCAACAGGAGCTATGATCTCAGGTCATCATCTAGGAGGTATGCAAATGAGATTACTTTCTCAAGTGATGAGGAAGAAATCACCCCTAAAACCAACCGTAGTCGTGTGAAACCAAGGATGACGCTTTCAGAGTCCAAGTTTAGAAAACAACTGAATGAAACCCACCAGTCAGCACTGAGGAAATCAAGCACACCTAACAAGAGCCCAACTCGTACCACAGTTGAAACCAATGATCCTAGAGTGAAGACACGCTTGCAGTTCGACACAGAGAAGCATGTTGGAGTATTGACTAGATCGATGGTGAAAAAGCAGCTGGAACAGAAAGAGGAGGCTGATTCGTTCATTGCTGAAGCGCCACCTGAAGAAGATACTCCTCCTCCCATTGAAGCATACCCTGCTTGGCCTGAGGTTGGCTGGAGAGAGTTTGCCCTTGCAGCAGTCATTACTGCAACTGCTGCAGTCGGATACATCTGCTACACTACAGACTTATGTAAGTATTGTTAAAGTTATTTGGTTTAGAAAGCACAAGAGATATTAGACACAACAGAATATTATATTTTATAATATTATTGTCTACTTTTGTTACTACTCTAGTTTCTGTATACCCAATATTCTTTACTTGCTAGCACACTTATTTTTTCTGAAAATATGAAAGCAAAACTATATTATTATTATACAGAGTTTATACTATAATAACTTTCAAGATAAATTTTACAAGATATTAAAAAATTTACACTAAGTTCAAGCAGCAGAATATCTAACTCTCTCGACAGAAACAAAGAACTCTTTAGAGGACTTTGCATCATGCCAACCAATAGGACCTATCTCACAATCAGCACAAATTAAATACTTCTCCGTCCCATTTACAGTCCTCGAAAAACCCACATTTTCAAAGTCGTACATGTCCTGCACCAGCCAAAACTTTGTGAGTGTATCCCCAGTAGGCTCAGTGCCGATTTGGTACTTTGTTGTCATATCTGGCAAAAATATCTGAACAAGAAAAACAAAAACCAAACAACAAATCGACTCTACACAAATTCTACTACAGTACGATATGTCTCATAGATCGACATGTGACCCTACCAACCTCCTTTTCCACTAAGAAGCACTTTTCAGGTCGTAATATTTTGCATTTGCAGCGTTCACAGACCAAAAGCATCTTGTTCTTGTCTTTTTCTGGATCTTCAAGTTGGCTAAATTCAATAAATTCTTCACTCATAGACTTTGACTGTCCCATGAGAAACTCAGCAGTCAAACCACTGATAGGAATGGACTCTTGCCTAGCATCAGGAGTAGGGTCTTCTTTACCTTCTGCCATATCCTGATGACTTCTGGTTATTTTGTTGCAGAGCAGTCAGTCTAGAGACTTCAAAACGTGTGTTCAATTCAAGGATGAGCTGGCATGAGCTGGGCAGCAAGCCAATAATTGCTGACTCAGCAGATAAGATAAGGCCAATGATTAAGGGGTTCCCCACCACGTGTTTAGGATTTGTTTGTACGTGTAGAAGCAGACTTGTTTGGATATGAAGCCTAAAGAGAAGAAAGCCTCATCTCTGTTGACTAAAGCACTCAAGAGAAATCAAGACTGGGAGAACAAAGTAGGCCACTACCCTTCAGTTCTAAATAATGCACATGGTCACTGCAAACTTCTGTAATAATTTATTGGTTGTACAATTTTACTCATCCAGGATGAATTTCTTGATGTAATCTATTGGATGCGTCAGATAATGTCTATATTTATTGGATTGATATGGGGAATTATTCCATTGCAAGGCTACGTTGGAATATTATCGTGAGTTTATTGAAGTAGCTTGGTGAATATATGGCGTGCATAATATGTTGTTGGTTTCACAGATTTCTGGCAGTAAATGTGGGAATTGTCTACTTGTATTTTTCATTCTACCAACAAGTTGACGAAGAGCAGTTTGGAGGTGCATGGGAGCTGGTCAAGGAAGGAATGATGACCTCTTCTGCTCTCTTTCTGGTACGTATAGAACTAGTTGGTCCTGTTGGATATGAAGGCCTTTAATTTGACAATATAGTGAGTACATTAATTTTATAGTTTAAGCTATACTTTTTTGGTTACAGATCACCTGGATAATATCTTATACTCTCCTTCAATTTGGGTGAGTACAGCATCACTGGGACCATGAACCCCACCACATAATATGCAGTCGACAGGTGCTTTTACACTCTCTGTTCTGTGTCCTCCTTTTCAACCCTTTCTTCCATTCAGACCACATACATAGTGTTCTATTTATGAAGGTGTTCTTTTCTTTGTTTATTGTGTATTATTGTAGTTATGTTTAGTTAATTGTTATGATTCATTGTACATGCATGCATGACAATGTTACAATGAGTGAAAGAGTGACTATAGAGATGTGGAAAGGGGGAGTTCATAGTTTTCTTGGAAGTGTTTTGGTGATTATTGGCTTTGGTCTGTTCTTAAATATGATGATCTTCTTGATCAGTGCAACAACATGGTACTCAGTGTTCGGGCCTGCTCCACCAACAATACCATCTGACATTTCCATTCTGTCGTCCAACATTGGTTCATGGTCAGAGCTAGAGAGCATTGATTTCTTTTTCAAAACAGCATAAGGTTTGTCCAGATCCACAACCTTTCCAGCCAGCAAGTGATGACCAATGATGAGATGAGGCGTGCCTTTCTTGTCAAAGTGAAGGTCACCAATGTGCATGTCATTGAAGGAGATTTGGTCCCTTGTTTCCAGCTGGCCTTGCAGTTCTATCAGCCCCCACTCTCCAGCACCAGCTGTCATTCTGACAATCAGCTGGACCATTCTCGTCGCAAGCTGCCAAGACCTTGCACTTTCAACTTATCTAATTCAACGAATTATTGCTTCAATTTTTCACAACTGTAAAAATGCAGCTGTTCCCAAAATGGTCATTTGCAACTAACTGCTAAAAGCAAGTCTGCATTTGGTTGCAGAAAATGTAGGATGGAAGACCTGCCTGGAGGTGGGTTCTCTCTTGTATAGACTCATAGTTATGTAACTTTCATAACTGTAGACTTTATGGTAATGAAGAAGAGAAGGAAGAAGCCCTCCAGTGTACAGAAGATGAGGCAACATGCTCAGTCTTCCACTGAAACTGCTGGTTCAATGTCTTCCTTCATACAAAGTGCACTATTGACCACTGATAGCTACAGCACACCAGAGCATGATGCATCATCAATGCAGCTGGCTGAGGGCAGCAGCAGTGCAGAGAAGGGAAGCACTGGTAAGAAAAAAGGTTCAGGAAGTGGAACAAAGAAGACAGGTGCAAATATCAGTGCAAAGAAAAGCATACACACATCAAGAGCAAAGAAAAAACTTAAGCTTGGTGAGACAAGCTTGTTTAACTTTTTATATTGCTCTGCGATATATGTTTGTATTCTTGGTGCGTGTACAGATGTGGCAAGTAGAAACTGGGATATGTTGGTTGCAGCAAAGTGGCCAGATAACAAGGACTCTGCTCTGAATCATAGCAATGAGTCTGATATTGACAGCTACAGCGATGCTGAAGAGTTTACTTCTCCCCAACAAAAAGATGGAGAGATTGATATCCAGGACCAGACCATCACCTGTACTCCACCATCACCACTGCTGCCCTTACCCAGTGGAGGGCAGCCACCTCGATGTGGTGTGAAGAGACAAGCTGTTAGAGGATTGAAGAAGCTACAGACCTCCTCAACACCACTGTATCAGCATCACCAAGAACAGAGAGTAGGTTTGACAGAAATTATTGTTTTATGTTGTTTTTTCTTTTCTTTTCTTTTCTTTAGAGTATATCTGAAAACATTGATGATGATTTTGACTCAAGGTCGAGTGATAGTGATCATGGCTTGGTTGATCAATCTCACAGTCTCCAAGATTTCATCGTGTCAACTCTCAAAGACTCTTCATATTCTGGGCTGCCACCACAGCCAGTGTTTAGTGCAACCGATAGCCACGCAGACATTGTCTCCCTTCCTAGTTCGCCCGAAGAAGACGACGAACCTTCCACAATGCTTAGCCTCACTGATCTAAACAGAACTAAAACAAGTGACTGGGTGAAGCAACTCCACATGGAGTCAATGGAGTCGAATGTTGTCCACGACACTACTCTCAATGAGAGTATGAAGACACCCTTTGACTCGGCCAAGAAGAGGAGAGGCCGGAGGCTGGTTGGTGGTGGACTGGCTGAACAGCTTCAGAAACTCATAAAGCGTGAGAGCTCAGAGATTACATTTTGGGAGCACAAAGCTAAGAATTTGGAGGAAAATGAAAATGATACTGGTAAATTTTTATCAAGTATTTTATGCAAATTTAACATAGTATCTATGTGTTACGTAACTCTTGTATTTGACTAATGCTAGATTACTCCAACTGTCTGACGGTACATGTGTTGTCACTTGTCAACTGCTACTCACTGTTTGTGGCAACGTGTAGAGTTCTTCAAGGAGCTGCTCAACCACAGACACCCAACGTTGCTGCGATAGAACACTCACCTATGACTGACATCAGTGAACCATCACCTTCACAAAGCCACACAGCACCATTGCTAACAGTGTCACAGTATCCTAGCACTCTCACCTCCAGACCAACAGCTCCAGAGAGTGATGACACTGAGAGCCGTTCAGAGATTATCAAAGGTACTACTAGAACTAGTAAACATGAAGGTGATGATAAGAATGGAACTGTCATCGTGTTTTTCTCTCAACGGAGTGCCAAGCACCTTGGACTGTGTGTTGGAAGTCACATCAGAATACACCCTCCTTGGTGAGTCATCAGTCATCATCTTATCTATATTGATTTCTGTGTTGCATGAATCTCCAGGCAGTGTCTGCACCTTCCCACACTCTCTCAAGATGTCATCCTCTGCACTCACTTCTGTCGGTTGGTTGGCCACACCCATGTTCCCACGTCCTCCTCTCCAATCCCTTCCACCCGGAGGGCTGTGCTAGCGGGAGTCTACACCCTCCTCTCTCCTGAGAAGAGCCCTTCATTGCCGTCTTACCCACTGCTGAGAAGATCACCAATGAAGGTAGGCCAGTGTACATGATTCCATGCTCAAATTTTAGAGAGTTTTTGTTTTATAGGGTCTTGTTCCAACTCGTCTCTTCATTGATGATGATGCTAGTGCTCCTCACAAACAGAGACCAAGTGTTGCATCAACAACACCTATAGATAGTAGAACTTCAAATGTGTCCTCTTGTGCTACTGGTATGGACCTATTCTTGCGCTATCATCACTATGGCCAGGGTGATGGTGGTGCTCTACTAGCGGCTAAAGTACCTCCTCTGTATCTCCTCCTGGGAGCTGTGGAGTGTGCTCGCGATGGACTGTTGTCTGCAGTGAGTGTGAGGGTCTTGAAGGTGTACCGGAGAAAGATGGAGTATGGAGTGGACCATGGTCCTAGTGAAGAAGACAAGTGAGTTTGGATGGATGTGTGAACTAGCTACTAATATATATACTGCTCCTTGCTTGTAGGTGGTCACTGCTTGTCTGTGATGCGTCACAAACGTTTGCAGAGCTGATTCTTCCTGACTATGAAAATGGCTCAAAGTGGTAAGACCAATTTCGTGGTAGATTAGCCATCACACAGCACTGTCCTTGTGTTCAGGTGTGATCTTGTCAGAGGTGGCGAGAATAGAGCTGTGACGTTGACAAATTTGAAGTTGACCAAGAAAACCCATCCAGGAAGGTATGGGATTGCAAGATTACTATAATGCACCACAATAATGAATGCATGCGTTTCGTGATTTAGAAACCCAGAAGTATTCTCCCTGATACAAAGTTTAAACAGCCAGCTCTCTACTGGGAATAGTTGCAAGGTACTGTTTCCACAGTGTACCGTATAGGGCATTTTTTTCGCGGGAAGCAATTTTTGCAGATTTCATAGATTTGGAGGCAATCCTCAAAAATATAGTCTGCAAATTTTGCCATGTAGGACTATTGCAATGGCAAGCAAGATAATCTGTGAAAATTAAAATCTGCAAAATAAACCTACTTTTAGTAAATCTGTGGAATTTGTTTCCCTCAAAAAAGTGCCCTATACGTTACATGTTGGTTGTGTTCTGTCTTGTTGTGCACGCTCACCATAGAGCTGTGTGTTTCCCATCCTCTACAGAGCACTGACGATGCTGACGATGTTACCACCACCCAACCCACACATCTTGCTCCACCCACTGCCTGCTACGTACTAAGGATCCAGTCTGATAGTGAGATCGTTGATTGCCACGATTGTGATCAGCTCCCTCAGCTCACCGGACAGCCACCTCTCTTGTTAGGAGGAGCACGACCCACCCCACCTCGCATCAGTCTGCTGGCCAGGGTGGTCCACACACACATTGAGGTAATGGTCACTTGAATAATATACTTAAATGACATAGTGTATAGTACTATATAGGCTAATAGGATGAATTGCAGATGTATCAATTTTGCTTTTTGTGTGTGAAGACCCTTACCAAATAGACTTGTGCTACTGTGTCAGGTACCTCTGCTTCCAACGGAAGAGCCTCCAGTTGGTACTCTTCCTGTGTCAACCTCCTATCAATGTGGCTATTACTTGTTTGTGTTGACTCCAACCCACACTGATGATGGCTCCCAACTGCTCCGAGTGTATCTCAAGACAGGCTTCTCTGTGAGTGGGCTGGAGAGGGTGCTCATGACACCATCGACTGATGTGCTACTGAGAGATGTACGATGCAAGATACTTGAAGGTAGTTGTATTTGAGTGTATGCACAGTGGCACCATAGGAACGTACGTATGAAGCATGTAGCATAGTGTACCTTATAATATTTGCAATTTTAAATTTGGCAATTTTAAATAGCACAAAAAAGGGTTTTCTGTGCGTTTTAATTTGTGTGATTTTCTATGCCAATATTTCCACATAATTTTATAGTATTTGGCTTGTTAAAGATACTCATGTTAAATACCAAGCATAGCATAGCATCTAGATATACCTGATTCGATACTTTTCATCTTAGCCACTCACTTAAACAATGTCATGCTATTATTGCTAATAGCATCTCATTGATAAACCTGTCATGATGTGTATACAGAGAGCTTGCATATAAAAGTTAGTTTATGATAATTTGGAATGTTCTTCCTTCATTCTTCCTAGATGAGGACGTCCATTATTCTATGGATGCATGCTCTTTAATCATCCCTGTCTCATGTCAGGACCCGGAAATGGTATGTAGTAAGTTATTAAGGTATGCACATGTATGACTACAATTGTTGGGTTTTATGTAACACACCCTGATGCAATGTGCTTGGGACCCACATACTGACAAAGGTGTATATCATGGGAAAGCAAATGTTTCGAATGTACCTGAATGTGTTCGGTTCTGACATTCTGTTTGAATCCTATAGTTACACATAATGTGGATAGAGAGACTTGCATTGTTATTTGTACTATCATACCTGACATCTGGACACATGTGTCTGTATTTGCTGCAACATTGCATGGATACAAGAAGGACTCTGCTTTTGCAGTGATTTTCGTGTCATTGGCTCATGTACACTAAACATTGGTTTCACTCACCACACCAACATTGTCGCACAAAGTTGGCTACAACAGACGAAAACAATACACAGTGGCTGTAATATATTCCACACTATAATAGTGAGTGGCAGTATATACTCCTTCCTGTAGTGCAGGATTTATTAGCACTAATTACCAACACATTGGTCAAGCAATGTACCACTAAATGGGCACTACCTTTAGAAGTTTTAGGGTGGGGCCATTCTCTCCCACTAGTCTTATTTACTGAGTGTACCTTTGAGAGTGGTCACCTTCAAAGAATGCATTTTGTAACTCACCTGGCCCTGAATTTGTTGGGTATAGTAGGCATGTGTGCTGCTTGCATCCTGTAGTGTGGTGTACAAAAACTCTTAAGTTAGGTTTGTGAAGACTGCTATAAGACAAAGCTTCCTACTCTGACATACCATCAGAGTGTACTGCCTACCCCCAGTGCTAATTGCCTACTAATTACCCACCCCAAAGTAGGAAACTGGTATACCATAATGCGAAGCTTTGCAGTCACCTTCACACATGTCTACACACATTCCCTCTCTGTTTATGGCATGCAGTACATAAAATTATGTAATAACTTTAAATGCACATGTAGTGACAAATGCCCTAAACAAACTGTCAACCACTTCAAAAGAGCTCCATTTCCTTTCCTCTGGTAAACACCACTAACACAGCTCCTCCTTTGTTCTTCCACCTACTGTTGCGCACCTGGACCTGAGCTGCTCTACAACCAAGGGCTCTGGTGCAACCAAACTCTTTGTTGNTCTTCAAGCCACTATCCTCCAGTTGTTGCCTGTGTCCACCACTAACATCAACCTTGTAAGTCTCTCTTTGATTGAATCAGGTTTATTTACTCTACACAACACCACTCCATCTACATGTTTGTACAATTACATCAACAAGGCAAATAAAACATTATTAGGTACTGTTTCTCAAACATCTTTCTTTGTTTTCTTCAAACACACTCAGGGCTTTGATGTCCACTGTATTCTTAATAAGGCCATCACTCTAAAGTCATGCTATATTCTTGGAACACAAGACACCCAATCTGGTATGCAATCCTATCCACTTTGCTTACAATATGTTCCCTAATACTCCCCAGTCTTAATAATTAACCAACACTAAAACTTATTTAACCTATTCAATAAGCACTCTTTGATGCACTAGTTTGGATCATAATTTGCTCAGATCACTTGTCCATCAGTCTTGTTGTGAGCTTGTTAGATCTCAACACATTCCCATCACTGAAGGTCAACATGCAGGAGTTTACCATGCTGAGCTGGCATTTTTGGTACACAGGATCTTTTCAGTGCTTGGAGCCCATAAGGTCACATGCATAGAATGTGTATTTTATCAAAGTACCAGCTCAGCATGATACACGCGGACTGTCGTACCTCCTCTGATAGCATGCAAGTGCACAGTGGCTTGGTTTATTAAACAAATTCATCCTAGCTCATTGCGTGTGTGTGTGTGTGTGTGTGTGTGTGTGTGTGCGCGCACACACTAGGACTATATATGGTGAGGTGTAAGGTGATTCTCTCCTGTGTAAAGGTATGCCCATCTTCTGGTGGACCACACGTAAAACTATATGTGCGATGTTTGGCAACCATGCTCTTTGAAGAGTAGATTTGAGGCTGTGTGTGAACTATCAGCTTACTAACTGTACACTCTTTAGCAGTGCACTACACTAAATATGTGTTCATGAGCCTGAATCCATACTGCACTGTAACATGTGAGTTACATGTGCATGGGTACATGTATGTAAAGTGAGTCTTTAGTATTATGTTAGCTTTCTCACCTGAGGATTAGGGTTGGTGTGGTGCATGCTGTAGCTGTGGTGTACACCTCTCTGCACACTGATGGCCCATATCTTATCAGTCTCATCTTTAATGCAAATGAGCTTTGTTTGTCTTTGTGTCTTTCACCAAAATATGTTAGTCAGTTAGCCTCGTTCTCAGGCCTTCCCTGGCGCATATTTTATATTTCGCGAGTTGCAAAGTTAAGCTCGCGCATATTTTTGGGGGAAGGCCTGGGTACGAGGCTATTAGTCAGTCCTACCACCAGTCACATTATTAAAAGTGCTAGTACTATGCCTGCAGCTTAGAATCCGATATAATATTATGAGGGCTAGCTGGTTTTGGTAGTGGGGGTAATCCCTCAATGGACATGAGACCATTGTAGACTACTGAGAGCCTCTTTAGTTCAAGATAGTCGGCAGATGGTTTCAAGAAAAGAGAAGGCCCGGTGTACTTAGCTAGACCTTTACTAAAAATGTACACTGAATCAAAATGTTTTCATGCAGTGAGACTTGATCCCAATAGCATTAATTACTGATGTCACTTGAGTAATAGCCTGAAGCATTTGTCCACCTCAGGTCACTGTCGCACAATAGGCAGCACTTTTATTTCTTCTCCTAAAGCCTATATATCTCTCTTGGTAACATATTAGATTGCCTCCTAGAGGGAAGCCTGCAAGAGGCACTATCAGCGCCAACAATGTTGCCATGTCAATGCCATTACATTCCTAATTGAGATATCAAGATGAGAGAAATTGCTGAGGTATGCTTTTCAGGAGCAGCTGAGAGTTTCTTCAGACAGGGACATACGTGTGTGGGAGCTGTCCAAGATATTTCCCAGTAGACACTGTATCAAGTCTCACTCTGATGCTTATTTGTCTGGATGTAGCTGAGGAAAGCTTAGAACACAGGCAGTTGGAGTACATTGTTAGGTATGTAGGTATATAAGGATAGTATTACATTCCTTCACTAACTTATGATAATTTGAGCCTTTTGAAGGAAAAAATGGAATCTCGTCCAACCAAGTGGTCAGTATGCAAGATAGTGTTATCTTTTTAAAAACTGTTTATTAACAAAACATGTGTTAAGCATGTAAAGCATTCCACATGTCGTCAGTTGGACTCGTTCATCATTTGCAACTAACTCACTAACTGACTGTACTACTCTAACGTTATGAGTTGAGAGTGCCAGGAGGCACGTCAATGTTCTGAGCTGCAAGATTATTACCGGCAGAACACTCTTTACGAGGATCTTTCTCTGTCTCAATGCTAACGGTGATACCGACATACCTGGAGCATGCAACACATAATAGTGTACTGAATATTTTAATTTTCTTCTTTTATGTTGTAAAAAAAACATTATTGTAATGAAAGTGTTATTGAAGTACTATATAAGGCTTTTTTTTTTTTTTTTTTTTTTTTTTTTTTTTAATGGTGACCACGACAATCTGTGAAAAAATTAAATCTGCAGAATCGTGCTTTCAGCAATCTGCAAAATTTGCTTCCCTCAAAAAATTGCCATAGTAGTTCACAGTGAAATCCACAGTTTTATTTTCAGGCATGGACTCCAAAAATCCACAAGAATTGCTTCCCTTAGAAGAAATGCCCTGTGCAGTAGATACTGTTTAATGATTTTTATTGTCCTAATTATCATACAGGTGAGAGTATACTAGCAGTGGAAGAAGTGAACATTGACTTTCCAACATGAATGGTATCCCACAGGATTTCTGAATCATGACTGCCATAAATGGCCACTGTGAACTTGACTCTCACTCAAGCAGATCACTATTGCACATACAATGTCATGTACGATTGCCACTTGCGTCAAATTGCATTCTAGTGCACACCCAACGCAGTTCAAAGGGTATCAGTTATGTCAATTTGTCATTTCGTATGGTTTTGTTGATGTTTTCTTTTTAGTTTTCATTTGTTAACCGGATCAAACATGATGCTCAATTTGTAGTGGTTTGTTAGCGAAACAGTCTCCCTAAGTCTATCAAAGAGCTGTGTTTTAATAACGATCAGGGGGGAGTTAAACTATGTACCCAATGAATAATTTCGTTCTTACACTTTTACAACGTTTTTATGGCTGTGGTGTGGACACTCAATAAGAGCAATTACTTGTGGTTACATGCAATTGGGATGCAATTAAATTTTGCCTATACAGTAATTTTGCATCTTAAAATGGTCACACATAAAAGAAAAACTCTTATTTTCCAATCCTTCTGTGACCTAGCTGGGAATGCACTAGCAGGTTAAGCTAGAGTATACCTAGCTACTGTGACACTCAATGAAATCATAAAATAATTTGGGTGGTATTTTATGTTCCCACCACGAGAAGACCTACAGAGGCGAGAACCCATGGCAACACATGCAGAGAGACACACTGCGTGGCTCTTTCTTGTTTAAGGCTGCTCTTTATAGCTAGTGGAATTCCTCTGTCAAAGACCATCATAAGATGATGTCCGACTAGCTTGAAAACTGAACCCATACGACATTCTTGTGTTTGCTCAGTTCATGTTGAACTACTAACCGTGAGCAGCGAAGCCAATTCTCTGGTGGTGTAGGGGCTGCTAGAGAGAATGTGGTGTGCACGACATCTGCGTTTGCACAATACCATTGATTTGAGCATTGTGTGTGTGTGTGTGTGTGTGTGTGTGTGTGTGTGTACTGTATGGTGTGCGTATGGTTACTATGGTGTACATATTCTAGTCTAATACCTTTGCTAATCATTTTCATTCTTGTGCCTCTACAAATTAGTGGTAATTCAAGTCATGTCAGCACCAGTACTCTTGGTCTCCAGCTGGTTCTAATTATATCTCAAACACAGCCTACCCATTTTTGACATGTTTTACACAGATCTAATTATCCTTCCTTAATTCGGGTTCTCTCCACCATCTCAGTGGATGTACTGTGGGGAGTTCCACCAAATCCACTTCAAAGGCAACTTGTACATGTGTGGGCTAATGATATAATGGGCTAACAGGAAACAAAAGGTGGCTACCAGGAATTCACCTATAGCGGAGTTACAATGACATTTTTGTGCCATTACAGGAAGGTTAGCTGTTCTATGACGTTGTGTATGATCACATGCAGTCATAACAATAGATGTTCCACTTCAAGTCTTGGGCAATATTCAATCAGTTTTTAATATTATTATATAAATACTGATCAAAAAAATTAATATTATAATGTAGGTATATATAATATTATAGCATAATAATTAATATAATTATTATAAATTTTAGAACCATGTATATTTTGAGTGATGCTGAAGAGTGTAAATAAAATGACAATCACAGAAAAATAATATTATGATATTCATAAATAATAAGAGGATACTTGGTTGCATAATAACATATAATGCTGAAAGTTTATCATGGATGCTTGAATTGATAACGACCACATACACACACAACAAAAGAATAAACACATACACTTTTTGACATGTACNCACACACACACACACACACACACACACACACACACACACACACACACACACACACACACACACACACACACACACACACAGAAGCACACTAGCTGAGAATCATCAATGCTATGCTATGGTTTATTGTGATGAATGATATGATGGTAGTGGTGATGATCGTGCAAATAAAAATGCTTCACAGTTGCATCGACTGCTGAACTTCCCAGTGGCATATTGTTCTTATCCGACAGCTCCAGAGGTTGCATCATTCGGGGACTGTCCAGGTCTAGGTCGTGGACAGCCATGTCCGTGTGAGGTGAGTCACGACCTGTTCTTGACGTCACAGGGAATGCTAAATCGTGCCAGCTATTGTTGTTCAGTAATTTACTACTAGAGTCTATCAGTTGATCGTGACCGGATGACTCCTCCTCGGGATGAGGAGCAGCAGTGCTCGAGCTCGGTCCTTCCACCTGGAGGTTCGGGGCTTTTGAGTGTTTCTTGCATTGTTGGTTGTTGTGTCTGCTGCCACTCTCCTTCATCTCTCCTCCCGGGCCTACACTTCCAATGAGCATTTTAGCCGAGTTCTTCATGTCGTGTAGAGTGATATAGTAGCTCTCATTCTGTCCAAAGTTCAATTCGTGGCTCATGTCCAGTTCTCTGAAGTATTCCGAGTTGGTTTGAGATCTGTGTTTGTGTTTCTTCGAACGAGGGCTTACTGCCACCTCCTTAAACCCGTCGAAACACTTGGTACAAACGACGTGATGGTGATGGTGCCTGTGTCTTCCCACTCTGTTCTCAGGTACCCCTGGACAGTTATCATCTATCGACGGGTCTACTATGGAGTCTCTAGTTCTTGACGATCGACTACTCTTCTTTCGTCGACTGCTGTACGACTTTCTCCGCTGTACTTTTGCATTCTCGGGCGTCTTACATTGATAATAGTAGCACTCATCTTGACTTCTTGATCGCGATCGAACCACATTCTGGATCTCAAGATCTTCACACCCCTCGGCCACCTCCTCTGTCTCCTGGCTCCCCCCACCACTCACAGTGTCCTTCAGGTACTCCGGTGGCAGAGAACTGGGCCTCTCTCCTCTGTACCTCTCTCGTCGTCGTCGTCTTCTCACCCTCTCCTCTCGCGGGCTAGTCCTACCCCCACTCTCACGATGAATGCTACACAATGGGTGGTGGCCGTCACTGGCTTGCTCTTCGAATCTCAACCCGTCTTCAACGATCCTAACGTGTTTGATGCTGCTAGTGGATGGAGAGGGCGTCCTATCTGAGAGGCTGCTACTGGAGGCTTCGGCCATCCTAGAGTTATCGTGAGGAGGGGGTACCCTAGGGGGCTCTTCTATGGACTGAGCTAGAGTGTTTCCCAGTGAGTCAGCCATCATTGTGCAGATGGATTGGAAGTATTGGCTCAACATCTTGCGATCCTGCACGAGAGAGTGTTTGTGGAACAAGAAAATGCACATAAGGTTGTTGGTAATAATGAGTGCCTACATGGATTAGTTAGTAGAACAATAGGATCACGACGGTATTAATGTTTGAAGACTACTCTACTCCCACTCTCCAACTATCGCCCGGCCAAAAGTGCTAACTGCCATGATCAAATTAAACCCTCTCAAAGTCCCAAACAACACAACAACAACAACATAACATGACCCCAGGCTATGCACGTATGTAGAGAGTTTGAACCAGATACAGTGTGTGTGTGTGTGTGTGTGTGTGTGAATAATATGGCACCTGCATGGCAGAATAGCTCAACATCACAGTGCAACAAATAGCCTTTACACATTCTTGAGGTAAACCAAGAAATATGGAAACCCAACTCAAATCACCAACTGTGGATTGAACACAACAGCCATGGTGACACTAGGTATACTGTTACAAGACCAAGGAAAAGCTTTTTTTCCCTCCTTTTTTGAGCCATTACTGTTCTCTTTACTGAGGCCGATCAGTTGTCTACTGTCAGATATCACATTAAAAGGGTTTTACTAGGAAGAGGTAGCTACAAAGCCATTGGATAGCCTATAGCAACAGACATCAAAGTATCAAAGTCTGTGTTCTAGCACTGGCTATACAACACCAAACTGTATGCACCTTCATACAGTCTTGTGTCTAGCTATTATTGAAGTACATCAGGACTATATATCAAAGGTCTTTGTTCGATGGGATTCCCTGCACATCAATAACTGACTACATCTCTAATCCAAACGGGACATCTTGAATTAATTGTACATTCACAAGCACTGCAGAGCAAAGCATAACTTAGATTCTTTCAAGTATTACTGCACTCATTACAATAGTCTAGCCTCATTACACTACCCTTGTAAAACTAATGACCGTGCACACTGCATCTCTCCACATATATACAAAAAGAAAAGAGTTTGTTTTACAGCATGCTCATGGGATTTACAGTATACGTATGTGCCCAGTGGGCCAAAGCATTGTTGGCATTCTGGAGCATAGATCAGCTTACTTCAGATCACTATAAACCCATGATGGGAACCACTACTGTAATTATCATTCATGAGAGTAGGACAATTATGATACGTGCACCCAATTTTATTATATACCATGGACTGCACTATTACATGCACTACATAGCACACCCATGCATGCAGCTATAGGCTACCCATAATAACTGAATATCAACAGTATTGCAGTGCTACACAACATAATAATGTAGCTTAAAGGGACAGTATACTGAGAGGNTTAAAAGGGTTTTACTAGGAAGAGGTAGCTACAAAGCCATTGGATAGCCTATAGCAACAGACATCAAAGTATCAAAGTCTGTGTTCTAGCACTGGCTATACAACACCAAACTGTATGCACCTTCATACAGTCTTGTGTCTAGCTATTATTGAAGTACATCAGGACTATATATCAAAGGTCTTTGTTCGATGGGATTCCCTGCACATCAATAACTGACTACATCTCTAATCCAAACGGGACATCTTGAATTAATTGTACATTCACAAGCACTGCAGAGCAAAGCATAACTTAGATTCTTTCAAGTATTACTGCACTCATTACAATAGTCTAGCCTCATTACACTACCCTTGTAAAACTAATGACCGTGCACACTGCATCTCTCCACATATATACAAAAAGAAAAGAGTTTGTTTTACAGCATGCTCATGGGATTTACAGTATACGTATGTGCCCAGTGGGCCAAAGCATTGTTGGCATTCTGGAGCATAGATCAGCTTACTTCAGATCACTATAAACCCATGATGGGAACCACTACTGTAATTATCATTCATGAGAGTAGGACAATTATGATACGTGCACCCAATTTTATTATATACCATGGACTGCACTATTACATGCACTACATAGCACACCCATGCATGCAGCTATAGGCTACCCATAATAACTGAATATCAACAGTATTGCAGTGCTACACAACATAATAATGTAGCTTAAAGGGACAGTATACTGAGAGGGAGGAATAATAAACTATACGTAAAATTACAAGAGTTGCCACATTGAATCTGTCGGTATCTTTAACGTGTGGCTACAGTGAAGTACACCTGGAATAAAGTTCAAAGAGGACCCATTAGCTAAATCTGTTTGCCTATAATCATAGCCAATTGGGTGATTCTGTACACAAACAGTAGCCAGCCAAGTCCTTAGTTACCCACCATGTTGTCAAGTAAGGCAAACACAATACATTTACACAACTCTAGTTGATATTCTATTATTAATTGCTCATCTTTATAACCTTATTCATGATATCAAATAAACATAACTTACATCTGCAGAGAGCTTCTCCAATACCTCAGAGGGGATTTCAGGGTGTCCACCATTTGCTGCAGCTAAAGCTTCAACAGTCATCTTTGAGAGAGATAGAGAGAGAGAGAGGAAGAGAACTTGAAATGAAGTTTACTTATGCATGGAGTTGAAAATTAAATCCTGGATTTTCCCAGAAGGAAGTGCATCTACCAGAAGTATAGGCTCCTCCTATACATATACACACAGGAGTCACTCCCAGGCAACACATAACAAAAAGACCAGACACAAAGGTGCAACTAGTATATGTGATATCACTGGTCAAAGCTCACCAGTGAGTGAAGTAGGAGGTGGTGACCCACTTAACTCACAAAGTGTCTGCTGACACCCAATGGCCTCTCAGGAACAAAAACTCACACAAAGTATCACTAGTACTTCAAAAGGTACTTCAAAGTAACACTTAATTAGAAATGAATATTTGTATGTGACAGTGCTGTATGCAATAGACATCAGTCTGTCTGCCTCTAGAGTACCATAGTACAGTCACTGTGTAAACACTTCTGAATCATAGCTACCCACCTTGACATGTTGAGGGTCCTTCAGAATGGATTTAATTGGCAGTTTAGGCTCTTGTGAAGCACTTGTTTTCTTGTCCTGGAAGAGAGTAAATCAATGAGCAGGTAAAGCACTATGGGCTGGAATACAACTGCTCTCACAAACAGACTACAGTACATTAAAAATACTTTTCTCTCTATTGAACTACATGTAAGCAAAGTCTACATTGATGGACAGCTAGAAGCATCCCATTTCCACAGCTTGTACCCTACTGTAGCATACAAATCACATACACTTCTCTTTATGTCTTGGATGTACACAAGAATGCAGGGGCTTTGCTCAGATGAAATCACATAACTAATAAGCTTTAGAGAATCCTAGTCAGTTTTCCCCACTAATCTCCATAGAGATCAAAGAGTATGCCAGCCCAAACATCAGGCTCCAGCAGTCAACCAGGAACTGTTGTCCAATTTTAGTCAATCATACACCAATAAGGCACACGCTTTCTCCTATAATTACTTCAACCTCACCCAGGTAGATCAAAGACATATAATGGCTCGCTTTTTGATTGACTCTGGGAATTATGAAAGTTTCTGTAAGCGAACACCGTGTTGCTTCCAGACCTCCATATACAATCAATGGAGCTACATGCACTGCACTGGGAAATAGGTTCAGGCACAGACACACACAAAGAGAGGTAAGGGAGACTTCCTTGGAACTGTTAGGCACACACACACACACACACACACACACACACACACAAGTATTCTATGGGTTTGGAATGTGCAAATAAATTCCAATTAGAGAGAACACAATCATATCACAACCACATGAAGGAACCATCTCAGTGGTGTGGTCAATGCTGCTACCTAGCAACTCTACCACAAATGATGCAAACACTGGGATAACACTAGTTAGTCAGGTGTGTTCACTTATCCTGTGACCACACAGCACACACCCACACAGTCTCTCACTTACCTGAGTGGTAGTCTCCAATACAACAAAATTGTCAGAAAATGCATCCAAATCTTTCTCTCTTGACGGTCTATTTGTCTCCTCATCACGACAGTCCATCATTAAACGTCTCTGTATTTCACTGGGCAGAGAGTGAGTGAGATCTTTGTCTCTTGGAAGTGTTCTCTTTTTCTGACTGCTATTCCTTGCTCTAGCTCTCGGAGGGCCTTCCTCTGATGAGTTGAGTCTCTCATCTCCGTTCTCTTCCACTCTGTGCTGCTCACTACAGAGGTTGTCCAGAGAACAGGAACGTGTCGGGGACAACTTGCGATGATGTTGTTGCTGCTGCTGTGAATGTTGTCCAATTCCAAGACTGAGAGCTGTGCTGATGGAGTCAAGACTGCCAGAACGAAACCGAATCAAGTTCACTTGTTCTGTAAGAAGATAAGACGGTGAAAATTGAGAACATTATTTATGTAAGCAATACAATTATGGATTAATTGCAATTAATTTCAAGTATCGTCAACAGAAGCTCATTGGACTTTGTGAAAAGAATGCAAGCACTTAGCGCACTTGGAAAATCACCTGATAGTCTTATTAATTTCTGCATTTTTTCCCATGCACCACACAATACACTATCTTCAGATACCATGCAAGCATGTGCACGAATCAATGAAAGTAGAGAGTACATCCACACACACAAGCAACACTCAGTTTCCCTAGGAATGCTTTGAAGCTGACAAAATTACGTTGAACGCTACTTCCTAGAGTTTTGTCCGTCTTTGGAAAGGAAAGAAGTATTCCCAGAGTCAGGAATTACACAACAAGCAAGACTTGACTTTGAAACACAAAACAATAACATACTAAACTGAATACATTAAAACCACAAATTATTATTCTAACAACAGAAACAATAGAAGCATTGCACGCACTAGAGCACTACTGCAACAATGTAACTTCTTGTATTCTGGAAACAGATACCACTAAACAACGTCCGATTATCTGAGCTCTCTTCCTTTCACACAGTCAGTCTATCTCATACACACATGCACAGGCACAGCACGACGCACACACATACACACACACACACACACACACGCATACACATACATATACACATGAGATCCTCATCACTCGAATCATTGAATCTGTTTATAGGAGCAGCCTTTCTAGCTAGGGTTCACATCGCACTAAACAAACACCACAAAGCTGAAAGGTTGTACGCCTCATTAAGCATTCATCTACAGATGTAGCCTACTGATTGAGAGAACATGTACGTCATATTGTGCAACTTTGTTTGCTGTTTCAACACATTCTGTTGTATGCATGTTACACTGTATCGTACATACATACATACATGCACATGCACATGTGTCGTACAGGTGAAACATAGTACGAAGGTATGCGAGCAATTCAACACATGCAGCATCCCATGAAGTGAGCTGCCCTAGAGGTTGGCTGACCATAACTAGCATTAATGAAAGCATGTAGGCTGTCTGTTTGAAGCTAATTCCTTCATGTACATGGAAATGGCTCAAAGAAGGCATCAAGGGGTAGGGAGGACGGCGAGTTGCAAGCTATTGGCAGATAATGGAACGTTCCAAGAGTCTACTGCGTCAGAAGAACCAAGACTGCTCAAATACGGACGCACGCACACCATATGCTATAAGTAAACACAAACACTGTTAAACAATAACTAACTAACTAATCAACTCAACAGTCATTCCCAGACGTCTTGTGCATATCACACACATACAACTACTAGCCATCACCATGGTAACCCTACCACGGGCAATTACGACCACAGTTGAAGTTGTCCTTAGGACATACCCTACCCATTTGTTAGCTGTGTACCAAAGGGACCATCAAAAGGCCCACAGTTGTGATACTGCGGAGACAGCTGGGAAGATTAACAAAGTTTGACGTGATTTCTGGTTACCATAACATGCATGACATCGTGCATGCATGCATGCATGGGGCTGACTCTTACCAGATGGGTCTCCAGATTCCTCTTTGGTGGAGGGTCTTAGGCTACCCGTAAGAGTACCTACAGAGAAACAAACAAAAAGAAAAAATAAATAAATAAAAATAAATAAATAAAAGTGACATGATTACTATAGATAAACCATAACTAATTTATTGCAGTCTTCAAATTATAATTAGCTTCCATGTGGTTTCTATTTTGTATTCAGAAGGGGAAAAAATGTTCCGTTTCATAGATTTTGAACCCAAAACATCTTGAAATAAATAAATGCTATAAAAAACCACTTGATCTCAAGTTTCAAAGCAATCCTCCTCCTACACACGCTTGGCAATGTACTAAGGATACACAAAACTTAAATCCAATACGGGCACCTGTCATCAAAACCTTCGATCAATAAAAATTAAAACTAATCAGGTTACTGGGTATGTAAAGCCTTTCCTTCACTCCCCCCTTCTCTCTAACAAGAGCTGGGAAGGATAATTTACAAAATAATGTGCAATGCCCACATACTGATTTCAATCAATACCAATTTACACGGACCACACAATTGGTAGAGGCATCAGCACTCATTAACCACTCATCAACACTACTCTAACTTCTAAGGCAAAGGCATTTAACAATATTTGTTTTGTACTTTGCTCTGGAGACTTACAACATGCACTATAATGCATTGGTGATACATTTCACACTAGCTTCATTAGTGTTCTTTTCTCGTTCTCAAGCACATTTTTGCCATTCCGTTCTTGCAAATACACATGCACTATGAATGGGGACTTCTTTTGAGCAGCTTGCTGCAATCACCATCACATGTAGTGCCATGCATGCCAAACTAAACTAAACCTAAGGGCAATATTTGCAATCACATGCATGCAGCTTCTACTGACAATTTTATTCCTTTAAATGTTGAGAGAAATGAACGGCCTGCAATACTGTACTACAGCCAAGAACAGAATACTGAAATTATCCGATGCACATACATATGCATGTATGCATGCATTGCATGTCGTACAGATGCACAGAATCATGCACAATCATGCACTACCATGTACTTACTGATGAAGGATTTGCTCTGTCCTTTCCCCATCATACATAACCTAGTTGGAAATTGAGCTACAGTGCAGAAAAGAGTGACAGAACAATGATATATAGTCATGTCATGCAAGCATTCAAGTTAAGATATACAAACACATAGACTCAATAGCTTAATGATTTCTGTAGGTCAGTGAACTTGAATGTCTCTGAACAACTTGACATTCCACTGAGATACAGGTATTATAAGCTTATACATGCTGAACACAATTCAGGCTGAACTTGCAATACTGCCAAACTGCAGATGCTAGAATTAACAAGCATCACGAATGCGTGTAGGCCTTAGCTATCAACTCCATTTATTCTATTTATTTGTTGTCAAGTCAAGTTTTTAGATGAACACGTTCATAGGGTGTGCTTAAACATACCAAACTTCAGCTCTTCTTTCTCCTCGAGGTTCTTTATTGCGAATGCTAACTGGTCCTGCTATTGCTGGTAGGCAACCTGCATGCCACCGCCACCAGGTACTGTATTTACTGAGTCTGATGGCTTGAAAACACAACATAAATTTTTTTTTGACAGTGCAGTAGTATAATATTGGTGTACCAGGTACCGCGCCGCGCAGGAAATTAGCCGTTTTGACGTCATACGTTAGTAGAAGCTCCTCCCCCTTTTAGATCTAGAAATTCGCATTACATTTTTGACGTCAATGATAAACATGTGCGAGGTCCACCAAGAACAAGGTCACAAGTAGTGGATGGTAAACTGTATGTGCTTAAGAGTTATGACTACCCTACACTACGCTGAGGTGTCAGTAAGTGATGCTGCAACAATGCGATTACACACAATGAGTTCCACAAAAACAGTCCAACATTTTCAAGAACACAAAATACCAGGGATTACGATGTCTCACCAGAGCCCTGAGACCTGAAAAGGGAACAGGGCAAATTTATCGTGACCAATCGACATAAAATTATACCAATACAATACTAATCTGTGAATCAATATCCCATACATTTTTTATAGGGCAGCAAATACTTGATTACATGAAAAAGGCAACCTAGCAATATCTCCCTCTAATTATTCATACAAAACAATTATTGAATTATGGGGAGAGAGGAAACTAAGGCTTGAACCTTTGAGGTGGTCCCTTTTAACTGCTGAGATAACCTTTGTCCTCCCACAAAATGAATATCAGATAACAAACCATTCTTAAACCACAGATAATTTAAAGGTTTACTTTGCTAAGTGAAGTAGCCTTCTTTGTCTAAGTTCCTCAGATGAGAGCTGTTTGTCAGAGTCCTTATTCTCAACCACTTTAGTGCTCTCTTTGGAGTCTGCAAGTGCAAAAGTAAACAACACTAGGGACAATGCTTTGACAACAGCAGTGTGTTTTCAGTGCGCACTTGCATGCATAAAGGTAAAAGAGGACATCAATGGACACCAAAGAGTTCAGTTACTGTAAGAATTGCATCATTGCACAGGACACAAGGATTACTTAGGTGGATATTTGTTAGCACTCTATAAAGTGCTTTGCACTTTTCCCTCTTAACACTCCTTCTATGACTCCTTCAAGGATGACCGAAGCAGGCATTCAAGCGATGCTTTGATCTATTAACATTACCCTTCCATTTCACATTAACAGACTCACAGACACAACAGAGGTACACAGTGCAGTGCACATATCCGTAGAGATAGTGAATGAGACTACCAACTAGATCTACCCACTATTTTGGTTTCAGTACAAGTGCCCTTTAAGAGTGCCTGTGGGAAAGTCTGGGCAGCTTCTGTCACATCAAAGCCACCAAGCGGCCGACTGTTTGCCAACATCAAGGTATACATTGGAAAGAGGGGCTAATGACTTAAACATCCTTTAGGAAGTGTCATCTTGTGATAGTATAATTGAAACGAGGACCGAAGAGGATTACAAGTGCATGCATGCATACAAACACCCGACCCAACACTCCAATGGGTTCACAATGACCACACTTGTTTATCATACGTACGTCATAACAAGTTATTGGACAACACTGTCGTAGCAACAGTGAGGAGGAAATAAACATTCATATCTATCACAATACAACCAGGACAATGAATCATCTGCCTAAACAAACAGAGTCAGTTTATTCTTCTAAAGGCAATGGTGGGAAGGATGCAGCTCTCATTAGTCTACATATATATAGCAAAGCAGGCACCAGACATGTACTCTAGCACAGAAGCACGGGCAATATTTTGTGGGCATTGGGCATTAATTTTGAAAATCAATAAGTTGGATAAGGTAACTGGTTTTCTCTAAAGACAGCAGAATACCATTACAAAAGGTGATAGAATTACTGCTAAAATTTACCCAAAAAGGGGATTGTATTGCTATACCTTTGTTTTTATTTGCCTCAATTGGTCCAACCATTCATGAAGTAAGAACGTTGTCTGTTGTGTTCTGTACAACAAGGCTATATGCTTTCATTCCTGCCACAGCGATATAAATCTCTAAGAAGTGAGCTCAAACTGAACCAACATATCAAACGTATCAAAGAACTCCCGCACTCCTTGAAGATGAGTAACTGTTACCTTTGTCTCACAAACCAATCAATATCCGACCACAACTTCAAAGCTTCTGAAACTCCATCAAAAACAAACTTTAATAACACAGTTGCTAGGTAGATTAAAGAAAATATTGGCATTCCAATGATACACACCAACGAATATAAACAAACAGACACAAATAAAAAATATATATTCAGTAAATAAATGTTCAGGAAACTTTGTTGCAAACAAAGCAAACTTTGTGTGGAGTAACATGAAAGTGGCCACTGAAAAGTGCATGGCACTATACAGACAGAGTTATCCTGAGTAACATGAGAAAATATTTTACTTCTTTTGAGACAAAACATATACATTAAACCAGAAACTCTCTTGAAATTTCAAAAAAATTCAGACATAGACACAATGGTTGCTAGCACACACATACATAGTACATATACATACACACACAGAGAGAGAGAGAATTGTAAGGATTGCAGCAAATTAACCATTAGACAGATGCAGCTTGCTTCAAAGGGGAGTCATATAGGCATGGCTAGCAATATTAACAAAATCCCAAACTTAAGAGACAGTCTTTCAAGTGTTACACCTCTATCACAATTACAGACACTATTGAAACCTTAGACACCAGTAAGACCACACTACCATGAAATGCAATACATTTGAGTGTCTACCAGATTCTATGACTATTTAATGTAAATAGAATGTAAGGTAGATATTATATCTGTTACAAAGGTGGGCTATATTTATGATGCCAGTATATGGTGCAATCTGATACAAGAGACATAGAGAGCCATAGATAAATGTAACCCAAAGGGCAGACAGGCACATAACATTGATCTTTCATGTGAGCCATTTGCACAACCATACTCTATTACATGATGTGTGCATCTTTGCAAGGGCACACACAAAACACATGCAAGGTAAAACAAGATTACTGGGAAGATTGACAAGAAACAGCTAACACTTCCCATCCTTAAACCTTCCCACATCAAAGGCATACAAAGTAGGAATGGAGGCAGCATCAAAAGGAAACACAAGTGGTATCTTACTTGGTTGATTAAACTATAGTGATGCACCACTGAATATCACAAAGTATGTGATCATTATTTGAAGACAAAAAGCACACACACACACACACACACACACACACCTGTGTGACCACCTGTTGCCATCACGTTGGATAGGACAGTGATGGAAGTATTGTAAAATGTACGCTACAAGTAGCCTCATTTCCAGGCTCCTCCCAGCTCTACACGTTACACATTGAAAGTACAAGGCCATTAATACATACACACCTTCAATGCTAGCATGAATTGCAGCCACCATCTCAACATCAAATCTCTCGTCATCCTCAAAGTAGTCAGCAAGAGGAGCACTGGTGGTAGCTACACCACTGCTGCTTCCACCATCTTCTTTGTGTGTTTCTTGAGCCATACTGTACGACATGGCTTTGGCCAAATCCAGAGCATAACTCTCTTCATCATCGTCCGTAGACTGAGGGGAAGAGAGAGGCTTCGTGTAGTGTCCAGGTGGACAGTGTCTCTTTGCCTTGCTGCTGGATGAGGTGGGGGGTTTTCTGGCCTCTTTGTCTGGCACTACTGGAAGTAACGTTAGGAGTTGGTCTGCTTCGCATTCAGGGAGACTACCAAGTACTGTGAATATAGTGTAGCCTATGGTGTGAGTGAGAAGAGCAGTTTGTGTAGTATCAGAATAGGGCAATAACAGTTTCATTTTGATGTGTGAGACAGCAAGAAAGTGACATGCATGTACACATCTGTATTGTACACCCTTGCCGTGTACTATGAAACACCAGCACATGTTTTAGCTGTTACCTTCCATCTGTAACTGTGTGAGGAACAAGCTAAGGTACGTGTTTGAGACTAGTTCTGGTCTTCTTTGAAGCGAGTCCAGATTGAACCACTGAAAGACACAGAAATAAGTTGTAATTCAGTAAAGTCGCTACTTGATCAACACAAAACATGTCTGGATATTTCAACTCAGATTGACTACAGCTACCCACCTAAAGAGAGTATAGACAAAACAGATGCTTCAAGGTTCAAAGTACTAGCCCAAAACCTGAGTTATAAGATTGTGGTGGTACCAGTGGTACTATGGAACATCTACCCCAGGGCAAAACGATACCACTTAAAGGAAAAATCCTCACACCCTAATGAGCCAGCTTAAAGCTCTCCAGTGAAACAATTAGTGCTAATTAGATTTGCTCTAACAAAATAACTCAAAAGGCTGGTCATCAAACAAATCCAATTAGATTCACTAGAGACAGCTATCAAAAGATACCATACTCCTTTAGGGTGGCATTTAATCAACAGCAGACACTAACGGTCATTGTCTCCTCCATATTCACTACACCTACTAATATGTGTACTCTAGCTGAGCTGTCAAGGGACTAAACATAACTGACTGTAACGTGATGCTATCATTAAATTTTACAAATTGCTTTGCTTTATCGGATACTACCAGGAATGGTTTGTTTGCATCAACTGATCTATTGCTAGTCATTCTTCACCTATTACCTGTCTTCCTAGCTTCCTGACAGTCAACCAGTGGAGGTCATGGTTACAGATGAATGCCTTTTGTGACCTGCATGTTCAAATAGACACATACAGCTATATAACTATACATGTACATTGCACGTGTGCTTGTACATGCTGGTTGATTGACGTATCTTGTGTCGGCTAATGTTTCTAAACTTTCCATTCTTCAGGAATTATGTTCCCCTTCCTGTATTGTACCACAACCATCAACCATTCCCATGGATATCATTGACAATCCTTAGTCTCAGGTCTCATGCCGGAAGGACCTAGGAAGGCTATATATCCATCCCATGTATGCTTCTTAGCAAGTAAAACAAGGGGGGTGAATCATGCTAACTGTGTACAGTGAATGGGTGCCAGTGACATCATACATGCACTAGCAAGCCAAGCAACTAACCCTTTACCATGTAGCAACTTACGTTGGATTGTCCATTGCAGTTTTCATCTGTGGTGAAGATATGGGCTCCATAGCAAGGTTCCATACTGCCAGCGCCTTGCTAATTACCTATACAGAGATAAGCAATCACACCTACGACCATAGATAATAATTATACTCTGGCCATATACACAAAATATATAATCTACCACTCTATAGTATTGAGAGACTCAACCGTACCTCGACGCAATATTTATAAAAGGTAAATATTCGTGATGACCTCTTACCATTACTATTCACCATGAAATATGTGTATAGTACACGATTAACAAAGAGTCTCACTCACCTGCCCAGAGAAGAACCCACTGTCGTCCATGTTAGCAGAAGGCTGCTTGAGGAACCTCAGGTACTCTGGTGAATCAAAGCCTCCTTCGGCCATTCGTACTTTCTCTGCTTCATCCAATTCTCTAGCAAACTTTGCCAGGTCCACAGCAGTGAAATATGGACCTGGTGAGCAACAGCATAGGGACACCAAGAAAGTAGTTGTTTTTTTTTCTAACTACATTACCTTGGTACCTTGAAGTAAGTTGTTCAAACAGTGCTGGGCGCACAGTTGACCCTCTTGCTGAAGTTGGGATAGAGAGATGTTTAGTAATTCATATTGTTATGTTTTTCGTGTAGAAAACTTATTCTGCAGACTTACTTTTTCATGAAATATGGAGTCCATAGTCGAGGCTTGTAAACATTGGGTAAAGATCGTTGAGCCGGCCGCGCGTGCACTGTACATGTTACGTCATACTCGGCGCCAAGCGCATGGCGCACTGCATCCACTCTTCTCATGATTTGAGCAATATATTTTATTTTAACAAATTGACACTACAAAACAGTCACACCAGTATCATTCCAGTCCCCATTCATTTTGTCCTCTTTGAGGACTTGGTTGACTTCTTGTTGGAAGACTTGCCACGCTTTTTGCCTTTTGAAACTTGCACTTTGTTACGAATAGTACCTCGTTTCTTACTAGAAGTCTGTACATTGTACACAAAGAGACGTCTGAACATCACAAAGGGATGTCTGAACAGATGATAGAGCATACCTTTTTAGAATAATACTTTCTCTTGTGTTTTTTTGCTCTGAGAGGCTTATGAACTTCTTCACGATTCTCCAAATCAAGTACCCTATAATTTATAACAAACAGGACCAACCAAAGTCAACTTTGCAGACCGTGCCAAGAGTGTTAACCAACCTGTATATCCTGACTAGCCAATGTTCAGATGTGTATGCCTCTTCCAAATGAGTAAGCTTTATGTTCTTGTTACCAATTTCAACATTTCTAGTCCTATCAAATCCACTAGGCGAATTGAACGATGTCTACAAGAATGATATACTCCAGATCTCAAACACCAAGGAAGAAGACAGCTGTATTGAATGAGTGAGGAATATATTACCTGCACTTCTCCAAATCTGTAGTAAGCCATTTTGTACATGAGACAGTTCAAGAGAGTGGGAGAGCCAGCGGCATCAACACGAAACTCTCCTTGTGGAGTAAAATAATTCGACTCCTGCAACCACAACACAAAACTCAACTTTACAAATCAAATCAAGATTTATAAATTATACACACAACAGAAGCAAGGGTGAGAGTGGTTCCACACCTTAATGTCTTGAGGATGTTCTCCCTCAGCGATGCGCACCATCCACAGGAACTTATTGATGTCATCACCAGAGTAGCCAATCATGCCTCCAAATATGACAAGAACATAGTCCACATCTAGCATTCTCATGATCACATAGGCTTTGTCTTCGGGGGAGGACATTGCCTTGCCCACTAGAGCAATGTGACTGTTGTTCCAGGTGTTGTTGTCAACCAACGTTGTTCTGTTAGCCATGCCTGTAGTGCAAGAGGTGTACAGGATTCTTTGTGAGCCAAAATCGACAGAGAAGGAAGAAGATAAATGAAGGAGGAGATGAATGACTAGTTGGTTCACCTGCTATTTGATATCCATAATCCCACCAAGACATGACGCGAGCATGATCAGGAGTGTTCTGACGGAGCCAGAAATACGCCTCACGAAAATCATCCAAGATATTACGAGAACTGTATAAACAAAAAAAAAACACGGCAATTGCACACACGAAGTACACAGTAAGACTCCCCAGGGTAGCCCCTGAGGCCTGAGAGATAATTACAGACAACAAGATCATCCTAACATACACACCCATCATAATTTGAAGTGGCCAGAACAACTGAAGGACTGGAGTAAGCATTGCTGGTGACCCAGGTACAGTGGACGGCAAACAGCACCATGAACATCATCAGCAAAAGGATGACAATGGAGCCAATGTTGGTTGTGTTGGCAAATTCACTGGTCTGGTTAGCAGGGTCTGCAGAGCTCTGAGGGGTCGATTTAGAAGACTGCTTAGACTGTTGGAGTAAAAGTGCATGACTTAGCATTAAATACATCATCCTGTAGAAGAACCGTTTCTTCAACTCTAACTACACAAACTCACTCTATCGTATAGAACCTTTCCTTCGGGCTTTTCAGACTTGTCTTTTCCTTTCTTCTTCTTCTCAGTCTTCCCGCTGCCACCACCGCCCTTCCCTGATCCACCACTCTGTTGCTGCTGAGAGTCACCAGTGGCCGTACCACTAGACTCTTCGTCAGACTTCTTCTCCGATTTCTTATTCGAACCTGACCCATTCTCTGCAATGTCAGAACAACACAATCCATTCTTCAATCTGTTCTTTACAAGAGTCCGATCTGAAGGAGAACTGACCATCTTTGTTGAGAGAGAAGACTGGTTTCATGTAATTGTCAAGAGATCTTGATATTGCAATGGCAGCCAAAATACACACAATGGGAGTGAGAGTCAACATCAGACGCACCATCACACCAGCAAAGTAAACAGCAGACACAGCATAGAGTACCACTGCATGTGAATGAGTGTGTATGTGTGCATGTGTGATCTGGTTTGGAAGTTGACTAGTGTCTATAAATAGTAGTAATTATTCTCTGCTCCAATGCCAGTGAGCTCTATATAGTAGCTCAGTGGTAAAAGCATTCGACTAGAATTTAAAAGACTTGGGTTCAAATCCCAGCTAGATTTCAACATTTATTCCAATAAACTTTCATGTGTGTGTGTTTCCCTCACAACTGTATTCATTCTACAGACATACAACACACATACGATCATATGAAAATGAAAACAAACACACAGTATGTTATTAAACCAACACAGTTGCTTACAAAACACTCTTTCGTCTGTGAGATGTTTCATGACAAACCAGATACCAGCAGGGAAGAGACACACCAGGATGTGGAGATCGAAGAAGAACGACGTCCACGTTGTTGGCTGGTGTTCAGAGACGCTTGCGATGATAGGGATATGGATCTTGGCATAGCTAGTGGGGAGAGTGGAGAGGTCAAAATGAACCGTAGAATATGCTGTGGGTGACTAGTATAAAAATGACAAGTACTGGCCTACAAACTAAAGGCACCATGTTTACAGGCCTGGTTGAAAAATGCCTAAGATGTTTGGCCAACTATTGTCACAAGAAGTCAATTGGGCTATAATTTGTTCAGAATCAAAACAACACTATAATTGAGTTAATTTGACCCCCTACTCCCACTCACCCAGTATCATAGAGGGAATAAAACCTTCCACTCCACGGGGCCACAAAGCCAAAGTACGTGAGAGCCACGACACTCACAAACACTAGAGCAGCACTTCCAACGATGGCAAAGAAGAAAAGCTGTCTGAACTGGCTCCCCGTGAGACGGGCCTGAAGGTACTTGAGGAAACCATAGGCATTGAGGAGGGCAAACACCCCGGCAGCTGCCATGTGCTCACTGGTTCTGATTGGCTGGAATCCCACAAAGGGGACTTGCATCGACATGAGCAGTCCCAGGAGATAGAACGTGGTGTAAGCCACGTAGATTCTGAGATAACGTGTGCACATTTTGAGTTAATATAATCACATAAAAACTTCAATAGGTTTAACAATTGCCGTGATACAAGATACCTACACGCCGACAATGTATGCATACATGAACTACAACGGTTGGAATGTTAGCAGTCACACAGTTACCTGTTAGAGAATCTACCCATGAGCAGCAATGCAAACACATGAAGAGGAACAAGATTGATAATGAAAACATAACCACCCCAAGCTGAAACCTAATGGGGAAAAAAAGAAAAACTAACAGTACAACCACACAACACACAGAGGTTATAATGGAAATCCAAAGAATATAGCTAACTTATCAGTAGATCTATTCTTAGTGGCTATATAAACACACAATACTCTCCTTCTTCACATACTACTTTACTCTACACCTATATACAAATGGAGCTAACCATATAGAAGTATGACAGAGCAGCTGCAGTAGCCCAAAATACAGAGCCTGTCTTCACCGACTTGAGCCACAAGAAATAAGTGAAGAGAAGAGCAAAGATGGCAATGCCCTCGTTGTCATAAGAACCAGCCACAGACCGAGAGATGTAACCAGGAACAATAGCAATGAAACAGGCAGCTAGCAGGCCAGCACGAGAGTTCCATACTTCACGAGTGAGAAGGAAAGCAGCAACAGATGTGAAACCACTGTATATGTGTGGGAGAGAGAGTGTGTGTGAGGGACAGAGAGTGTGTGTGTGATCCAGAGAGTGGGGACTGTAAGTTGACATTATGCAGTGAGAATACCTGAATATTGGTGCAAGAAACACACACACATCTCTGATGTGAACAGAGATGTTCAGAATATTCAGAACGTTGTAAATGAGGCCAGATGTCAGCATCAACCCAGGATACACCTATATACAGCAAGAGGAAACCACCATGGATGTAGCAACCACCACCATAATACACCAGCTGAACTCACAGTGCCACCAACAATTCTTCCAAGAGGATACCAAGCACGGTCATCAAACCAGTTCAGAAAATTGTAGTAGCCGTTCATAGCCATGTAGTGTGTTGAGCGATAGTTAAACCTAATACATGTATTAAAATACATTATAAGAGTGAAAATTATGTTGAAAATTATTCTGGGATCACAAACAGGTGAGAGTGAACAGGTTTTGTGTTCTTACCATGGATCAAACTCGTGAATGATGGATTCAAATCGTATCACTGCAAACAGCCTACTGGAGAAGGCCACTATGCAAGCCAGACCCAGTATCACAACAGTCAGTAGAGACTGTGTACCAGTGATCACGTCCATGCTTCGCTGTTTAGATTCCTCCAGAAGTTTTCCATTACCTTTGGCGGATTTCTTGGGTGCAGCTGTAGCTTGCTGGTCATCAGTCGAGCCAGTGGTAGCATTATTCGGAGCAGTGGCTTCTTCTGTATCTGCCATTTCAGTTGAGCTTTCAAGTTACCACGTGGGAGGTCACGTGCAACGTGATCCCACCCACATAGCCAATTTTGATTCAACCGACATCACACAGGATAGTTTTCAAGATCTGCTGGGATGCACGCGTCAGGAGGGCATGTGGGCTATTCTCCAGGATACTACGGACAGGGACAACACCATGGTGAGTCGTCGCTAGCTATAAAACAATCAAAAGTTTGTTGGTGTGCTTTAATTAAAAATGGTGTTCTCCTGTACAGGTTCAGGACAATTTAGACCCCCTAGTTATCATCATCTATCAGGAGGCTCAAGCCCTTCATTTCAGGTACTCATTATTTTATTCCATGTACTGTTTTGTGCATTCAAAATCAATATTTTTGTCTACAGAGCATGACGTCACACTGGAACATCTCTGCCCCAGCTTCTCACTCTCTCCCCATCTACCAGCCCCACTCTTATGGCAACAGTGGGAGCAGTGGTGGTGGTAGCAGTGGAAAGTCAAAGCACGCTCAATCTGGGGTATGGGATTGGCAAGTGTATAGCTTCCCTATGAATGATGTTGTGTGTGTGTGTGTGTGTGTGTGTGTGTGTGTGTGTGTATCTTTGTAGGTGGGACTGCAGCAGCCCAAACCGCCTGATAAACCATTGCTACCTTACATGAGATACAGTCGTAAGATGTGGGAGCAGCTGAAAGCAGAAGGAAAGAGAGTATGGGAGGTAGGTGTATTTAGTAAATATCTTGTTACCTTAGGTGACCGTCCAAACTTATGCTTTTTTTCTTTCAATTTATATACAAGGTTGGTAAAATTATTGGTCAAAAATGGCGTGAGATGCCAGATGAGGACAAACAGCCATTCATAGAAGAGTACGAAGCTGAGAAGGCTGTTTACACAGAGCAGTTGAAGGCCTATCGCAACTCTCCTGCATACAAGCGATGGCAAGAAGCTAAACAACAAGGTCTGATAAAAGGGACGTGATCACACAGATTGATCATACCATTCTTTTCACTTGTTCCATAGCTGATGCAGCAGCTCGTGATGCAGCCTCTCTTGGTCACACACACAATGACTATGGACCCCCTCCTCCTTCGGTTATAGCCCCTCCCAGGGGACACAGTGCTGACGCAAGAGTGCACATAATGCAGCACGAAGATGATGAAGGTATTGATGTGGTTTGTGTGGTATCTGTTCCTCATATACACACCTTCTATAATTTTGTTATGATAGATGAGTACATAACAATGAAACAAGTGGCAGCCGTTCGTTTCCATCGAAACCATCGCCTGATGTTGGAGATTTTTGACAAGCACAGCCATCTGAACACTCGTGCAGTGGTCACTAAAGAGAGGCTGAACACGCTCTTGAAACAAGTGCAGTCACTTCAGCAACATCGGGTTAGTTATTTGTATTCTGTCAAACAAATATGAAATACTGTGTTGTGTGTTGATCCACTAATACTGCAGGCAAAAATTGAGGGAGATTTGCGAGTAATTGACAGTAGATTTGAAGCTAAGAAGAGAAAGTTTCTTGAAGATTCTGAAAAGTTTCGAAGAGAACTGAAGCAGGTATGGTAGTAGGACCACATAAAAAATGGTGGCTTACTACTCGTTTACATTGTGATGTTTGACTTCAGATTCAAGACAACCCTCCCACTACATGGAAGAAACTGCCCACAGCCATCAGCCCTAAGGATGTGCCTCAGCCAGTAGAAAATCCAAAATACAAAAAACTTTAGCAGTAGTACTTTTAGAGTTTCATGCACAACAGAACATCAACTTCATAACTCATTGCAATTTGATCAAAAATTTCTTATGAATTCTTATGCATAAACACTTCGCAAGCTGTTCTTACTCATTGGCAGCTAGTTTAAAATTCAAACTATGTCACTTGTGCTGCTGTCACTTGTCACCTTCACTTGTATGGGTGGTGGATGTTTGAGTCTTGGTGATGAGTGTTTGTAAGGTTTGCTGGTACCACTGACTCTCTTCTTTCCAGTGTTGGGCGATGCCCTTCGTCTCTGAGATGGTGATAAATGGTGAAGAACAGGGGAATGGCGGGGCGAGGATGTCAGCAGTGAGAGTTTGGCACGAAGCATTCTGTGATGGTATATAATCGGGAGATAATTGTTGATAATGCGAGCAATCAGTATGTATGTAAGTGTACTCACCCAATTTCCTTTTGTGATTGTGTCTGGCTCTCCTTGGCTTGTGCTGCTACTTCAGTGAGGTGCTTGTTTGCAGCTTCTAATCGTAATGACTTCTCTTCAGCTTGGCTTAGTCTGCTCTGGAGGTCTTTCAGTGTAGCTTTCTCCTGCAATGCAATGATGATGATGGTATACTTCTTACTGAAGTCATTTTTGATGTATACCTCCTGTAAGAAGTCCTTCCTTACCTGTGATAGTGACCCGTGTAATGAGTATACAACTTTGAAAATGTCCATGTCTTCATTCGCAACTTGAATCTTTTGACGTACCCATCTTGAAAATTCCCCTAGACTGTCTCTTAGCACAGAGCACTCTGTCTGTAATGTCTGCAGTCAGTCACAATCAATACTATGAATCACAAACAACAAGGACCTGGTCACCATACCATTTAATCAAATCACCACTTACTTCACACGTTTTGCTCAATTTCTCGTGTCGTTCTCTGTCCCTCTTTTGGTTGACCTGTTCCTCATGTAACTGATCCTCAAGTTTCTATGTATATTGAAACCAGGACCATAGTGACTGATGTGTCAAAGAGTGTGGATTGAGTCTTAATTGCTAACCTTTTTCTCATTCTCTAAGCTGGTTATTTCTTGTCTTGTAGCCTTTAAAAGCTTTGGCAAATGGCTTTCCATAGTTGGTGTTTGATCATGAAGTGGGGTAGAAACTGAGCTATCAGTTTGAGTACCAGCATCTCGACACACAGCAGCTGCAAGTTTGTATCTAGTATCAAGATTTAAGGTCATTGTCAGAGTTAGAATCATTGCATGTCTCAAACAATAGTGGTACCTTCTGGGAATAACTGTTGGGCTTGGTGTTAGTAGAGGAGTGGCAGTTTTTGCAAGAGGTGAAAGCACATTGGGTGTTCTGGAAATTAACAGGACATAATGTGAAACATGACTACTTCAACTGACTTGTACTTCCCCCCAATTATTGAATATTACTTGAGTGAATCACTCCGTTGATATTTGGGTGTGCTTGATCCTCTCTTTTGTTCCTTAGGCTTATCCCCATCATCTGCTGACTTCAAATCATTCATACTCTGACTCTTTTCACGCTGAAGCATAACAATGTTCCGGTTCAATCCCAAAGTGTTTGGAGTCTTGGAAACTGTTGTTAATTGATCATCAACACTACGTTCTCCAAGCTTGTGTAACTTTTGTACTAGTACTTCATTTTGCTCCTTTGATTTCTTTAACTTCTTCTTCAGATCACTGGTCATTAGACGTTCCTCAAGTATATTTCTCTCCAGAAAAGTTAACCGGTCTGTAATATCACCGCTTCCTATGGTCTTCTTGAGAATTTCATTTTCCATGGTGAGCTCTGTAGGGGCAAAAACAAACAATTTAAGCAAAAATCCCATAAAATTAATATTATTTACACTAAGAGAAGTAAGTCAGCTCTGCTTACCTTCTACAGTCCTTTTAAGAGTCTTAGCTCTACCCATAGCCAGGTCTCTCTCTCGTTGAAGATCAATGATTTCATGCATCATAGCTGCAGCCCTCTGCTCCTGAAGTTGTCGTATCTCTTCCCTCATTCGCTCCTCCATGTCCAGCAGAGACTCAGCCATATTTTGGCTTTGATTGTGGCCTTCTTTTTGTGGTGAGCTTGTAGCCATTATTGATGTGGCTTAATCAATGAGTACTGGGTAGCATAAATGATAAATTAATGCAACTGTAACTGGGCAGCTATATATACATGTCTCCTTGTAGGCTGCAGGTAGGTATAACGTTTATGTACTATCACAATGTAGTGCAGCCCCACCCCTTATGCAGAAATAGATTGTATCACTCTGCTAACTATATATGTATTTTAGTAGGTGTATAGAGCTATAGCTAGCCACCAATAAGTATTAAAATGTCTGAAAGCACATATGCAATGCTAACTAACATACCTTACAAGTTAGTCAGCTTGGAGACAGCAAGTTGCAACATGAGGGGTGGTGACTTTCGTTTATTTTCACGCATGCGCACTTGAAACAATAAATAAATGGGGGTGGAGTTAAGAGCAATGGCCAGTAAATATCAGCTGATGTCTCTCACAGTCGAAAACGTGGGAGTCATAAGCCGACCATGATAGGCTGATGTGCAATTGTTTGTTGTGACATAATACTGCTATAATATAGGAAGACAAGCTCGTCCCCAGTGCTGTTTTCTAGTGAGCATTGAAGCAAGATTCCAGTGTCAGAGATGAGCATCATGGATTCAGACTCAGTGTTGATGCAGACCCTCTACAAGACTGCATCAGTGGTGGGCAACAGCAGTGTGCCTTTTGAAGGATACATAGCATCAGGATGGAACTACATGACTGACAACTACTCTAGGTTCACCATTGCAATGTGGTTCTCTGTGATATACCATGAGGTAACAGAGCTGCTTCTGCAAGCAACTGGTCTCAAGTGAACAAATGGAGGCCCATTGATTGTCTGTCTTTCTTTCTTCAGATTGTCTATTTTGGGCTTTGTGTGCCAGGATTTCTGGCTCAATTCCTTCCCTTTATGCAACGATTCAAGATACAGCAGGTATATATTCTGAAGACATGTAACCATAAATGTCCTGACATCTGTGGATCAATGATTTCTTCCCATTTGTGCAGGACAAACCAGAGACATTTAATAGTCAATGGAAGTGCTTCAAACTGTTAATGTTCAATCACTTCTGTATTCAGGTAATGTACTGAATCAGCTACATTACTACATCTCATAATGATATTGAATGGATAACAATTATTGAATAACCCCTTTTCTCTCCAGCTTCCAATGATATCGGGAGTATTCTACTATGTACAATTCATGGGGATTCCATATGAGTATGACAAGATGCCAAAATGGTATGCATTGCATGTCTGCTCTAAGATACTATGTCATATAGTTACAGTATCTTTACTTAATCCCCAGGTACGTTATTCTATCACAGCTGTTCTTGTGTCTAGTCCTGGAGGACACTTGGCACTACTTTGTACACCAGCTTCTCCATCATCGCCGGCTGTACAAGTATGTCCACAAGGTCCACCATAACTTCCAGGCACCATTTGGCATGGTGGCTGAATATGCTCACTGGATTGAAACTATGGGTGAGTCTGTGTAAGTGGCTGGACGAATGGGCACATTTATGATTATCACCTTCAACTTGTACATTTAAATGCTATAAACTTGCATGGGGTTTCATTTTTTCAATCGGCCTAGTCTTCACATGGTGACACAAATGAACTATTTTCTATCCCTCAGTTCTTGGTACTGGTTTCATGATTGGCATTGTACTTGTTTGCAACCACTTTGCACTGATTTGGCTCTGGATGGCAATACGACTGCTGGAGACCATTGAAGTCCACAGTGGCTATGAGTTCCCCTACCTCAACCCACTGAACCTGATACCAGGCTATGCAGGTTTGTTGGTTAAAATTTAATATAACGTATAGTAGCCTCAGTAAAACAGGTCTTTCTCAAATCTGGACCTTCTCTTTATAATTATATAAGTTGGAAGTGTGTGTAAGCATACAAAGTTAATGATAGTTTATTAGTTTAAATTTTGTTTCTGAATATAATTATGTAGGTGCTCGTTTTCACGACTTTCATCACTACAACTTCAATGGAAACTATGCTAGCACATTTCGTTGGTGGGATTGGTTGTTTGGGACCGACAAGCAGTACAAGGAGTTCCTTGCAGCAGGAGGAGAGAAGAAGAAGAAAGCTGACTAGAAACAAACACACACTAAGTTGTCTTTTTATACACTAATCTAATGTAGCACATTATTTATTGTTATTTATGTCCTCATTGATCAACCCATAGTAGTTGTGACAGTTATTAGTGGCATTAGGGTTGAGTCACTTGAGGTTCAATTCCGGTGGCTTAGTCAGCTGCAGTCAGTGCCAGCCTCATTGTGTGTGTGTGTGTGTAAGTGTTTAGATGGAATATAATGTATGCGTGACTGGTTTAGAAGATTATTCATAGGTTGCACATTGTTATGGTGTGATCACCTAAAATGTGACCTGATCTGATTTCTAAGTGGACGGCACATACATACACGTGTATGACTATGAAACCTAGCTCCTGATCGATCACAAACAGGGCATCATGCATAATGACACATATAGATGAGAGGGGCAGACCTAAAGTAGCATTTTGTGTTCAACACAATAATTATTGCAAAATTATTATTATTCTTGTTTCATGCAAATGAGATATACCCAGTAATTAAATACACACATAATAGCATTACATACACACACACATACACACATACATATAATCATATGCACACACATGTACATACACACGCACACACAATAAACATAAACACTGCTTGTTTCTTTTGTGTATTGTTTAAAGCAAAGACAAAAATTATACAAAACTACTCTTGTCCAAAGCCTTCAGTCTCTTCAATAGCCAAGATCAGTTTTTCTTTGAGCTGTTCAAAACTCTTATAAGGAGGCAAATCTAAACGATTGAAACTGTAGAGGAGAGGGAGAGAAAGAGAGAGAGAGAGTGAGTCACTAACACATTGTTCACAATGAAGAACACAATTATTATTCTTACAATAGGTAAAATTGTCTCAAGTAAGCAGTTGAAAAGTAGTCACATATTATTACGCTATTACTAGTACACAATACACATACCATGTATGACTGCGTGGTAGCCACGAATCTCTCCCAACTCTCTCAATGCAGAACTTTTGAGGTCCATTACTCCCTATAGAGCCATAGAATAGGGAATTTTTTTCATCCAATTTCACTTAATTAGAACATGGAGACATTCAGTGAAAGACAAAGCTCACCCATCAGTTCTGCAAATCCTCCCACAGGTAATCGACAGGTACCAGTCACAAACTGCAACAGACGAACTCTCCTCTCATTGTCAAAATCCCGCACACACTGCAAGGGTGTAGAGCATCTCAAAAGCACCACAAAAAAAAAAACCTTTCAACTACTCATTGCTATTTTCTTACCTGCCAGAACCACTGTATCTGCTTGCTACCCCGTGTGTAGTTCCTGTATACTGTGTGCTTCTCCCATTCACTGATATCGAGCTCTTGCATGCCACACAGCATCAGCTCAAGCTCTCTCTCGTCAAAGAACTGGAGCCAATTGAGAGGCACCACCTCACCAAACCCATCGAGGAAGGCCTTGGTCTGCTCCTCCACACCACGCTTGAAACGCCACTGGGTCATGAGTCTGGGTGAAATATTTTAATACCATCATTGATTTCATTGCACACATGTACACACATGTGCATGCACACACACGCACACACAACACACACACACAATTACTCACTCGACATATTCCTCCTTGTTCTCTTCAGTGACCAGGATATCCTCTCCTCCTGGCTTCAAGTCGTAACTCTTCAGCACTCCAAGAGTCTCTTGGTCCACAGCAAAATACATCTCCAGACCACACTCTTCAATATTGTTCTCTCTAAATAACCAGAACAAGTAAAGTAATATTATAACACAAGTTTCCTTCATGCATATACTGATAATGAGACTTACTTCACCCACAACAGTGAGTTGTAGAACTCAGGGTCAACGGACTCCAAGTCTTGCATGGTGAGCTTCTTGCCCAACATTTGCTTGTAGAAAGGCATACTGAAACTGTTGTCAATGAACTTGCCATGGTACAGAGCCTGCAGGAGCCACGGGTACACAATCATATGTAAGCAAAATGGTTACCAACCATTGAGTACAAAAGAACCAAGTCTGAGTAAATATTTTCAAGCATACCATGGCGATGACCCTCCCGACAAACTTGAAGTAGGTAAGATGCTCTGGGTTCACTCCTGATGCCGGGTTGATCTGTAGGGTATAGTTGTTGCCTCCGGCATACTCGAACAGACAGTACATGGGGTTCAACATCTGATGAGAGAGCAGGAAGAACCACTCTCTGGCCGGTCCGCCATAATCCAATCCCTCCTCCCCTCTGAACACAATGTAGAGACGACGACGGAGATCCTGAGATTGGAACCTCATGATCTAGAGGAGGGAAATAGGCACATCATTATGTATGTGTGTGCATATTATTGATAGTGGGGGTGGTTGTACTAGCAAGGCCATTCACTCACTTGTGCAAATGAGTCCTCAAAAATGGTGTCTCTTGATACTACAATCTTAATGTGTTGAGGTAGTGCGTTGGACTGTCCAAAGAAAGAGAAATAACATTAGTTTGAGCTATGTAAACAATTACTGATTCCCCTTATCACATCCCATTTGCATGATTGATACTTACAGCACAGAGGTTTCTGAAGTGTCCAACTTTCCACTTCAAACTTCTTTCATAGGCCACTGGTACACCATAGTGACCAATAGGACCTCCACTGCCTTCAGCCGGTTTCCGTGGNCACACACACACACACACACACACACACACACAGAGAGAGAGAGAGAGAGAGAGAGAGAGAGAGAGAGAGAGAGAGAGAGAGAGAGAGAGAGATAAGAGCCACAGAGCACAGAGGAATAAAGAGAGAAGGGTTGGTGTACCTTGGAAGGTGGTCGTCCTTGTGTTGTGATCAACAAAGTACTTGACTCCTTGTTCAGTGAATCTCATCTCCCAGCCCAGAGGGAGGGGGAGCTGGTCGGCCATGGAGAGGCGAGGATCCTCCCACTGGGTGGTCTTACTCTTGTGGTTCACAAAATATACACGTCCATTAGGAAGCATCCGTTTCTCTAAGATTGAAAAAAAAACAACACCACCAAAGTATACCAATACATTCTTTAGGTGCACTTCCATACTGAAACTACAACACAAGTTTGCAGCACATTCCAATCATCTTTGTACACAAATCAAAGAAGTACCGTATATAGCTGGAAACATTGACGGTCAAACGATGGTTTGGAACACAGAATATAATATGCAAACACAAAATATTGATGAATTTGAATTCAAAGATTTGCTAGTGCCCAAAGTACACAATGTCATGTATACAATGGCCAAAGTATTGGTGGATTTAAATTTGACGATTTGAACTTTGACCATCAAACCGTCGAATTGAAATATTTCCAGCTATAGCATTGTCCCAGTGTCTCCACCTACCCCATCCTTCACCCAGTGCTCCTAATCCATCATCATTGGGGTCACCACCACTTGGTTCAGAGGCTCCCCCCTGAGGTGGTGGACCTTGGCCTTGCTCTCCTTGTCCCTGGGCCTGGCCACCGAGAAGGAACCTCTGCTGGTGTTGGTGGCTCCTCTGCTGGAGACTGGAGGCCTCCTGGTTCTGCCACTGTTGGAAGTGTCTCACCGACTCTGTTGTGGGTTTCTGCCACGTTGTTGTACGGGTGTTGTGATCAACATAGTAGATCCGTCCTCTCTCATCCTGACGCCGCTCCCAGCTGAAATGCGAGCGCAATCAGTCAGACAGAGCACTCACAATAGCCACTGATACATTAACTATATCATATCTCCAGTCTAATCTACTCATGAATGAGAGTTATGTGTCATACTACTATCAGATACTTTCTCTATCTTATCACTGTGAGAGAAACATATATAAGACTCTATGTGCAGTGCAGCATGTACTGCACACACTTGAGGTACACCACAGACATACACTCTTGGTTGTCTTACCCGGCAGGAAGTGGCTCAGGCCTGTCCCATGTGGTAGTTCGTGTGTTGTGATCGACATAATAGGGCCGACCTTGGGGGTCTAATCGCTGCTCCCAACTGCAATTTGGAACCAAGGAACACATTCATAAACTCTCAATTGACAATCATTTACAAGAGGTCACTCACTTCGAAGGCAGTGGAGGCAGTCTCTGTTGAGTTGGGTATGGTCTCTGCTGACCAGTAGCTGGAGGAAAGGTAGCCAAGAGTCAAATACATGACAATATGTGGGGGGAAAAAAAGGTGTAGTAATCTTTAGCATTAGCCTATAACAATAGTCTCTCACCTCCTCCAGCTTGAGGTTGAGAAGAGGAGGCTGAAGATTGTGGTTGAGAAGCAGGAGGTCTCTGCTGAGGAGCTTGTTGAGCAGGTCTTGATGATGACTGCTGCTGCTGTTGTCTCTGTTGACTGGGAGAGCGTTGAGGTGCTGCCGCTGCACCCTACATGTACAAGGTTAGGAGCTACAGTTACTTAGGTACATGTAGAGAGTGTAGAGGAGCACACGATTGTTGTCAGTCACAAGACACAGACACACTCATACACGTCAATATGTTTATGTACAGATGTACAAGTAAACGTACCCATTATCATAAAACCAAGAGTATAAAAAAACAAAACAACTAGTCTAGCCACTTCCTTATAGCAGGCATGCAGTTGAAAAGGGAAGACCCATTGCAAAAGTGGAAGCAGGGAAGGGCTGGTTTGCTAGACAAGAACATTATATACCTGTGTTGACTGTTGACGATTCCTTGGAGTGGGAGAGGGGGCAGGTGGTGGGGTTCGTGACGATGGTGTTTGTGCAGAGCGTGAAGCTTGTGAGCCTGATACCAACGATGTTGTTCCGTTCCTTCCTCCATTACTGGCGGCGGCAGACATGGTAGCAGCAGTGAGCAGAGCTGCAGCCGCACCGGACGCCGAGCTATTGGCATTACCAGATCCTTCGTGGGGAGGGACGGGACTCGACCTGTGACTGCTGCTATTACTGGCTTGGTTTGTCGACGTTGAGCCCTCCCCTCGGCGTGTAGCTTGAGGGGTGTCCAGTCCCATCAGGTCAAAGTCGTCAGCAATTGCTGATATAGAGATAGTACCACCACCAGCAGCAGCACCAGTACCGCCATCAGTAGTGTTAGAGTTTGTAGGTCCATTTTGAATGACTCCGAGAGGATCGTTTGAGTTTGACGTTGAGTTGACATGGGTGTGACTCTGTGAGTTGTTACTAGCATTGGGTACTGCATTACTAGTGGTGTTGGCTAACTGTACATGAAGGTCGTTGAGTTCTATTGAGAGTTCTCCACACTCTGTGCTTGCCTTGTCTCTCTTCAGGGGAAGTGTGAGCTTCACACCGTGAACTACATGAGGGACAAAATTGAAAATGTACGAGTTGACAAAGAACTCATCACGAATGTTAACCTACTGTTGTTAGGTGCTGCTATCAAAACTACCAATCTCCCTTTCAATTTAAGACACACTTGGTGAACAGGGAAAGATGGTGCCGAAATGGCACTATGTGTTTATGTGTGTGGTGTGCTATATATACCTTCTCCATTGTGTTGTCTGATGAGAGGACCAAGGTCTAGCTTTGTTGAGCCGTAACTAGTGGAAAGGAAACCTTGACTGTTTACGTGGAAAACTATGGTCGACGATTGCGTGACCAGTCTGTGTGTGTGTGTGTGTGTGTGTGTGTGTGTGTGTGTGTGTGTGTGTGTGTGTGTGTGAAGGTGTGTGTATGTGTATTTGTTTGCTATCGCTTAGAAACCAAAGTTTTTATAGGCTAATTGCCAGTTACTGGCTGGGTGGAGGTGACAATAGAGTAGCTAAGGGCACAGGGGGTCAATGGCAAACAAATAGTTGCATGCCCTTAAGTGGGGGGCACTCGATGCATTTAAGGGTCATGCAACTATAATGTGTGTGTGTATATGTGTGTGTGTTTGTGTGCATATGGAAATATAATAATGTCATGTGTGCATAATTATATATAGCATACAAAGATAATCGTATTCACTACAGCAGCACAACCTCAGTAGCAATAGCACTCACTGCAAGTACAGTATTCATTCATCTCTGAATGCATCACATGTCACACTGATGAAACACCCATTGACACAGGAAGTGAAACAAGCACTAACTACAAAACAGAACTTTGGTTCACTGTTTTCCTCCCCAAAACACACCATGTGACAACCATGTGACAACCATGTGACAACCATGTGACAACTATGTAGGCACGAGATAAGCCAAACAGTCAGCAAAGAATTATACAACACTACCCAGCTCCTTATATCACCACTTCCTGATAACCTTCTCCAGGAATCATCTTACACACAACACATAAATGGTATACAGAGTACATAATAGGGCTAATTGTTGTGAACATACGCAGTAAATTCTTCATTCCAAATTGGTGCATAGGTCTTCTTTAAAGTATCTGTTCTCATGTTGCCCTTTTGCCCATCAATGACCACCTCACAGTAGGGGTTGCAGCGAACTGTGTGTATGTGAGTGTGTGTTTACACATTGGTGCATACATACATGTACTTATGCGATCACAACATGAAGGAATAGCTCCAGCAACAAATAGTAACATCTTACTTGTCATCTTTCCTGACACTTCCAGCTTGGCCCCAATAACTAGAGAGAAGGGAAAAAAAGAAGAAAAAAAAACACACAAAAAATTTAAGACTACACACATTCCCTCTGACCCCTGTTACTGTATACAGACAAAACAAAATATCATAACTACTTCAATGCACACAATAATTCATATACCACAAGGAAAAGCACCTACCTTTCAGTGTCATCTGCGAATACACTGGTGTGACATATTCACTGCAGAAATAAAGAACAGAGTCCTTATGCTAACATACACACAGCTAGATCTCAAGTGACTTTCATGCAGTACACAAAAAACGTAGTTCTACAATGCATATCATAAAGACATGTACATACTATACACGACAATTACACAACAGAGTTCTCTCTTATTGAGTGAAACACATGTTCCATATTACCATGGGTAGTGTCACAGAACAACCTAAACCATTATCGCCCAACATCACTGTGTCAAAGGCATCCTCAAACTCTATCTTCTCTAATTGAAAGTACAAGCATATCTCGTTTGAGTCTGTACATACACTTAAAGGGGGTCCCGAAGCCTCAAGAAAGACACACTGCCACTGACTGCAATCGACGGACAACATGCTGAGTTGGAAGAATGTTGCAGGAAGTCGTATTAAAAGTAAAGGGCTGTCCCTTACATCTTCAACGCACAACGCTTGCTATCAGGACAAACCTTACTCAAAGCCACAAACTACGTGAGTATTATAACTTCAAAGATGCACCAGTGTGTACATATAACACGTACAATTACACACAACAACGTAGAGAAGATGACTCATCATTCAACTCCACCTTCTCTCTCATCCATCCAAGGCCCCTCAATCCACAGGAGGGCGTCCTCCCTATGGGCATACAGTGCTGCACGTCACATGCGGCCACACCTACTAAGACGATTGCTAGGATTTGGGTGAAGCCTGTTGCCTGGCAGGCTATCCAACTTAAAAGAATAGTTGAATAATTTCTACACAGTCTCTCACTACAGGTTCATGTATATGTACATGTACATGGCATGTATGCTCACTTGGCTCCTGTACGATATTACTATTCCCATGGTGATAGCAAGAGTATAGTGCAGGGGTGCAATAATAGGACTGGCAAGTCTATTCGTCAACTTAGAATATCACACACACACACACACACACATACACACACACACACACACACGCACACACACACGCACACACACACACACACACACACACACACACTAGATGCGTAGATGATACAAGCGCTACAATAGTTGGATAGAGAAATAAATAAGAGCATACACTCTGACTACGTGACTATTACCAGCATAAGTTTTACTACTGAAATGAACAGGAACCAAATCACATGGAGTGATATTAATGTAGTTTGAACCAGAGCTATGTTCGAACCATTCCTACTCACCTGACTTCATCTGCCATGGCAGTCAGTTACCTGAGTACACTCTCAGTCTGGGAGTCTCAATGAGTCGATGTAAGAACTCCTGTACAGTTTATTGGATACCATTTTTATACATGTGACTTGTAAATAGTTTTACATGGCCATACATACACACACACATACATACTGAGTAGTACTAAGTAAAACCAAAACTTGTACTCCAAATCAACTTCATTTCATACCTAGTTAAGTTCTCTGGTCGTGCGTTATTAAGTAGAACAGATCCTCTTGAACAAACTGGGCTACAGTACTCTGGCTTGGAAGATCTCTGCCTCTACAGTTAGCAAGCTACAAGTTTATCAATCACGTGAACGGACATCCCCAAACTAAAAAGTAAACATATTCATGAAAAAGGTGTGGCTAATGCCGAAATTATACGCATGCGCATATGAACAAGTGTCGCCATGGTTACGCACCACAGAACGGGAGGAGGGGCTAGTAACAAACAACAAGTTTTACTTTGATCTGTGCCTTGAGTGCTAATCGACGAAAAGAGTTGCAGATAGACCGTCCATTAGCAGCTATTGACAGCAATGGAATCCAATGAAAGTCAAGAGGCTTCAGAGAATGAACCCACTACACAGACTTCAGATCAGTCTCAGTCTCAGGTAAGATAGAAATATTGTTCTGTAAGAATATTTAGACATAATGATGATCAACAGGAGGACGATGCAGCAGATACCAAAGGCTCTAAAGAGGAAGCTGATGATGGTGGAACAGCAAGAGACACTGTTGAGCAGCAAGAAGCATCAGACCAAACAGGAGAAGACAGTGAAACGACACAACAGGAAAATGAGGAGCAGCAAAGTGAAGATCAAGTAGAAAAAGATGAAGGTGAAGTCAATAAGGAGAAAGTCGATAACACAGCCACTGATGGTGAAAAGCAGGATTCTGGACAAGAGAGCAAGGTTGATTCACAAGATCAAAGTGAAACTACTGATGAAAAAAATGAAGGTAGCTATATCATAAAGTTCTTTGATGTTTATGTTATGATTGACAAGCGGTTTAAACTTTTAGTTGAAGAGCCTAAAAGTGCTGAAGTGCAGGAAGATGAAGACAAACAGGGAACAACAGAATTGCCTGTTGAAACAGGAGAAGTGGTCCAGCAGAACCCCCCTGAAGAGCCTACCATTCCAGCTCCTAGTGAAAGACCTGTTACAGAGCACAGCAGTGTATCAGAACAGAGTGATGCATCAAAGAAGGAGAAAGATCGTAAAGTAAGTTCAGAGTCTTGGAATACCACTTATGGTATGTGGCTAACTGACTGTTCATCCCTTTCTTCAGGGCAAGAAGAAAGACAAGAAACAAAAGAGAAAGTCAAAGCAAGAAGGCTCTGACCTACCATCCACAAAAACTAAGAAAAGATCTTCCAAGAGTGATCCAGTAAGCACCACAGTTGGAGGAACAACAGTAAAGCAGCTAGAAGTTATTCTACTTTCGATGTTTCAACCTTATGATACTGATGGAAGTGGATACATACAACCATCTGTTTTCTGGGAGGTAAAGACAAAAGCTAGTCTACACATGAATGATTATTTGATTTTATACGCAATGACCATTAGGTGCTTCAATCAAGTGAACTGAATCTTCAACTGAGTGCAGATGAGATCAGTTTGCTTCAAGGATTTATAGAACCAGACCGCTCTGGACAAATTTCTTACACTGACTTTGCCCAGCAAGCTCCTGAAATCCTAGCATCACTCTATCAAAACCAACCACCCTCTGATTACCACTGGGTGGAGCTCAAGACCAGGGATGAAACTGTGGCAGTATACTATAACAAACAAACAGGAGAGATGAGGTATGTGTTAGTGAAGTGATGTACACTCTGTTTTCATGATGACCTTTTAAATAGGGATATGAGTGAAGCTGTTGATCTGTTTGCTGGGGTAATTGAAGAGATGTTCCAGTTGGCTGACAGTGACAAGAAAGGTTATGTAAACAAGGATGAATTCACACAAGTATGTGCAATGAGCATCAACTGCATTAGCTATACACATGTCATCATGCATTGTTGTGATTGATTTCCCAGATGCTTCAATCGGAACAAATGTTAGCTTATCTACAGAATGAAGATATTGAGCAAATGCAGCAGTACTTTGACTCTGTTCCGGATGGTCAAGCAACCTATGAAATGTTTTATCCACTTGCCAAAGAACTCATTCTTCGTGTGTACAGAATAAAGGATCCTTCAGATGTATGTTAAATAATATGTCATGTGATTATAGTAGTGCGTTAATGTTGTTGGTCATTCATGATATACAGTCCAAGTGGTGTCAGCTCAATAGTCCACAAGGCGGCCTGTTTTGGTTCAACAAGTTCACTGGAGAGACAAAGAGAGTGGCAGCCGATGATAGGTGAGTCTTGGGACTGACTATAGAGTATAACTTTAAATTGATGCATGCTGTATGACTGAACAGAGAGCAAGAGATAGCCTTCATTAGCCAAGCTTATGCACAAGTAGAAGAAACTAACTTTGAGTTAGAGCAGTACAAACAAGAGAACAGAGAACTGCAAAATGTACTGGCTCAAGCCAATGAAGAACAAGAGACACTTGCTGCACAGCTGTATGAGACCGGGCATGCCCTGGATGAGGCTACCAGTGAAGTAAGACATTAATGATTCACAAAAGTATGTATGTTTGAGTACACATTCGATGTGTGGTACTCAGATAAAGGCAAAAGAGTTAGAATTGGATCAAATGAGAGGGGTCCTTGACAGCAAAGAGAGAGAAATAGAAGAGTTGAGATCACAAGGTATAATCATGCACTCTTTGAGTACTAGCTAGACACAGTTTACTGTTCATTTTGTATACTCTACATGTACAGTAAACGACATGGACAAGATAAGACAGACTCTCACTCAGACAGAACAAGAACTTACAAATGCCAGGTATGCAAATAGAAATAAAGATAGTATAAGTAGGTCAGTCTTTTAGTTCCTGGCTGTCTTTGTGTTAACCTTTACATACAGAGAGACTATTGCAACACGTGACAAGTCAATGACAGATAGGGATTCAAATATCACAAATCTTCAAAGAGAGATTGATGCCATAACTGACCGTCTCAAGGTCAGCATAGTAATCCCCAAGCTTCATTGTTTTGTACACAATAATCAATTATATATTGATAAAAATTATATATATATATTAATTAGTATATAATTTTTATAAATTGCACAGACTGCCAATGGAATAATTGATGCCCGGGATTCCTCAGTGTCTACTTTACATCGAGAGTTGCAAGATGCAAATGTTAAAGTTCAAGAGCTTGAGAAGAATCTTTCTGAAGTGGAGAGCCAAAAATCATCATGTGAACTGGAGTTGAAATCAACTAAGCAACTACTAGAAGAGAAGATGGCTAACCTTGCCACATCACGAAAACACCTAAGGAATGCAAGAGAGCGGAATTTGGTCAGTTGGTGTATGTCCTTATGATTATTATGACTGATAACATTATTGTGTGTGTAACACAGGACATGGAGAAAGAGCTTGATAAACTTCGACAGACTCACGACAAGTTACGCAGTGCTGAATGTGAAATTCAAACACTCAAGTCATTCTTGACAACAAAGACAGCCCTGGTGGAGAAGCGCAAGAAGGAACTCCATGATGCAAAGGTCAAAGTGGCAGAGTTGGAAGAGAAAGACAGTAGAAGAGCAGTCATTCTGGCAGATGTGCTTGAAAAGACAGCCCGCCAATATCAGCAGCAGCTTGCTACACAACACACACCAAGAGCAGGGGGAGGAAGCATATCTCCACTTGGAAAAAAACAACCAGCATTTCCTCAGACCCCCTTGTTGCTGGATGAACCAAGGTAGTATAAACAATCAGTGTACACTTGCTTCTTCAGACAGAAACAGCTTTTGAGTATAGTGTGCATGTAACGGTAACAATGGTGATGTGTTGTGTCTGATATAGGCCTGCAAGTGCTCCAGCTTTCCCACCTGAGGGAGAAATGACATCAGAGCTGATGAAAGTCACATATGAACCAGCTCCAGTACGGAGTCCTCATCTTATGAAGACCTACACAATGGATGGTCCAGCAAGTGGAGCACAACTTCAACCCCAGACAACTGTGTCCTACAAGACTGGCAAGAAACCCAAGCCCAAAGCTCGAGTGAGTATAGCTCACATTAATTGCTGTCACTGATTCGAATAAAAGTATAACATAGCAATAATAATCATCTAATAACCTTTTGTGATTCCCTTAAAGTCACGTACAGTTCCAAAGCTCCCTCTGATACGAAAGCGAGCCCCTGCCCAACGAGAAACAAGCACTTTCATTTTTCCAACTTCCAACGAGCTGTCTCGTCAGTACAGAGAACAGGATACAACAATGTATGATCATTCTACCTCCAACCCTCGGTGCCAGTGTGAGCTCTGCAGAATGAATTCATCCATTGTCGCACCAAATGGTCTCAGGCCTGAAACAGGTTTGACTGGTGGTGCTACCCAAACGGCAGTGTCTGGATACCGGGGTGAGGCAGACCCACGAGAACTGGCACTCTATCAACAAATACGTATTGGACAGAGGGTGATTGTCAGGATGAAGAAATCTGAGTTTGATTTGGAGCCACAGCAGCTGACAGGCATCGTCAAGTATGTGGGAACAATTGACAGTGAGTACATGGACAATCGGCTCTATGTTGGAGTGAAACTGGATGAAGCTGGTAAGACATTCAGTGTACACTTTTTTTTCTTCAGGTAGAATTGGTGCCATATGTAACTTTTGAGCATTGGATATATTATTTCCTTCTTTTATGTGCAGTTGGAAATACTGATGGTCTGATAAAAGGCAAACGTTACTTCACCTGCCCCCTTAAGCACGGAAAGGTTGTTCGAATCAGCGATATTTTAGCTGTTTTACCAAAAAAGGTAATTTGCATGATGTTGTTTGCAACAAACATGCAAACCCAGATTAAAAATATCCTAATTTTATCTCCCACCTCCTCCCCTCCCAGAGTGTGTTTTACAAGCCCATTCAAGGAGCCAGCAAAAGAAGTCCTTACTCCCTCGCACAGAAAAAGTCTTCCAGTATCAAAGTAACATAGAATTGATGTATTAAAAAAACAAAAATAAACATTCATTACAAATATATAATAATAATAAAGACTGAGTGGTTTAAAAATATTGTTGTTTTTTTTGTTTTTTTTTGTTTTTTATCTAAAATTAATAATAATTATTAATGACTTTACTGGTACTGTGTATGAAATTGTTTAATGAACAAGATGATACAAAAATCTAAACTGGCGTGGGAGAAGGGTCGTCTTCTCCAGCAAATGCTAGCCTAGAGTATGTACTGCTTCTATAACGTTTTCTCCTGCGATAGCAATACACACAGCAACAAATGCTCACTCCAATGGTACAGCAAAGACAAACGATTCCAGCAACTCCTGCACTCACTGATATGAGTATTATGTTTGTAAGTGACAGCCCAATTCCTTTAGTACAGGCTCCACTAATAGTGTTCACTTCATCGATTTGGACATCAAGACAGTAATGTGAGCGATATTCAAATGTACCATTAGGGCAGCTATCGACGCACATCAGTGTAGAGGGTATTCGATACTGACTGCACACATCACAGTTCTCAGGACCAACTCCAGAGCATCCTCTACCACAAGCCGGGTCACATACCTTGGGGATATTCCTCACAGCAGCCGGTGTCTCTGTTGTCCCGTAGAGGACCATTCTAAGATCTTGCATGTCAACATTTGCACTTGAGGAACGGAAAGTGATGGTCAATGTCCACGTCCCGATGGGATTCTCCCCCCAATGGTGGACTGACATAAATGGCCAGTTGTTGTAACCCTCATTGTTGATGAAATCGAGGTCCCGGTAAGGAAGAAGGACAGAAGTCGTCTTCTGTGGGGAGGTTATTTTGACATGGATATCACCACGGCGAGGATGAGAGTCTCGCAACCACTTCTTGATGTCCTCTTCACTCTCCGCAGTGAACTCATAATAGTTATAATCGTCCAAACTGTATACAGTCTTGGCATTCTCCACTGTCAGTGACAAGACCACTTCAATGTGCTCTAAATAGGATATTGATGCATTCTCCTCTGTTACAGTAAATGTGACAGTCAGTGGTTGGTGGGGGTATGCCTTTCTGCAGAGGTTGAAATATTACATACTGTATAGCGGGAACTTTTCGTGCGGTTAAAATTTCGTTTCAGGCCTTGAAAACAAGTTTTCGTGGTCTTATTTTCGTTCTGGACCCATGACCCCGCGGCCACGTTTTAAAAATTTCAGATTTTCGTGGGCAAAATTTTCGTTTTCATGCTGTCTGGAACGAAAAGAACGAAATTTTTCCCTCACGAAAATTTCCCGCTATACGGTAATCACACCATTTTAGCAACAGAAACACACTATAAATAACAATAGTTACCCTGAACTCTGAGAGGGGTAGACAGTAGAGGAATTCTGAGGTGGCACGGTGATCCATTGTCGAGCTCTCGTCACCATAGCTTCAGCATCAATGGCACCAAACCCAAACTTGTGACTCACTTTCAGTCCTGCACCATTTGTATTGAACTCTCCATTGGCTAGGCTGTCAGGATCAGAGGTGTAGGCAATGAGATACTGAACATCCCTCCAAGTAAGATTTGGACTACAGTGGATATGAATAATTGAAAATGTATGAACTAAATATGACAAGTACAGTCATATAGTCCACTAATTGTAATGTATGGCATGTGTTACATACTTTGCTTGAAGACAGAGAGCAATGACACCAGAGAGAAGTGGAGCAGAAGCACTAGTCCCTGTGAAATCATCGCTGCACTTTCCATGAAGTGTTGTAGTAGTCTATAGTATGAGATATAGGAGTAAACAGTGATAATAATAAACTTGTTTCTGCAGCTAGCCTAAACAGGCTCACAATTTGATTATACGCCTTAGAAGAAGATGGAAATGTGTCAGAGTTAAAACTATATGTGACGGCCATCTTTGATGCACACTGCTCATCATAGAAAGGTTCTTGTGAATTCTGGTCTGCAGAGCCAACAGAGATGGTGTAGATGCTGGAAGAGTAGCCATCAGCTGCACACGAATCATCACTGTCTCCTCCATTGCCAGATGCCCATACATAGATTGAGCCCTTCCCATTACGCCCCTATAATAAGGAAACATAATTAGAGAGAATACATACAACAAAGTCAATTTTTATACCTGTTTAACTGAATTCTTGAAAACGTCTCTTAGAAGCTTTTCAGGTCCTTCAACTGTAAAGCCATTGTCCAATGGTCCCCAGCTGCTACTGTATATCTGAATGTACTCAGTCCTATAAGACAGCAACTGGGACTCAATCATATCTGTAGTGTCTTCTCCATTGAACTTTACTCCTGTGTGCACAAACAGTAAGAAGATAAAAACTATGATTGAATTGAAAGTACAGATTAGTTACTATAACATGGCCATTAGGTACTAGTCAATCCACATCAATGAAAGTGATTGGCACACACCGGAAATGCACACACACAGCCATAGTAGCTGCTGCCATACACAATCCATACCTCCAATCTTTGATTTATACGCTACTCCAACTCCACAGTGATCGTTATTCTTGGCCATCCCTATCTCCCCTGCACACTGTGTGCCATGGGAGTTAGGCTCATCAGAGTTCGCATCAGGATCCGGAGTAGGATCAGAATCGTTGTGAACAAAATCAAAGCTGGCTCTCGCATCCTACACAGTATGAATGATAGAACTAGCTTTAAATTTTGGGAACATTCTGTTTGTTTGTGTGTTCAACCAAACATTGCATATTCCTTTGGGAGATTGAGTTACAAATTAATGGAACTCACATAATTTGGGGCCAAGTCAGGATGATCAATTTCCACACCTAAATATAGTATATCAGGTATGTTAACACTAATGGGTTCACTCTAGCTCACATACATGTAAAGTAAACCAAGTACAGGTAACACAACACACATATTATAATTAGCTTGAGAAAACACACACATACCGGAATAATGTGCTCAAAATGCAAGTCAGTGATTGTAAGCTACTGAGATTGCAACTTATACACCCAATACAATAATGTACCGTCATCCACTAGTGCGACCACCACTCCAGTTCCATCCAGGCCTTGTAACCATGCCGGCTCCACATTGAGATCAACACCAGCTGGACCACACGTCTGGCCCGTGTTCACCTAAGAATAGACACAATGGCTACTGAAAAGTCAAGATTGTGTGTTCACAGATCACATGCATGCATTATCTAGCCACATACATCTCAATTAGGCTAACAGCTGCCATTAAGTACAATATGTTTGGCTCAAAGGCACCCCCATTTTGGAGATAATAGAGTGAATACAATGGGTTCCTTTAATTGGAACTGTGGACTCCTGCCAAAGTTATTCAACACTCAGGTTAATAATGCTCACCAAACTCCACTGGTATTTGAACCGAGGGTCTGTCGGTGGTGAGTAGTCTCTCTTGGCTTTGCGGGTGATCTTCTGTTGCTTCACGTAACCAACCTATAGAGTCGGAATGGTCAGGAGCATTGCTTAAAATACAGACAACTAGACAACTACTTTGCTGAGGCTAGCTTTACGATTGTAGATACACAATGCATGGCTATAATATAGTAGAGACATTCTTTTGCTGGGGCATGGTAATATTTCAATAGACAATCACATCATAACATTGCAGTGTTGTGGTAAACATCAAAATACCTTGTGGTTGTTCTCTAGAGCTTTGGTCACAAGAGGTTGCTCACCAATCTCATCCTGCCAGGAATACAGAGCTCTCTTCCTAACATGAATACCACTCTCCTTCAGAGTAGCATCAAGGAGCTGGAAGTGATAGTAGCCTTCCAAATTGCCAATCTACAAACCATAGTGCAAACCGTATTATATGTGCAAACCAAACCACACAGCAACAGTTCAGTTCACTACAACCACAAACAGGAAAATATAATAGCATAATATGTTAAATTTATAATTATTACCTGACCATGGTTTACAAATCCATACTGTTCAGCAATCCTATTGGCTTCACTCCATCCTCCTTGAATTTCTACTGCCCAGCTGTTACTGAATCTATTCACATGCAATACATCAGCTCTCTTTGCTGGGACACAGCTCACAAAGAGCATGAAACAGCTCAAGAAAGTACTCACTCTCATTTCTATGTACTAAAATGATCTGAGCACACCACTTTGACCCCGCCCCTTTCGAGAAAACATGTGCGTGCGCGCATAACTATGGTGCGCGTAATTATATGCTGTATGATCAAGAGTACATTATATAGTATGATCATGTTGACTGTGAATACAGACGATTGAGGCGAACAATTCCTTGCTTCTTAGCTAGTTCTCGTAAGAGATATTCCATATTTGACATGGATTTCTGCAGAAAAGAAGTAAAATAACAGTAACAAAAATATATCCATCGTACAAATATTTTTTACCTTCATTTTTGCCATTTCTTCAAGCAGTGAATCAGATTTTTCCTGAAGTTCTTCAAGAGGATCCTATATTGACATCAAGTGCAACTATGAACACACTCTGTAGTACTACAGCATGGTGACATACCATAGCAGGATGGAGAGCTCTGTTGAGAACGTTGTGAGTGTGGTAGCGTTCCCCACCCCAGATACTGAACTGCAGTCTCTCAAGAAATGAGAGCCTCTTGTTTGGGCACACCTCCTTCTTCCCACTAGTGAACCACCTGTGTAATCTCCTTGGCAGCAGCTCTTCAATCGCCAAGACCTGGTTCACCTGAATGAGAAACGAAAAATATTACAACATTCTAGCTTGGTTCAAAACCACACTGATAATGCATAATTGTATTTACTCATAGAATAAAATTACTGATACGCTTTTAATGTCAACACTCAGTGACCACATGACATTGTACCTGAAGAGCCAACTTTGTCACAGCTGCTTCATCCTGGATTGTATTAATGTCTCCTACAGCCAAACCAACCTATTGCAAGTGAAGAAGTGAAGAAAGGGTCTACAATTATTCTAAAATTGAACAAGACAAAATCAACATGACCATACCAACATATTGGTGAGGAGAATAGGAACCAGGATAACAAACGCAACCCACACCAAAATGGAGATGGCAGGGAATGGAATCTCCTCCATTTCTTCAAACCCTCCAGTGGGATCTAGCCTGAAGATGGCATCGAACTCATACTCCCCCACAGCCATGGTTATTGTCTTGAGCATAGACCTTCCAGGATGGAAGAATGGTCCCCTCTGTGATAATGGTGAGACAGACAAACAAGCAAACAAACAAATATATAAATAAATAAACAAATAAACAAAGAAACAAACAATGTAGAGATTGCTTTGTGCCTGATGCAAGCACTTCACACTCACAGTGATATGTGGCTCAGCAAACGCCATGTACAAAGTCAGTGAGAATGCAATGACGATGAGAAGAGAGAGAACAATCATCTTGAAGAATGTGTAGAACGTCTTGACAAACATGAGCACGTATATACCAGTCAGGGGGAGCTTTGAGGTCAACAGCAAGAGATTGATCCAAGCAAGAAACACAGAAGCAGCTCCAATTTCCCACTGCCAGTGGTAAGGACACTGACACGGAGTGTGGAAGGTCGTGACAAAGAGAATGGAAGAGGCAAAGAGTACCGTCTCCAGCCAGTTGCTGGGATTGGTCAGATAGTGAAACTTGAGGATTAGAAACTGAATCAATATGAGCACCAATCGACAGATGGCACTCAGGAGTACAATCACAGCAGATAGCAGCACAGTATTTTCCACGGTATTGGTGGTGCCTGCAGTGAGTAGCCAAGTGCATTCATTCAGTGACATTGCAACAAAATAAAGAGGACATTTTTTGTTCATACCACAAGTGAAAGTCTCTCTCAACGTTCCATTACTTCCGAAGATTGCACTACCTATTTAAGTAAAACAAAATACAACAAACACTTGGTACATAACAATTTCTCAGCCTGTGATGGGACATTACATTGGTCAGTCAGTGGGTTGGGCACCAGCAAGGCAAACACAGTGAGGAAGGTGAGGAACACACAGTAGGTGAAGAGATCAAAGAAGTAGCCATATTGTCCAAACTTCTTCCATTTGTGGTGTAGCAGACTCCCTATCAAGGGATGGGTCAGGAGCTTCCGATTCTTACTCTTCACCTAACAGAATGAGAAATACACTGTGTCACCATCACAATTCTTAATATCCTCAAAATTGTCAAAGGCAGTAATTCATGAGGAGCATTCATTGTACCATTATAGCCAGTGGGTGATTGGCTTTCTTGAACCCAACTGGACCCCAACTGGTGGTGAAATTTCTCTTTGAGTTGGCCCAAACATCACCATAGCTTGTGCCATATGTCTCCTTCTCTCCAGGCCTTCTCTTCTTCCTCTGAGCAATGTCGGTGTAGTCAGTGCCTCTCTTCTTGGAGGGAGAGTCACGGAAGTCCTCTACAAATTCATAGTTGAAGATGACACTGTAGCTAATGTCAGAGGGATCGGGGTCATTGGGGTCGGCAATGGTACAGTTGTTTAACACCTCCTCGGCAGCATCTGTACAATTGTGTGTGTTCATGTACATATAATTTATCGTGTGTTAACAAACAACAATTTTGTTCTGGTGGGTTTCATTTGGAAAACTTAATAGATAAAACAGCCATACAAGCAGACATAAAAGGAAAAAGTATATGGTTTCAACACAACAACTTCTGTTAGCAGTGAACAATGTACTAAAAGCACAAAACAGCGTTTACAAACCTGGCATTTTCTTAATCAGCTCACGAAATGGTGTAGTTATTGTTCCTCCAGCCGTTTCAAAAGTGTGTCGTAGGACAATTGGCCATTGGGGACTCTTCAAGAGAGCCATTGCAATCTTCCTATTGAGATACAAAATTAGCATACACTAACTATTTCAGCAATTTAGCAGTCTAGCATGTTGTTTTCTTACTCATAGCCCTCTCTGATGGCATCCTCGAGACATCGAGGGTCAACTTCAGCTCCCTCCTCCAGCAAGAGCTCAACTATCTCATCATGACCACGCCAGCAAGCTCTACGAAGTGGGCTGGGCTGCGTGTGTGTGTGTGTGTGTGTAGATATGTTTGTATGTTTGTGTCTTCATCTCCAATGATTACTAGAAAGAAACGAAGTCTTGCTTACTTTTTCAATGTCAGTTGATGTTGATGGACTCACTTCAGCACCAGCATCTATCAACAGTTTCACAAGTCTCAGTGAAGGATTAGTGGTGACTGCCTTGTGGAGTGGAGTGAGACCATCACTTGTACTGGAAATACAATACCATAAGTAATGCAACATAAAACTTAGTTGTGGAGTTACAAAATACATTATACCATACTCCCTCTCTCTGGGAGACCAGGCTTATATTTTCACAAAGGGAGCCTAAAAATGAGGCCAACACAATTGTATCACACTCACACGGCATTGGGGTTAGCACCATTCTCAACCAGTTTCTCTGCAGCATCTGCATGGCCAAAGAAGGCTGCACGGTGGAGAGGTGTCTCACTGTCATCTCCTTCAGAATGAACACAAGATGGATTGTGTGCTATCATCTTGGCAAGAGTTCTGTCATTGTAAATTATTAATACACATTAGATTAGTGCATTACACGAAGCAGCTGTCTACTAATACAAAGCACAGTGTTTGCTTACTCTGCATGGCCTTCCATAGCAGCAAGGTGAACAGCCATGTCATCATTCTCATCTCTGACCTCCATTTTGGCTCCAGCTCTGAGTAAGCGAGAAACAACAGCTGTATGGCCATTTTCAGCGGCATAATGGAGGGGCGTCCTCTTGTACTTGTCCACTGAATTGAGGTCACATTTTCTGGTTCATTGTTGGTGAAATGCATATTTGCAAGTATTATATAATAATGACAATGAAGTTTATGGATAAATTGTGGACATTTCACCTTTTCATGAGTACCTCTACTAATTCATCAATGTCTTCATCATCAGGATTCTCACAAGCATAGTGCAGAGCAGTGTCACTGCTCTCATCCATGACATTAGGATCTGTTCCCATACATATACACACAGCAAACAATGTCACCAATTACAATACCGTTAAGAAACAAAGAGATTGTCGTGTTTGCATTACCAAACATCTACAGGTGTATTATATGCATGTGTTAATGCGCTGTCATTAGAGATTTTCATACCTGCTCCAGCTTCAATAAGCACCTTAGCAATGTCTGCATGGTTGTGTTCACAAGCAAAGTGCAAAGCACTTTTGCCGAAACACGAGTGTTTGCAGTCATTCACCATGGACTGCCTCTGCTTACTAGGCATGGACTGTACCCATTCAATGACCTTCTCAACATCACCTCTTCCTATCGCCTGAACAAAACATCAAACCATGTTCTACTGTAATACAGCTACCAAACATGGCTATTCACATGCAGGCTAAAACTGGATGGCTGCCTGCATAGATCTATGCTGCCTGGAAAGTTGTAAGAACAGTCACAGTGTTCAGTATTACAATCCACTCACTGTGATGACTGTATCGGGCAATATTTCTCCCTCTTGTCTATGAGCAGGTACTTCATAAGACTCTTCAGCCTTTCTCTCCTCCAGATGAACATGATTTGTACCCCAAGGATTGTATCCTGCTGCTTCCAAGCCATCAGCGTCCTGTATGAGACGAACCAGGTGGTTTTGAAGCAGCTAGATCTACTTATTTATGTCATCTTACAGTCATTTTCTTCAACTCCATTTGACTTCCATTGAAATGGAGTTTTCAGAGAATTAATATTCAAACATGTGCTCAGCTGTAAACATTACGTCAAGGTCAACCAAATTACCACGAGGTACTTTCCCATACCATCTACCACAAAACAAACACCAGTACCAAATGAAAGCACCCAAGGTGCATAAGCCTCGGCGCACTCACATGTATGCATGACAAATGATCAGCACGGTCCACTGAGAGGTGTCAGCGGCCTAGCAAATTCAAGCCTGCTGCAATTGACTTGTGGTTAACCTAGTTATAAACTGCTGTTTTAGAATTCATTGAATATACTTTTGATGCTTGTAGTACTTAGTACTTGCACTTTAATGCTCAGCTCGAGATACTTCTACACAAAGCTATATTAATTCAACTTGCAATCATTGAGTTACTTACCTGTACTCTCCAAGCAGCAGGCTAAGCCAGCCTGCCAAACTCCAGTCCATGATTCAAGCTGTATTGTTTCTAGATAACGCACACTACACGGGGTGTGATCAATGGGTGCGGTTTCGAAGCTAAGCGCTCAGATAAGCACAAAAGCCTCAAATCTCAGAAACTACAGCATTTTGCAAGATTCTACACAACAAATTTCTAGATAATTTCGATTTATGAACGTAAGTACCTTTCATTTGGACCATAGAGCTGTCATTCTTCAGATAATCTAGTAACAGACAGACAGACACACACACACACAAAACGACTACCGTAACCCTCTGCACGTGCTACGCACGCGCCGAGGCTTAACAACTTATGCAGATTGGTTCACATAATTTATTAATGAAAACACAGGTCTTTTGTAAAAAATATTGATGTTTATAAAAAAAAAAAAAAACATTCATACAGATGTAATTTGTCCTCCAGAATGAGATGCAGGAACCATGTGAAAATTTGTCGACCTTGAATAATTTGGTTCCTATAATCACAAAAAGAAGAGAGGACAGTTTTAATAACCCAGTGCTCAATCACGATAGAAGCTAGTCTGGCATAGCCAGCCTATCCTATTTTACTTCATGTGTGTAAGGGGCTGGCTATGCCATACTAGATAGAAGCTATGTTTAATACAGATGACTCAATACCTGTGATTCGGTTGTTCTAAATGTTTGTCCAGCTGTAGCATCATATTTCTAAATAGAGAACAAAATCATGATATCACATGATGACTATGGCTGGCCTCATGAGACTACCCGACTCAGTGTTATAGCATAGATTATACCGGTATATAATATATTATAATATGGTTATAGTGGTGAGTGGTAGACCGTACACAATTCAATCTCAGCGAATCATTTTAGTCAACAACTTACAGGGTAGCAATCTCTGCATAACAACTTGTTTCTAATGTTAAACACCTTTTTCCCTCGCAAAATTGATCCTGTGAATAAAGAGTAGAATGCTGTGCATGCTTATCAGGCTCACTGAAACCAAACAATTGGTCATGGATCGATACACACATGCATGTTTCGGACCACTGATAGCTGTCTTGACAACTTACGACATGTTGTGCAGTGGAAACATCGTCTATGGTAATGGTGTCCACCATTCTTCACAAGCTCTTTGGTATTCTGGATGCTATTGCCACAAACACCACAAATTCCTAGATGATGTGTGGCCAAAAACATTTTAAGTCACAATTTAAGCTCGATCCTACTGCTAAATAAAATTTTACTTACCAACTGAGCTGCGTGGTTGTTGCTGTTGCTCTTTATTGGTCTCAGGAATATCCAGATCTTTGAGAAGTGTGTTCAAATCCTTATCACTAGCTCTTGTTGGTGGTGCTCCTGTTGATCGTGAATTGAATGTCTTCCAACCTAGATTCTCGTCACTGTTTTGATTGGAGTTTGTCGTTGTACTTTGTGATCTGCCTCTCAATACAAGCTGTTGTCTATTGCTTTCTACTCCTGCTTCAGTCGGTCGATGTGAAGTACTATGATCTCCTGTTGTTCTGGCTTGACTGATTTTGTGGTTAGGAGGTAGGAACTTATGATTTAGGAGATTTCCTTCCTTATATGTCGTTTCCATGCTGATCTTGTGTCGTGGTGAGGTAGGGGTAGCTGATAAACTCGATGCTCTTGGTTTTGTTTGTGGATAATGAAACTGGGCGCTTTGAGATTTTGGTAGCCTGGAATTTGAAGTAACTTGTGGTTTATGCTGCTGGTTGTGAAACATTTTATCGTTCTGGTATGTTCGAGAGGGTAGTTGTTGCTGTTTTTGCATCATAGGTGGGTTATCTCTGACTTGTTTGGGATCTTCTGCACCAACTACAATCCTATCTTTGATCTTCATTGGGTAAACCAGTCGAGAATGCGGGCTTGTGTGCTTTGAATGAGGAGGAACAGGTGGAGGATTCTCTGCTTTTGGTCTGTGATTTGATGCCATGTACTTTGAGGTACCACCCAAATCAGGCGATCCTTCGTGTTGGGCTTCATCAACTAATGTGCTGTTGGACACACTGCTAAGTTGTGGATCACTTCCCTGAGACAAAGACATAATATCATCTTGATCATTCTGTATGTGGGCAAATTCTGGTGGAGGTGGAAGGATTTGATCTTCTGGACTATTACCATGCTCTTCACGAAACATATTGGTCCGAGTGTGATGTTGTGTTGACAGTTTCCCTTGTGAAGGAGAGCTAATGTTTGCTGGGCTTCTCTGTCTGTTATCGCTAGTATCTTCTCTCTTGTGCTCCACTCTTTGACTTCTACGTGCTTTTGGTGGCACAGGAGGTGGTTTTTGAGGAGATTTTGATTTAGGTATACTTTGAGTGGTGTGCTGGGGAGACACTACATTATTGTTTCGGCTATAGTTAGTGAGCATCTGTTTCGTATGACTCACTGGAGAAGGAGTTGTATGTCTTGAACTTGGTGAGGTGGGTGATAGAGATCCCGATGCATCAGATTGGCCTGAGTCTTGGCTTGCTGTGTGAAGGCGATAGTGGGCTTCATTCTTCTTACGTGGAACTGGTGGTGGCACTTCTTCCATTGGTGATGGCACAACTAGAGATCCGGCACTACTAGTACTGGAGTTTAGGGCATCAAAGGCTTCATCTATATCTTCTTTTGTGTACATGCTCTCATGATCTTTGGATTCATCAGTGGACTGCTGGTTTGCCAGAGGGCTGAGGTGATCGTAGTCACTAGCATCGTCATCATCCAGGAAGGCTTTTCTCACTGCAACTGGTGGAGTTTTAGCAGGAGTTGAAGAAGATGGTGCTGTGCTGGCATTCTGGGGAAATTGAAATATATGTGCTCTCTTTTTGTCCTCAAGAGTGCTCTCCTCAAGCATAGATAAATTGCTACTATCCAACTGTAGAATTGGGACATCAATATCATCATCATCATCATTGGTGCTATAAATAGAAGAGTTTGCCTGCAATCGTTCACTAACAGGTGATGATTTTCTCGTTGCAGTGTTGTTATCAGGGTCACTGCTGGTCCGTCGTATTGGAGTGGAGGTGTGTACAGAGCCTGATAGGTGGGTAGATGTTGATGATGATGTACTAGTGGTCAGTGGTGAGGAACTCCGTCTCATTCTTGTCATGTCTCTCAGCTCCCTACTGGTGGCAATCCCATTCACTGTGATTCGAGGTGGGTTGGGAGCCGAGTAGCTTTGATAGCTTGAAATATGCAATGGAGAACTGGATGTAGTTGAAGATGAAGTGGTGACTTGGTGGTGGTTGAACCCATTTCGTGGTACTTGTGGCTTTGCTGGAGTCATACCGGTGCTCCCTGGATTCGGATACTTTTCAAACTCTCTCCAGTTTGATTTTGCATCTGCAACTCCCCTCTTTGCTCTAAAGTACACACTGCTTTGTGTGCTCGTTGAATCAAACGATTCCAATGACATGTTATCGCCATCTGCCATTTCACTGTGGGGTAAGTTCCATCTCACACGGTTTCTTGACTGTCTGTGCCTTCGATGAGGGTTCTTGAGTATCTTCTTTCTTGGCCGTTTGTTTGCGTCAAAGGAAAAAGAGCTATCAGAAGTAAGACTGCTCTGACTCATGGTGGACAGAGAGGAACAACGAGATCCACTGAGAGGTGTACGAGCAAGGCTCGATTCTGGAGATGAATTAGACCTACGAGGATAGTCTGTGATGCGATCGGGATCCAGGACTTGCAGAGGAGATGGTTGACGTGTGAGTCTTTTTACAACCTGCCTTGACTCCTTGATACTCTCCAGTGCTTCAAAGAGTGATTCATCCATAGTGCCATTAATTGCTTCACTCTCTGTTGATTCCTACACATTATGTATATATAATGATCATAATACTATCTTCAATTCTGGCAATTTCTGGAAAATCTATTATGCTTACAACGCTTGTGTCCATCATAGTTCTTGAGGTAGGCATTTCTCCAAAATTTGTCTTACACTATAATGAAATGTGTAGTAGGGTCAATTGTTACATGATTTTAACAAATTGTACAAATTGTATGACATGTGAAAGAATGTGCTCCGTATGTATGTATTTTACCTGATCGCCACAAAACAGCTTAGCTCCATCTGTAATGAATGGCTTTCCAACAAGCTTTTTGCCTAGTAAATAGGGAAATGAACAATGCCATAATATTTTATGATAGTAAGGTATAATATCAGGCTCTCCCAAGGGCATATATATAAATTATTATTGTTAAACTTGAATAATTCAAACAGTTCACTCTAAACTGTCATCAGCTGATTAATCACTTTCACCGAGCGACACATTATACAATAATGGTATATCACAGAAAGTGATATATATGTGTACGGGCATGTACATGCATATGTGCCTGCAGCAAGTCTTGGCCTTATTTGGTGTGGTCAGTAAACAATTAATGCGTAACTTAATTCCTCCAATGAATATTCTCATCTTTTGTTTATCTTTGCATGGGGTGCAAATCTATACTATGAATTATAGTAGTATACCATTTGATGAATACGACTCAAACAGATTTTTTCACTGCTTAGCAACCAAAACATGCATCCTAGTTTCCTCATAAGTCCACTATGGACTTTGACCAACGTGGAGCCATGACTATGCAGGCTGGTTGAAATTAATGACTTGTATATTCATAATAACTGTGTGTCTAGTGGTGAGCCAGACAGTGGATAATAGTGAATGGAATGTACACCTAGTGTCTCAGTAATGCAATGTTGTTATTGCGATCCAATAAGAGAATAATGGTCGAATCAAACTAGGTTGGGTTTCCCTAAGTTTGTATAATATGATGAAATATCAAACATTGTACAATAGAGAGGCATCAAAAAAGGAAGGTACTGAATGGGTAGATAAACAATGACAAACCCAATGACATGTACATGATCCTGTGGCACAGATCAAGGGAATATGTATTCCCTTCATGAGGTTTATGAAGCACAATACACGCATTTAAGTAAAGATGTTGTCAGTAGATAGATAAACAATTTTGCTCAATTTATAAACAGTGAATAGCCTCATGCTCCCCACTGGATAAATCACTTTGAAATCGATCTCCCCTTGGTAATTATTATCTAATCAGGAGTCCCATAGGATTCAAATTTCCGTTCACTTGATATGCTACATACTGTTACAATCAACATACACAAGCAGTAACTGTTGCAAGGGCACCAATCCAAATATAATGGTCGTACAGGGCCCTATACTAGCTCTGCTTCATGCATGGTCTGAAAAATACACGGAAAATTGGCTTCTTCATATTCTTGGCCATATCAGGTTACTAGAGATTCAATACAAGCTAATGCTATAAAGAGAAATGAGCTACACGCCTGTGCATATATGTGCTATATAATAAAACTAATTTTATATCTACAGTATAATAATTATGGTGATTATTGCTCACATTACAATACATAGCTAGCTGTGTAGGTGTATAGGAGCTGTACTCATCTTCTGGAGGACATTTGTACAATGAATTAATCCAGGAAACACTCACCACAATGATTGCATAGTAAACACCTAGCATGAAACATCTGACCGTTGTACTTGTAGGGGATGTGGGTGATGATGGTACTGCACTTCAGACACACTTCTGGAGGGGGAGAATTATAATGGCAGCGACATTTTTAAATCTAAGTCTGATCATTGGATTTTGTGCTAGTCGGGTGGTTGGTTATCATATACACTAATGAGTCTCAAGGTGTTTCTCCACATAAAAGTGTATATAGTTGTCTACCATGCCACACTCTACAAGATTATAACAAGGAAACATTCTTTTTACTGATATCCATTATTCCTCTACAGAGTGGGTAAAATTAAAGTCAGGAAAATGTACCAAGGTATTTCCTGCAAGTATGCTGTTCCTAATGAACTAAGTATTGGGCATTGCCATGTGAAGTGGGCTATTGAAAGTTGTCCACCCATTACTCCCAAGTTTAATGCATTAATTCTTGTAATCAAAACTTGGAGTTTTATATACTGACTTCAGCACAAACAGATATATACTCAATGGATCTAATGACCTAGCCTATAATTCTATGATAATATTATTAGTTTCATAAAGGGGTTTGTGTGCATTCAGCTAGCACACTTTAATAATATACTAACCTTGGTTTTTCTCCTCCTCTTGTGATTGTTTTTCACTCTGAGAATGGCTTGGACTGGAGCTAGCATTGTTCTCTTCCATGGTGACCGAGAGATCTAATCACTTTAGAGGCGGAGCTCATGAATTTGTGGCTTTAGCTGGTAGTAAACACAGTGAACCAGACTAATTAACAGCCAGTATCTCAAATTAGTACGACTATGATCAAGAATAAACTAGATCTTTATTGTCATGTATGACTTACAGAGTAACTATATACTGCACAGTGCTTGGGGAAGCCCATCAAATGAACGCAACACAAAAGAGTCTCTTCCTCACGTGCAGGTCTACAGCTCTGTAAAAGTGGGAGGGTCTGGGTTTGCAACGGGTACTGCCCCGCCCATGTTCACGTTGGGATGCTGGGAAAACCCATAAACAGCCAAGAGAAAAACACAGTGCTGTAGAAATGGCGTCACTGGACACAGGGAGGATTATTGTTATAGCTCTAGCATCAGTGTTGGTTTTGCTGATAGTTACAGTTGGTGTGGTTACATTGGTGTTCATGAAAAAGAGACATGTTTTGTGCTTTAAAAGGAGAACAATTCCCAAACCAATTCTGCTGTCTGATAAAGAGTTAGAAGCACGGTATGGGCCAAAGAGAAGGAAGAAGAGGAGAAATAGAAACCTTGCTAAATCTAAATCTAAATCTAAATCAAGTCGAAAAAAGGGTAGAGGGCACTATCAATCCCTGGGGAGATCTGCCATGTTTCCCAAGAGTGATCCATTTGCTAAAAGCTTCCTAGAAAACCCCTTGGTTGATGATGATGAGTTTAATGCTGACTGGACCAATCCAGCTTTTGATGTAGAAGGAGGTAGGCTCTATGATGCTGCAGTGACAGTACAAAGTTGGTATCGTATGATAAGGTAGGTGTACAATAGTCTTGGTCATTATATCTAAGTCTTAATTATACTTCTCCTATTTTGAAACTGAATAGGGTGAGGTCATACTTTCTGGAACTGAGAGAGGCTACCATTCTTGCTCAAGCTCATTATAAAGGTCTCATTCTTCGAAGGAAACTCCCTCAACTGAGGAGAGAGAAACAGCTCAGAGATGTAAGCATATCAATTGTTGCTGTGTGTGTGTGTGTGTGTGTGTGTGTGTGTGTGTGTGTGTGTGTGTGTGCTGAGTGAAATACCCACAAACAAAACACAAAACAAATTATTATACAGCAACAAAGAAAGAAACAAATGGGCTGGAAGAAAAAGGGAACACTTTCAGGTATGTAAGTAGAATCTAACTCTAGCTAGTTAACATCATTATTACCTCTTTATCTCCTTACAGCTCTGAAGTTCTATGAAGTTAAGGTAAACTATTGTTGATAGTCAGCATGTGATATGGCTACTGACTCTCTTGTTGTTTCCAGGGATACGGCTTTGCTGAGGTGGAGCAATTGTATGGACTAGAAATAACTCGCAATGCTGCAGAGCAGTTGAAAAAGCTTTATGGTGGGAAAGGACAGATGAGGCTGAAGCTCTTCATATCCATCAAAGGGATAAAACTGTATGACTATCACACAATGGTAAGGCTGTGATGATTGTATCCATCCAACTCACAGTAACAGACAAACAAAATCCATTCACAAAATTATGCAGAGACACTTTGCAACAGTCAATGTATCAAGTGTATCTTTCTGTACACTGGATCCAAAAAACAAGAAGGTGTTTGCATTCATTAATCGCAAAAAGAAGAGGAAATTCTGTCACGTGTTTCAAGCCAATGAGCAAGATGTACGTATGTTTTTGCAATACTTTTTCACATAACCTAATTCTTCTCACTCATGCATACAATCACAATGATGTTTTGTGTGTGACACTTTTAAACAATATTGAACAGGCTCAAAAAATGGTTGAAACAATGGCTGAAGCATTTGAGGTTACATTCAAACAAAATGAAAGGAAGCAAGAACTGAGAGAGGTACAATGACTATTGTATACATGCAACTGTGACATACAATATTCCCTATGACATGACATTGTGTACAGTATGACTTCTATCAGCTAACATGTACTTGCTTAAAGTTGGCCCCATGAAATCAATGCATGTTGACAGTCTATCACCTCACGCATGCAGGTGTAGTGGGCTGTTGTGTATATGAATACCATTTATAATGCCCATTATGCAATTCATTCATGAACTATCTATTGTGTCACTGCATTACCACCTGTACAATTCAAGTCTGTAGTTATTTACATCACAATGATGTAATTATTATTGTCATAATAATATTATGCATATTGCAGCTTGCAAGACTTTCTAGACTTTCTGAGATTAAGAAGCAAGCATTTGTAAGTTGTACACTCAACAATGGTTATGTAAGATCCTTGTAGATTGCAATGTGATGATATTCCAACTTCCAGCATCGCCAGAGCCAGGAGCTTGATGTGGAGGTAGCCAGTATGATGGAGATGGCTGAGACTGCATCCATCACTACACCATCTCTCCAGCGATCCAGTCTCAGTGAAGTGTCAACAATTTCTGATACCTCCATCTCATCATCTGGGTCCAGAGAGAGACTCCTAGCCAGTGGAGTGAGTGATAACATAATTATTAATTTTATGTACCACAGGCACAAAATAATACTAACTTTTCTTCCATGCGTGATTATACAGAATGGTCCTCGATCCTCTGGATTGTTGGTTTCCCAGAAGGCAGTCCCTAGACGAGCAGTCAGAGTGGAGGAACCATCAGAAACTTTTGTTAGTGAAACCACAAATTGTAGTATGAAATTGTGTACACTGACTACACACATGATGTATTACAGGACCCGAGCAAAGTGGACGACTACTTCACAAACATCCAGGAAGGAGTGGAAAATGTAGCAAACACAATTGAAAGAGTAAGTTTTCAATGAGTTTACTCATGTACAATGTCTGAATGTCACATTTGGGCATTGGCATTATTTAGAATCATGCATGATACATGAGTATCTATCTAGCCTCATCCCTAGACTCCACCTCTTTTGCTGGCAAGACCCCGCAGTGCACTTCTTTCACCAGTGAAAGAGCCGGGGGGGAATAAGACTATATTATGATTGTTCATGTGTTACTATCATTCTCAGGAGAGAAGAAGAGTAACAAGTGAAGCATTGAGTCGACAGAATGCAAACAATTCATTACCTCCTGTTGCCACAGCCAGGCCAGCTAGTTCAGTATTATAGGATTAATAATTATTATATTACAGTCATGATTTGTACCCTCACTCCATCGTATGTAGTGAATTGCACACATGTACATGATAGACAAACTTTACTTTATAAATATTATGATTAATTAATGTTATAAAAACAGATAATTATACAAACATTGAGGTTATAGCTAACATGATGGAATGAAAGCTAAGAGCACAATTTAATAATATTATAGATACCAAAATAGTTGATGAAGTAAAACAATCTAAACAGTAAAAAAAAAAACAACAATAAAATTAATGTATGATGACAAACAGCTAGCTAGTAACTCATTTGAAATATGCCACCTCATCTCTTTGACTCTGGTAACTGTGGATGAGCTTCTGAGTCTTCCAACTTCCACGGTTCATTCGTTTTCGACAAATGACAAACAAACATAACGAAATGAGTGTAAACACAATTCCAGCAATGAACATTCCAAACGACAACCCCACAGTCGGTCCGGTGGTCAGGCCCTGCTGATTGGAGGGGCAGGTTGGTCCCGACGGGGTAGTGGTGACCGTGTGAGTGATTGTGATCACACCAGAAGACGGGCACTCCGACGGACAAGACGTTGGTGGTGGTGGTGAGGCCGTGCCTGTCGGTTTGACGGTCATCATGGCTGTGGATTTCGCCGGGCTTCTGCACCGTTGGTTTTCATTTTGAAATCGAAACTCTGGATTCAAGCTGTTTCCCGGTGTTAGTTCGATTGGAAAGGGTAGTCGTCCATCAACAGAGTTGTCAAGTAGTAATTTTATGGCATCATTGGCAGTCACGCTATTGTTCACATTTGCAATTGATGTCAGGTTTGAGAGGTGAAGCTTTACAAAGATGTATGTTCCATTCTCACCAAGTATCTGGAAGAGACAATACGAAAAAAAGTCTATATTGAATGACAGGATATGTAAGTACAACATGCACTAGGAAACATTTTCATGCAACATTCTGCAACCATCATGGGATGTTGGATGGTTTTATCATTTTTAACAGTTCATACCTCAATACTCCCAATCTGTATTGGATAGAGTCCAGTGTACTTTGAAAATTGTGATCGTATACTCTTACGCAGTACACTCAAATCAACTCCATTTACGTGGCCAGGTATGAACAACGTTGCTATCTTGTACTCGGAAGGATCAGAGCAAATGGAGACATCAAAAGCGTCAAAGCTGGGCTCTTCATACGAGCCACCAACAAAATTCTCAAATGACGTAAGGTTGGTAGTTTGCATCACTCCATCTTTAAGCTCCGACACAGTGCCCTCCAGAGTGAACCTGACAAGAACAGGTTCAGAGGAGTATGAAGTGAGACTCGGATAAGAGACGTCGGGTCTGGTGAAGGAAACTTCGGTCTTAGTGTTGGTATAGTTTTTTAATCCTGAACTCGATGAATAGTTGAAAACACTGCTAGTCCAAGTGTCCACTTCAATGCCTCGTAGCGTCTCTACACCAGTATAGGTGTAGTTAAACTCGTCAGTCAGAAAGAAGATCTCCTCAAGGGATTTAAGTCGGAACCCATCGGTTGAGTTCACAAACACGTCCTCGGAAGTCGGGTCAAGTCGTGAAATAGTACAGTTGCTGAAGTGTCTATATATTGAATAATGAACACCAGTGCTTGCATCGTCAATGACTGAAAGAGTTCCAACACTGTTTGGGACAAACGCTTCAGCTGCAAAGTCATCTCGTTTGATTTGGAAATCCTCATCATAAAAGCCCTGCATGAGGTGGTACAACTAAAGGCTAGCATCATGTTTAGAATATTACATGTACACTTTATGACAAAGTGAAGAGGCTCATACACAGGCTCTCCCTTTCCTTACCGTAAGGTCAAAGGGGAGAGCCTGGGTACGAGGCTACACTACNGTTATAGCTAACATGATGGAATGAAAGCTAAGAGCACAATTTAATAATATTATAGATACCAAAATAGTTGATGAAGTAAAACAATCTAAACAGTAAAAAAAAAAACAACAATAAAATTAATGTATGATGACAAACAGCTAGCTAGTAACTCATTTGAAATATGCCACCTCATCTCTTTGACTCTGGTAACTGTGGATGAGCTTCTGAGTCTTCCAACTTCCACGGTTCATTCGTTTTCGACAAATGACAAACAAACATAACGAAATGAGCGTAAACACAATTCCAGCAATGAACATTCCAAACGACAGCCCCACAGCCGGTCCGGTGGTCAGGCCCTGCTGATTGGAGGGGCAGGTTGGTCCCGACGGGGTAGTGGTGACCGTGTGAGTGATTGTGATCACACCAGAAGACGGGCACTCCGACGGACAAGACGTTGGTGGTGGTGGTGAGGCCGTGCCTGTCGGTTTGACGGTCATCATGGCTGTGGATTTCGCCGGGCTTCTGCACCGTTGGTTTTCATTTTGAAATCGAAACTCTGGATTCAAGCTGTTTCCCGGTGTTAGTTCGATTGGAAAGGGTAGTCGTCCATCAACAGAGTTGTCAAGTAGTAATTTTATGGCATCATTGGCAGTCACGCTATTGTTCACATTTGCAATTGATGTCAGGTTTGAGAGGTGAAGCTTTACAAAGATGTATGTTCCATTCTCACCAAGTATCTGGAAGAGACAATACGAAAAAAAGTCTATATTGAATGACAGGATATGTAAGTACAACATGCACTAGGAAACATTTTCATGCAACATTCTGCAACCATCATGGGATGTTGGATGGTTTTATCATTTTTAACAGTTCATACCTCAATACTCCCAATCTGTATTGGATAGAGTCCAGTGTACTTTGAAAATTGTGATCGTATACTCTTACGCAGTACACTCAAATCAACTCCATTTACGTGGCCAGGTATGAACAACGTTGCTATCTTGTACTCGGAAGGATCAGAGCAAATGGAGACATCAAAAGCGTCAAAGCTGGGCTCTTCATACGAGCCACCAACAAAATTCTCAAATGACGTAAGGTTGGTAGTTTGCATCACTCCATCTTTAAGCTCCGACACAGTGCCCTCCAGAGTGAACCTGACAAGAACAGGTTCAGAGGAGTATGAAGTGAGACTCGGATAAGAGACGTCGGGTCTGGTGAAGGAAACTTCGGTCTTAGTGTTGGTATAGTTTTTTAATCCTGAACTCGATGAATAGTTGAAAACACTGCTAGTCCAAGTGTCCACTTCAATGCCTCGTAGCGTCTCTACACCAGTATAGGTGTAGTTAAACTCGTCAGTCAGAAAGAAGATCTCCTCAAGGGATTTAAGTCGGAACCCATCGGTTGAGTTCACAAACACGTCCTCGGAAGTCGGGTCAAGTCGTGAAATAGTACAGTTGCTGAAGTGTCTATATATTGAATAATGAACACCAGTGCTTGCATCGTCAATGACTGAAAGAGTTCCAACACTGTTTGGGACAAACGCTTCAGCTGCAAAGTCATCTCGTTTGATTTGGAAATCCTCATCATAAAAGCCCTGCATGAGGTGGTACAACTAAAGGCTAGCATCATGTTTAGAATATTACATGTACACTTTATGACAAAGTGAAGAGGCTCATACACAGGCTCTCCCTTTCCTTACCGTAAGGTCAAAGGGGAGAGCCTGGGTACGAGGCTACACTACACTTTTATCTGTTCCATTCTTACCTGCAGAAAAATTAGTTGGTCACTATCATTTTTTTGTGCATAGTACTCTGCAAAAGTAGTGAAGTATCGAGGAAGTTTAGGTAGTGTAGGGTCCACTGCCTGGCCTGATCTACACAGGAGTGCAGCTACTAGTAGCAACCATACACTGATGACATGATCCATTGCTTTCAGACAATACTGTCAGGTACAATGAAACAATAGAAAGTCAACAATAAGCTCAATACAAAGCTCTACCACATTTAATATACAGTACATACATAATTTGTAGTACTAGATCCACCCTAAACTGAATTTGGACACAGCTTCAATGAACATCACCAGTAGACTCACCTCTAGTGATAGGGAAGGGAGTGGAGAGAGAGAGACAGAGACTGTGGGAGATTGTAAATCAACAGTTGTAAACACTGTCTCTGACCATTTAGCAAGCGTTCCAAAGCATGAAAAAGCAATTAAGAGTATTCATTTACAACAGCACATGACCTCGTTTTATTTCTCTGTCTGCGGTCTGCGTGCGTACAACATGTAGATTAACAGTGATTGAAAGGGACTTCCCATTGCAGTAGAGTTGCCATAGGAACTGTCATTGTCCAGCAGCAGCACCATGGTTCTGTATCGAGTGCATTGGGAACCGCATCTAGAGAAGTATTATTCAACAGTTTGCTCTAGAGCTACTCTGTTTCAAATCATCCTGTATGCGTTGATTATTGTCCCACCTTTCTTTATCGGATATGCAACCAGAGGTCAGTGTTAGTATTTTCTAATTAATGCACAGCATTGCTGCTACCACCCTCAGGCTGTACATCTGAGTCAGTGAGTCTCACAATACTGATGTATATGTTCCTGTAGATTTCTGGCAATATACCAGCACATATCAGGAGCAACCGCGAGTCTATTATCTGAAGAGACTCATTTTACAAGTAGGCGACAATGATGAAGCTAGCAGCAGCAGTGTCTGGAGCAGCTTCCCCAATCTTAATGAACTTTTGCAACCAGAGGAGCTAGTTAGCCCAACTATTAAGGTACTGTACTCTAAGATACACACAGGTACATGTGCGTTGCATGGGTTGTGCAATTATAATACTGCAATTGCTTATGCACTCTACAGAGTCGTGAAGTTGATTTCAATAGAGATGGTATTAATGATGTTCTTCAGCTAAATGTGAACTTTGCAAACCTACGACATCAGGTCCACAACTTTAAGCTGATGTTATTTTTCCACGTTGAGTTCAATGTGAGTAACTGGTTGCTGTCTTGTAGATAAAGACCCACTACAGGAACTTTAGTGCACTATTGTAGATTTGCTATACTAATTAAAGTTTATCTGGTTTGAGAATGCCGCCAAAAGTGAAATAATGAGATTCATGCAATACTTTTCTTATGGGGCAAAATAGCTAACTTTTGACTGGTAAGGCATAGGAAGCTGGAAAAACATTTGAAAAAACAGGGAGAATGAGCGCTTTTCAAACGTGCTTGAAATTTTGAAATCGGTTGGATATTTAGAAAGTTATTCCATTTTTTCTAGAGGCATTCTCAAACCAGATGGACATTAATTGCCTAGTAATGAGAACCATTGGTGCAGTGTCACTGGTGCAGTTGCAAGATTGCATGTCTCATTCTTCTTGCACTACAGGTGTTCACCTCTGTGACTCTCCAGTCACTGACCTATGTGAGTCGGTCTTGGGCCACTCCAGCTTCAAAGGTGTGGATTGGAGGTGAACTCAGCCTCAGACAGAGAGATCCTTTCCCTGCTAGTGGCCGCCTCCAGCGATACAACACTTCTCTACTCAACACAAGCAGTCAGTTTGCAGATGAATATGAGATTAGCAACATCCTCAGTAATTACAATGAGAGAAATGGTTAGTGTGATCTAGCAGTGCTTGTATAGTGTAGACAGAGATTTTTTTAGGTCTTAACTTTATGAAAAAAGGGAAAAAAAGGTCTGTAAATAGATGCTAGATTTCATATGGTATCTGTTTCTCTATGGCAGTGACTATTGTTATGGACAACCCCTATATTGTATGGGAGAGCGGAAACAATGAGAACTTCACCCTTGAGATGGAGTTGAGGTATCCTCCTTTGACCGTCACTTACTATCCAGGATTTTGGCAACTGGTCAAGTTTGCCTGGATTCAATATTTGGCTATTCTTGTGGTATTCTGGTGGGTGCTGAGCAGAGTACAGTCATTTGTCTTTCAAAACCAGATCATTCTAACTGTGCGTCGTAGAAAGGACAAACCACATTGAATTGGTATATTGAGCCACAGATATCTGTACGAGATAAACCTTTCATCACTTGTCACTTATTGTTATAGTTTTTGATTATTCATAAAGTATACAAGCACAACAGTGAAACACTACACCAACAATAACTTTTTATCAAATTTCTATCGGTTGTCCTCAATCACAATAGTACTAGGTGGATAGCCTTGAAGTTCAACGAGCAAAAATCGACACTCAAATTTGCCACGGTCATTCTGCAATCAGTTTCAAACACTCCACATCAACGACAACAAAAGCTTAGTTCTTTTTGTACCTTCTTAAGATCCATGAGGACGGTTCCTTTCCTTTTGCTTCCATCCACAAAGAATTTCACTCTCAGATAGTTCACTCCATCAACAATGTACTCCTGGTGACTAAACATACACACAAACACAAAAAAAAACAAAAAAAAACACCTGTCATTGTATCAATCGATCACTATTGCAAATTACCACATGGGAAAGACGGGTCGTATTAATAAATGTTTCATTCTAGTACTTACGCAATGTGCCGTCTTCTTCCTCTACCAGAGTGCTCCCCGTGTCCAGTGATGGGCTCTCCAAGAGCCTCAATCACCTGAAAATAAAAGCCAAGTTTAATAAAAAGTTACACATCTTACTAGAATTTTTATGAAGTCAGTACTGACTCTAGGATCAGCCTTGACTCGTTTCAATGCTTTAGAGAATATGCTTGAAGGAGTGTTTGAACTGAAGTACTCACTGCCCACAGACCAGAGCAAGAAGCCAGCCACAGCAAAGCCAAACACTATCACTGCCAAGTAGCTCACATCCTTTCCAGCTTGTACAACTGAAGACATTTAAACTTTTGTGATCACATGTTATAATTTTTTTTATATAATGTACCTTTTGCACCAACTGTCAATTGCTTTGGTTCCTCTTTCTTCTGTACAAACTGCATCAGTACCGAGCCATGTTCATGAGTCTCGGATTTCTTGGACACATCTTGTTTCTTATCAGCAGCCAGCAATCCATTGCAGGTATGCAGACCTTCTTTTCTCACCAATCCTAGAAACAGACTAGGGCAATACATGCCATGGCTCAACGTCCAGGAGAGTGGAAATTTGGGCCTCTGCACATGATGGTGGTGAGGTGAAGGTATCCAGCTTGAGTCTGTAGAGAGAGCTCTTTGCAGAGTGGCTGAACCAGGTGCAACTGGAGCTAGACAAATGAGTTTCACTGCATGATCACAAGTGTTTCTGTACAAACTTCTCCTCTGCAAAACCTTGCAAAACTGTTGAGAAGAGACAAATACTCTAATTAATGCCATCCTTTAATACTGAACTTTGAACCGAAGTTTGTCTCTGTTTCTGGACACATGTGAGCATGCACACAACATGTACCCATAGTATGCCATTTGAATTATAGTCTTCAAATTTAGGGAAACGTGATGTGGGAGTCTGATCAAGCTTTCCCTCAAAGTGTGTTGGAACTCTCTCTTGAAAAATATCAACAGCTGCCAAAGAAGGGAAAGCCAAAGAAACAAGAGGAGTGGACGCCTCTAGCAACCATTCTTTGTAGGGATGAATCAGGTGCACCAAAAGATGCAAACCTTTCCACTTTGTACTAATATCATCCAATTTTCCATATGCATTGCCTATAGCTGCCTGTTTGAATTAAGAGCTTTGCATGCATATACTAGCTGAGCCTAGTCTGACCACACCAGCCACATTATGAGCTGTTCCTAGAATTCCTAAATGAAAATTGGTAGTATTTGCATAGATGGTATTTGTATGCATTACCACTATTTCTCCCTCTGACATGCTGCATTGTGTGTCTTATATGGTATAATTATATAGTAAATGATTTTCTCAGAATCTGCCACCATGTTGTTATTGCATGGTGTAGCTCCAACTTTCTGTTTTTTTTCTTGCTATTTACCTATTATAACATTTTTGCTATTGTCTGAAGTACATAAATGGTCTTTCTCTACACAAACAGTGAAAGATTTTCAACAGATAATTCTTGGTATTCTCAAATATGGTTCAATGAATGAGGTTACTTTGAAGGCAAGGCGCTAGGCGCTGGTCACCAATGGTACAGATGGTAGCTGCTTATCACTATTTACAATTTTAGCAAGGGTCTAAAAATAGCAACAGTATTAAAAATCTCAATGTTTTGTGGTGGCTGACATGACAAATGTTTGTCTGGGGACTGCCCAGGGATAGTTCCCCAGTAGTAAAAATTGCTTTGCTTGTGGAAATTACCACATAATTATATTTATGCTGCTTCATTGGCACTCTATACCCTCCAATATTTGCAGATGTTTCCTCTCCTAAGATGAATATAGTGGCACTAGGTACTGGATCTAAATGCATAGGACGCAATAAAATGTGCAAGCAAGGTGTGTATGTATGTATGTGATTGTGTGCAGCTCAATGGGGCCTGTGTGTGCCATTGTATATTGTGTTAAACGCTAATTCTTATGCCTTTGTATATCGATGGATAAGCATCTAGGACTCCGCCATTGTTTAGTTGTGAACGTCAGTGGGTATTTTTTCACCCAAACCAGAAGTGGTAGATTGTTCCTATTGTACTTACATCTTCACTATGACACTACCTAGACATCTGTCCAGACTTTCACGAGAATAGGACCCTATTGTACTTACTGGACAATTAAGTCTTTTCTTCTCACAAGGATCCTTTTTTGTGCTCGTATAAATGTATTGGGTGTGCGCTGTGCACGTGGCATACTCACCTACAAACATAATACCATATAGCACTTAATTTTCAGAGAATAAAATATGATATGAGCTATGGCACGTTTTCGTTGTACAAGTTTTACATTTGATTTGCAAAACTAAGTACCTTGAAATAAATGGTATACAGTAGTGCCATATTATTTTAAAAATACCATTAACTGAAATAGACAAAAAGAAATTGAATAACAGCATACTAATATCCAATAACCTGCAGGGTGGATAGTGAATGATTCCCATGCTGAAGTTGTGGCAAGAAGAGCCTTCCTAAGGTTAAAAAAAATGTATTTTGTGGTACATTACAGTCAAAAATGCCTGCCCAGTGCTGACTAATATCTTATACTGGTCCACTGTCTAGTAATAATTATCACTGCTATAATTGTCTATAGGTATCTTTTGCATCAGTTGAAGGAAGTTGTGCACAGAAGCGATTCCGTATTCGAGCCATCTACAGCTGATGGTAATATGTATACCATAAGGTCAAGTGTAACATTTCACTTCTTTTCCAGCCACGTTCCTTGTAAGCCAGTGACAGACTGTGTATGCATGCTTTCTAAACCAACTGATGTTGGTGTGCTTATGACCACAGGTGGTGATGCTTCGATATTCCCACAAGACTCTGAGTGCCACACTCTAAAGAAGGTTTCCCACCACCAGCAACAAGGAGGGGAGTTGTGCTCTCATGATGATGGAGGCAATGTGGAGCATGTGACAAAGAAGAGGAAGCTTGATAACAATCAATCCTTATCTCCCTACAACCAGACAGGTTTGTAACCTCAGAGAGGTGTATGTGTGAAATCCCATGACTATAACCTAATTGTCCTGGAAATACCCTAGATTCCTTGTGTGGTGCTGGTGCTAGTTTGAGTGGACTCATTGTCCCTGTGTCCAGTTGTATGAACTCAAGTGGAGTAGTGAGTAACCCCAATCAAAAGAGTCCCTGCAGTGTGTTTCAGTGTGGAAGTACGCTCAGCAGTCCTCATTATCCTGAAGGTCATAATTCTCACCATTGTCAGCCCAGTTTGAAGTCTTGTATGAGCCAATTTAATTCCGCAAAAACAATTTTTAGCAATGAGGAATGTGCCCTTGTTGAGCATTCCACTGAATCGCATCTACCAGCAAATGTTCATAGGCCAACTGATTCCAAAGTTAGTGACTTTGTGCCATCAGGAGACATTCATCGTACTGGGGCTAAATGCATATCTGGTGGCCCACAAGATCCAAAGCATCCAGGAGCTGGTTATCACACAGTTGGAGTTTTACGCACCAAGCCTGGTAGAGGAGATCCCACCCTCTCAATGTCTTGCAGTGACAAGCTCTTGCGGTGGAACATTCTTGGATGCCAGGGTGCAATTTTAAGCCACTTTATTGACCACCCCATTGTGTTTCATAGCTGTGTGATAGCAGGCCCAAATTTTGATCGAGGTGCTATGACTCGAGCTCTGTTTGGGAGGGTTCAGTGTTCTGATGGTGAAAGAAAACTTAATACTCAATTTCCAAAAGTGTATCATGTCAATGAATGTCCACAAGGGAGCAAACTCGGTGAAATTTTTGATGAAGTTACTGCTTGCTTGTCATCAGAGAGAAAAATTGCTTCTACATGTAAGGGATATACGTTCTATTATTGTGTGATGTACATTAAAATAGTATGTATACACAGCAATTTGTTGGTGTTCAAAGCCACCCACACATGAAGTAATTGTGCAGGGAATGAAGCAAGGGGCCTGTGCCAAAAGTAAACCATGCAAAGCTTCTAGGTTTGTTGAAAATGTGGAGGAGCGTACACTGTTTTGTTTTATGACTCTTATCATTAATTCAGTGTATCAATTTGCAAGCATCGATTATTTGAGGAATTTCATGAATTTGTCATATCACTTTCGCCAGAAAAACTACCAAAATCTCTGAGGTAGGTATGATTTTCTTAGCCTCGTAAACCAGTCCCTCCGTGCTATTATTATGTGTATATAGGGATACAAGTGCCATCAAGACCTATTATTCTGCGAAACAAACTTCATTAGTTTACCAGACAAAAAAAGATTTATTTTTGCAAATGTGTCCAATGTGGCTATCCAATGATATGGAATATGAAGAGTTTGGACTATTGTAGACAACTACTGTGACTGTTACACCTGATATCTGGCTCTTGAAAGCATGCTACTCTGGTGTTAGTAACTCACGGATCACAAAGGTACAGGAAATAGATTCTGTTATCTGATGACGATGACCGCAGTCGCGCGCCTGTACTGTGCATATATGCATGCTGATTGTGCATGCGCATACAGTATGCTCTGCGGGTAGAGATTTAGTATAAAAGGAGCACAGATCACTGTAGCGAATCACATTCAGATTTTTCGTGGATCATCGAGCAAAGTAAAAACAACAAGGCAATCTTCAAAGATGAAAGCCCTCCTCGTTCTTGGAGTCGTCGGCAGCCTCGTGCTCCTCTGCAGCGCGTACTGTCCTGTCAACACAACAACTGTTTCCGGTGTTGACTTGGATACATCAATGCAGCAATCAATGCTCACTTATGAAGCATTTTTGGCCACAGTTAAATATAACAGTGAGTTTTGTATGTGTGGGTCCAGTAAGATCATATTTGTATAGCTAGTAGTAGGATTTGCAATAAATTGAATAATTATTATTGTCATGACTTACAGCTAACAAAAGAACTGCAGCAAATTATAATAATTTTGAGACTGTTTTTGCTTGTTTACATGATTTCAGCTACAGATACAAAGTGTGGTGGATCAGCCAATCAGTATGGATGTTGCCCAGTGATTGTTCGTGGAGGCCCAAAAGGCTCAGTGGTCCAACCATTTACAGGATACCGAGGAAATGTTGCTATCATTGTTGACTGGGGTAGACCAGACAATTGCAACAGATGGAGGCGTAGATGCACCACATCTGATCATGGTTTTGTGTAAGTTTAATTTTTGCCAGTCAACAAGCTATCAGTTTGCACAGCTTTACAGTGATGTTCACTTTGTCTCAATGTCTGTACAGGTGGTATGTTAACTGGGGAGATGGACAATCAGACCATGGTTATTTATGGGATTTCGGTCCTTTCCAAGTTGCTCATCAGTACCCTCAATACTGCCATACCTACGGCATAACTGTCTACTATTGCAGTAGTCCTGGTGGATGCTCAGGTCAACGTTGCTGTGACCACATCTACAGGACCATCGATGTCAGTTATGATCCACAGAACCCTCACCCTGATGTCAAGTTCATGAATTAGAACTTTAATTCTTGAACAAACTGTGGACATTTATATCGATCTTAGCTAGCTGTATTGCTGTAGCTATCATTGTAATTGTATCATGGTGTGTGTGTTTTTATGCTTATCTAAAATTAATGAGTAGTTATCAAAACTATTGACCTGATAATAATTACTGTACATGACTCGCCATTCAGACCATGGTCTCAATCCTATGTATACTATAGCTAGCTACAGCTGAGCCACAGGCCATATAGTACACATTGCACACAAGCACAGACTGATATTTTTATCGGGTAATCAAATACTTGTCACAGCAGCTTAATGTATTGACATAATTATGATTATGGGTCCAGGCATAGCCGGAGAATATTATCTATGGTCCAGGTGCTGCTTTGGAGTCAACCATGTACAGTAGGCTAACCGTTACTAAGCAACATAGGTCAACATAGGTCAACATAGGTCAACATAGGTCAACATAGGTCAACATATAGGTATACAGACAGTGGAGCTTTAGTCCTAATAGTAGGTAAAGGTCGTTACAAATAGACACTACAGACGTCTACACATGCACAGTTTAGGGAGAGCTGCACGATCAAGACACATCAACTAAAAGGCCATAGACAATTGAACATGTCATTGTATATATAAGAATAATTTATACTAAGTTAATTCACATTTGCACAAAACAAAATTTGATGAAGAAAAGAACATTGTTAACTTTACTATAGTGCAACAGTTTATTCTCTACATTAGTTGTACATGTTACAATTCTACACCCTAAAAAATCAAACATGGACTGACAGACAAACACACAAACAACCAACAGACACAACAGAGTTTAATACATGCATGTCCTAATCAGGTGTTGTTTCATTAGAGAGCAGGCAAAATGTAATAATTATTATAGAAGTTCGTACTTCACTAGGTGCATGCGTTGGATGATGTCACGACACGATCCAAACACTCTTCTGATATTCTCTGTGTCTACTGCAGTGGTAAAGTGCGGGTAGCAGTAATGACGACCATCATGTGTCTTCATGCTTATTCGCTGTGTGAGAGAGAGAGAGAGAGAGAGAGAGAGAGAGAGAGAGAGAGAGAGAGAGAGAAAATCAAAATTAGTACACTGTTGGAAAGGGTGGAAGTAGCATGCACAATGAGAATGACTAGTGTTACTTACTAAGAACTGATCTCTGATGAAGTATTTGGCTTTGACATACTCTTCAGTGTCTCCTGGCTCTCGTGTTGCTGTGTGTATGAGGATGGGGGAAGGTACAATTTTACTCACTGTAATTAAGTGTATCCATAAAACTTCACGATGGTCAAGTAACGTACCTGATTCTGGAGGTCTGTATGTCGCAAAATCTGAAAAATATTCTTCCATCTTCTTCTGTTGTTCATCTATCTTTTGTCTCAGTTTGTCCTGTTTGTTCAAAAACAAGATGATTGAAACATTTCTCAACCACCGGTTGTTCCATATGCTCTCAAAGAGGTTCAGAGACTCCTGTAACCGATTCTGTAGCAAGCAAAACAAAACAGTACCGTTTAAAATAACCTTTATTCATCTGTGTAAACAAAACATGTGAAAGAAAACAGACAATATTGTAATAGCTCTCCCTTTCTTTCCGTGAGTGAAAGTCAAAGCGGAGAGCCTGGGTACAAGGCTAATGATGGTCCATTTTCTTTTCTTTTTTTTTGGAGAATGAATCATCATCAGTCGAAAGTGAGCACCAGCAGGGAGATGAAAGCCAATGCAACAAGAACCCACTAGCAATCATCAAGAGAACAGAGATGCCCCACTTACCGTTGTGGAGTCTTCTCTAATGACCATATTGAAACTGCTGCACGCCACTATGAATATGATGGCTGTAACATCTGCTCAGGGGGGTAAAGTACAGAGGGATTATCAACCTGACTCTATCGATCAATATTACAAGCCTTTACACTAACCATTAAAACACTGTATCCATTTTCTTCTCTCGCTTCTCTGGCCCCCAACATCAAACATACTACAATAACACAGAGAACAACAACTTTCAAGGTTTTGATCTCAAGCTCTCATCCAGGCCCAATTCAGTCATGAATGATGCCGTAAGTATTATACCCAAAAGGGGGGATTTACTTACTGAAAATTGACTTTTTCGACTATAAACTTAGTCTCAACGATGCCAGTTGTTAATACACGACATCTCAAGATATCCTATATGGTAAATGGTCATCCAAAGTAAAATATGTACTATAAATATTATACAACACGACAAAAATAAGATAGTGTACTGCTAATTTTGCAAGGCACTTAAATTTTGTGGGTTTTGGGAGTAGAACATTATCCGCAAAGATTGTTCAACAAATGTCATGTGTTGAATACGTACTTCCACCCTTTAATCAACTATGTAACTTATTCAGTGACAATAGCACTATCTGCAAAAATTAAGTACCCTCAAAATGTTCAGCTGTATTATGGTTTGATTACTTGTTTTGTACGTGTAATGTGCAAATATACACACAAAATACCTGATTTGATGGCCGAAATTCAGGATCTGCTATTTCATGAAGTTTGTTAGTTTCCATGAAGCTGTTACAAAGAGAACAATAGTGGATTCATTTCACTATACGTTATGTCCACATTCACACTTACTAGTCAGCACAGTCAATAAGTTGGTACTCATCTGATCTTAGAAAACATGCTTGTACACCAGGATCGTTCCATAGCATTTCAACTGTTGTGAAAAACTCCTGCTCAGAGAGAGAGAGACAGAGAGAGAGAGAGAGAGAGGGATGTGACAACAATTTCTTTAGTAAAGAACTCTCTACTTACAGGAGTAAAATCAGCAAATGATGCTTTAGAAACCTCTTCTTCGATATACTGCAATCTCTCTTTATTCTCTGGATTTCCTACAACTTCAGGAGGATCTAGTTTGCTCATTGCCCCTGTTACTGCCTGTAAGTATTGACATTCATTCACAACAATTGTGCAATTATAGATGGTTTCTTACTAGAATAATGTCTCTGACGTTCTTCTTAATCTCTACCACTTTCTCTAACTTCTCACTACAGGATTGGAATACAAAGTTGTGAAACTGAAAAAGGCAACAACCCACCCACCCTCCAATCCTGAATGTACTAACTTACACGTCTGAAAAGCCATCTTTGTGTAGAATCTTCATCTGTTTAACAACAGTACTTTTGCCTGATTCACCAGCACCTGTATAATCGAGTTAATAATCAACATTCAGTGGTTGACTAGCTCCGCCCATGGCCCCACCCAATGACCTTCCTCCCACTCGAACCATACTTAGAAGGGCAGTCGCACAAGTAGCTTAAAATTACAATTTGAACAGTTGTTGCTATGGACACCATACTGAGCGACCACTGGTATGTCATCTATTCACTTCCTATTTGGCTTTGAAACAGCACACTGGATACTTATGTATCACTACAGTTGTGCAATTATATTACACACCATAACACCCAGAAGTCCTCTACCTACACTGTCTGAGTTTACTCTGCCACACACAACACTTCAAGTACATGTAGTCTATGTATGAGTGCATGTGCAACACTTTCTTGGTTCCTAATTAAAATCAGTCTATGGTTAACTGTAATCACTGTAGTAACTACCTTGCTTAAGGAAATCTCTAGGGAGCTCTCAATGTGCCGTCATCATGATGACTTGTCATTGTTTGCTAGCTATTTCTTGCACAATGAATGGAGGAATAGATTGTTCTCTCTCTCTCTCTCTCTCTCTCTCTCTCTCTCTCTCTCTCTCTCTCTCTCTCTCT
>CAXIPT010000001.1:3842848-3858149 GCA_964030475.1 Tethya wilhelma
CTGCTGCTGCCTTGGTGTTATGATTCCCCATTAGATATAGTATCAGGTTCTGCTTGGAGTGTGGCACAACAGAGTACCAGCTGTTGGCTGTGTAGAGTTTTTTTGGATTGGATTGAGAATTAATTTTCACGGATTTGTGTACACACGTTTCTATTCTGCCAAATAATGTATATATAAATAATATTGTGGAGATAAAATATGCACATTCTCCTTGACTCTAAACAATTTACTCCTATTATAATTTTGTAGGTATGTGTATTATGTACATGCATGCCAGTCTACATCAATACTCTATGTATGATTGTTTCAACATCTACCAACCACCTTGTTAAGTCGTCTTCCTAAAATCCATCCCAGAGCACATCGGGAGGGCTTGAAACATTATCACACACCCTTCAACTGTCCCATTTCCTGGTTTAGGATAAAATCAAGGTGTTAGGTTGCTCGTCTGACGGGTGGCAGCATATGTGATGATGATCGATGCCACTGGAGAGTGGTATGTATACATCCCTCCAGCGGAATAGTGTTACTTCACAGTATTGGGGTGTACATACTGGTAGTCAGGGACGTATCAGTAGTACAGATCCATTACAGATATAGTGTTTTCCCAGTCAATCTCAAGTGTGTGTGTGTACTGCATGGTGGCCAGCCGTCTTGTTTCTGTGTGTATGTGTGTGTGTGTGTGTGTGTGTGTGTGTGTGCTTGTTGACGGTGTAGTGTGATACTGGTATAATGGTGGCTAGGTGCACAGATAATATGGGATGTAATTATGGGGGAACCCCTTGTAATATCAGTGTGACTGTGAGATTATCATTGTTCTCTGTGTTGTGTAAATATGCATGTAAATGCTTATGGCACTGTATGCTGAGGGTGTGTATGCCTAATGTACATGCGCATGCATTTTATATGAATGGTATTAGTGTGTGCCATGGGATGGAGCAGTAATTGTTCTTTGTTAGTCTGTGAATACTTTCATTGTTGTACTAGGATGACTTAGTGTGTATGTGTGTGTGTGTGTATGTGTGTGTGTGTGTGTGTGTGTGTGTGAGAGAGAGAGAGAGAGAGAGAGAGAGAGAGAACAATCTATTCCTCCATTCATTGTGCAAGAAATAGCTAGCAAACAATGACAACTCATCATGATGACGGCACATTGAGAGCTCCCTAGAGATTTCCTTAAGCAAGGTAGTTACTACAGTGATTACAGTTAACCATAGACTGATTTTAATTAGGAACCAAGAAAGTGTTGCACATGCACTCATACATAGACTACATGTACTTGAAGTGTTGTGTGTGGCAGAGTAAACTCAGACAGTGTAGGTAGAGGACTTCTGGGTGTTATGGTGTGTAATATAATTGCACAACTGTAGTGATACATAAGTATCCAGTGTGCTGTTTCAAAGCCAAATAGGAAGTGAATAGATGACATACCAGTGGTCGCTCAGTATGGTGTCCATAGCAACAACTGTTCAAATTGTAATTTTAAGCTACTTGTGCGACTGCCCTTCTAAGTATGGTTCGAGTGGGAGGAAGGTCATTGGGTGGGGCCATGGGCGGAGCTAGTCAACCACTGAATGTTGATTATTAACTCGATTATACAGGTGCTGGTGAATCAGGCAAAAGTACTGTTGTTAAACAGATGAAGATTCTACACAAAGATGGCTTTTCAGACGTGTAAGTTAGTACATTCAGGATTGGAGGGTGGGTGGGTTGTTGCCTTTTTCAGTTTCACAACTTTGTATTCCAATCCTGTAGTGAGAAGTTAGAGAAAGTGGTAGAGATTAAGAAGAACGTCAGAGACATTATTCTAGTAAGAAACCATCTATAATTGCACAATTGTTGTGAATGCATGTCAATACTTACAGGCAGTAACAGGGGCAATGAGCAAACTAGATCCTCCTGAAGTCGTAGGAAATCCAGAGAATAAAGAGAGATTGCAGTATATCGAAGAAGAGGTTTCTAAAGCATCATTTGCTGATTTTACTCCTGTAAGTAGAGAGTTCTTTACTAAAGAAATTGTTGTCACATCCCTCTCTCTCTCTCTCTCTCTCTCTCTCTCTCTCTGNACTCATTCAGAGCTGAGTCACACTGGTGGTGGGCACTCACAATTATCTATGGTGGGAACACACACACACATTATAGTTGCATGACCCTTAAGTGGGGGCACTCAATGCATGGTTTAGTGCCGCACACTTAAGGGGCATGCAACTAGTTTGTTTGCCATTGACCCCTAGCTGTGACCCCTAGCTACTCTATTGTCACCAGGCTCGACCCAGCCAGTAACCAGCAATTAGCCCATGTAGTACAGTACAGTAAACCAGGGAGATTCTGTAAGGAATTTAGAGTGGTAATTCTGTTAAGTGCTGAAAACTATATTTTGGGATTTTCCAGTGTGATAGAACATGAGACACCAACGGTAACTAGGTTTGAGCTCGCCTAAGTGCATTGAAAAGATTTTTCTTGCATCCAGGCTGTTAACTTGTGTGGAAGAGTTACTCAATTTATATATGGTACAGCAATGGTATCTTAAGTACAACTGACCATCTTTAACACACATGGTGGACCCATCACTGTTGGTCACGACATTGAAGCCCTCCTTACAATTTGTACATATAAATCGGCCAGGTGATTCTTCCCTACACTGCACACAATCTGGAATCTTCTCCGAACAGAGTTCTACAGAAGAGACATGAGAGATAAAGGAATTTGCAAAGACTGCTCGGATTTTTCAACCCCTCAGCACCACTTTAGCATCAAGGTTTACACGAAGTGAAAATGCTGTAAAGAATAAAAATGATGACAACAGCAAAATGGAAAACGAACCAATGGTATGCTATAGTTTGTAGTTATATTAATTTAGATAATAATAACTCCTTTTTTTGACATAGTGTTTATGTTTTTTATTCATAGTCACCAGAATCAGATGCTGTACAAGCTGCTAAGGCCAACATGTTTGGTTTATTAACTAGGGAAACTGAAGAATGGCATCCTCATCGGATTCTATGCAAACGATTTAATGTACCCGATCCTTATCCTGGGTAAGTGTTTTGAATCATGAGTTGATGTGAATTGTTATTAGTTTGTATGGTACTTACTTTTAACAGCTCTGGAGTGATTGGTGTTTCCAAAGGAAATGAAGTGAGATACTCAAACACAGCAGCTTCCATGGCAACAAAGAGAAGTATTGACTTCCTCCACACTGAAAGACTCATACCCGTAGAACAGCCAGATGAAGAAGAAACAGAGCCTGCCAAAGAAATATCTACAAACCTTAGATCAGAAGACCAAAATACTGAACAACAGTCATCAAGTGTTGCTATACCTACCACCACTGATAATCTTGAAGAATATGTAAAGGTAAAAAGAAAAAAAAAATGTGCCCCCTGTGAGGCTCGAACTCACGACCTTCAGATTATGAGACTGACGCGCTGCCGACTGCGCTAAGGAGGCACTTATTTCACGCATGTAGTGTATTTCCTTTATAAATCCAATCCGTCTCTCGTTCTCCATTCCAGAGACCTCCAATGGACCTTTTTAAATCCATATTTGCTGAGAGTTCAAGTGAATCAGAAGAATCTAGCAGGGAGTCTGATATGGAGATTGATCAGGCACAATCTGAGCATACAGATACAAAGATTACTCCTGCAACCACTCAGACTGTCATTGCTCAGAAGAAAACACAATGGCAAGATTTATCTGTCATTGCTAACCCAACACCAGTAATTACCTCAACACAGAGTGAATTCTCAAATAGAGCAGCTGTCTACAATGCAGCAGATCTCATGTCAAACACACCTAATAGACATTCACTCAATTCAGACAAGACACAAGATCAATCAAGAACTCTTTCTCCATCACTACCTAGACTGGAAAGAGAAGTAGTTGGTAGAACTGAAGGGAGGACACAGGACTACGGACCACCTTTACCACCAGGTATTATTTAGTAGCTCATTATATTTAGTAAGACATGCACTGATTACAGTATGCTTTGCCTTGGACTCAGATTTTAGTGATTTTTCTAAGAACAAAAAGCTGTCAAGTCAAAAAGAAACTGAAAGTTCTAAGCATAAACATAAACACAGCAAAAAGTCCCACCAAAAAGAGGTATGGTATTGCATCAAAGCAGCTACCCTGAGTGTTAAAAACAAATTTGATATGATAAACACACACACACACACACACACACACACACACACACACACACACACACACACAGAGAAAGATAAGCTCACGACATATACAAGGAAAGGAATGCCATTTAAAACACTGGTTGCCATGCAAACAGTCACACACAAGCACACTATCAACCTCACTAGTAATAGCTCCAGTCTCAGTTATAACATCTTACATGATTGCTGTTGAGTTAGGGCACATGGACCAAACAAACAAATGGTGGATTTAATCTATTTACCTAGAAGTAGTGTTTAGTGTACAACCACTACCCACAAACACAAGCATGGTGAGGACCTTCAAACAAACAAGAGTGATCAACAATACACAATGTAAGTGGTAGGTGATGAGAATCATAAGGCTAATGTATACATCAACAGTTTGCCATGCATTCAATCACACTTGAAAACCAGATATGCTTTTAAATTTGATCTTGTGGCAGACAGGAATAGGTGTTTAGTGTAGTTATGCACACTGATATCAAAAGCATATTACTATGAGAGTCAAACATATCAAGTACACTAACAAATTGAATTCTCTCTCTCTCACACACACACACACACACACACACACACACACACACACACACACACACACACACAAGATAAACACAATAAGAAACATATTTACACATACAGTGACAAGCTCACATTAGGTTATATAGAGTAACACATATCTCTACTGTCTAAATAGGACACAAAAACTAACCGTTTTTCTCTTACTCTGCCCAAAGGGGCCCAGCAAACTATCAGACCTTCACACACTCTTCTACGTACTGTACATATACACGAATGACCTACGCCCTGGCTAAAGTTTATAGCCCCACCTATAGTGCACGTGAACATCAGCTCCCAACTTCCGGCGGCGATCGCGAAGTGCCGGTAAGCATCAGGGGTAGGGGGACGCCCCTTCGTTAATTTCGAGGGGCGGGGCTTGTACTTCGAACCATGGGTCATGGCGGATAAAGGTTCTGAATTATTTTCCCTTAGTGCACCAATCCAAGACTTGGGGTAAGTATTTAGCATGGTATACTCACACACAGATAAAAAGTAAATCTAGACCCAGACTTGTCTAGGTCATACTCATAGGTAGATATCAGGATTCTTGGGTCTATAATTTATTTCTCTGTTTCATTCATTCAGTGAAATAGATGACGTAGAGGAATCAAACAGGTCCATTTCAAAGTCTTTTGTGAGAGAATTCTCATCCACAACTTCACCTCCAAACACTCCAACACCTGATTCAAGGCCACGAGGCCAAAGAAGCGTAGAACGATCAAATTTTTCACTGACCCGTTTTGATGGTAAGATGTAGAGAGCTAGTGTTTTTCAACAATCATTTTATTTTGTAAGCTTTCATTATTTTTCATATTGAGCCTACAACATAGTACAAGAGGATTAGCTGCAGCTGAGTCACTAGTTGCTTTCATTTTTGATGACCTTTACCATTACAGTGAATCCAATATCTCTGCGTTCAGACAGACATCCAGCTATTTTGAGTTCTTATCATCGAATGAAGAGCGAGGGTGGTGTTATGGATCCCCATACAAGAGAGAGAAGAACTAGAGACAAAGCTAGAGGTTATACAAGACTGTCCAGTCCTCAACAGAGCTATGAAGATGCCTCATACAGAGTGGTAGATACCATGCAGAGAGAAGAGCTAGAAAATCTGTTGAAGAAGGTAGTGCATTAGAAGTAGGAGGGACTGTGTAGTCACTTGAATCAATATAACTGTCTGTAATCATAATGTAGGAATCAAGTTGGATGCGTTCATGCCTACACAAAGGACTTGTGGCCAATATACTTTTCTTCGTCGTGATGGTTGTTGGAATAGTTCTTGGTGAAGTTCTGTTCCCTCTAGAGGGCGTGAGAGGGAGAGGCATGAACTTTCTGAATGATACTGTGTGTATGGAAAACTTTGCAGGTAAAATTAGCGATATTATCACTTCTCAACAATTAACAATAGCTTAATTTCCCCACGGGCCCCTTGATCTAGGTTGCATTGCTGTGAGAGTGACTAGAGCTACTGGAATATTTGGATTTGTTGGTGGTATTTCCAACTGGATTGCCATTGAAATGCTCTTCAGGAGTATTCCCTTACTAATTGGAACGTAAGTGATAACAATGATTATTGCTGTGAACTAACACTTAATTGACTTGGTCCAACCTTGTAAATAGTGGTGTTATTGCCAAGCAGTATAAAGAGATTCGGGAAAGTGTTAGACAGATTGTTGTGGAGACGCTGTTTGATCCCACTGCTCTTAAAGAATACTTTGCTGGCAGAAAGAAGAGTGTTAGGGAAATGCTTCTATTAGGTATGTGCTACTTAGAAGGGTCTTTAAATGGCTATATCACTTCAATTTCTATGCAGAAAATCATTTCGGCAGCTTACTAAATTCAGATGCAGCCAACCAAATCATTGAACGTAAAATTGATTATGCTCTTGCAAGGCCTGAAGGTATTAACGGTGCATAGCTTCGTTCTTAAGGATATAAATATATGATCATGTGTTTGACCATAGGCTTTGTTCTATCAATGATGGGTGTGGATCACAATTTACTCAAGACGATCATTAAACGACACATTCACTTATTTATCACTGAAATTTCACCAGCTGTAAGTTGATCAACTACTACAATGGACACTATGCACCAGTCTTGTTCCTTGCTACATGTTCAGATTCTAGACAAAATGGCAGCACCTGGTCTAACAGATGGTGTTGGACTTCAAGCTGAAGTGAGATACGTGTACTCAATGATAAAATACAATGTGTAAATGTCAGTACAACTCGATCTGTGTAGGTGGAAAAAATACTGGAAGAAAAGATAGATGAACTATCTTCAAACAAAACAAAGCAGGTACATGAAATTCTTGTGTGCAAGTACATTATATGTACTGGCATGTATTGTTTGATGTGTATGTCAATGCATTTTAATATGGTGTTGTTTTCATTTTCAGCTAATTGCAGTCATGATAAGAAAACATTTGAGTTGGCTGATAGTGTGGGGAAACATTTTTGGAGCTCTGATAGGGATTGTAGCTGAGGTCCTTACAATAGTCATTGCTAAGTATGTAGACAATAATGATTAAGATGACAGAAAATTTCAGTTTCATTTATGTCTAGAATGTTTGTGCTTCTGTTTCTGTTTCTTGTGGTGTTCATTAGTGCTCTGTGTGTGTGTGTGTGTGTGTGTGTGTGTGTGTGTGTGTGTGTGTTTATCATATCAAATTTGTTTTTAACACTCAGGGTAGCTGCTTTGATGCAATACCATACCTCTTTTTGGTGGGACTTTTTGCTGTGTTTATGTTTATGCTTAGAACTTTCAGTTTCTTTTTGACTTGACAGCTTTTTGTTCTTAGAAAAATCACTAAAATCTGAGTCCAAGGCAAAGCATACTGTAATCAGTGCATGTCTTACTAAATATAATGAGCTACTAAATAATACCTGGTGGTAAAGGTGGTCCGTAGTCCTGTGTCCTCCCTTCAGTTCTACCAACTACTTCTCTTTCCAGTCTAGGTAGTGATGGAGAAAGAGTTCTTGATTGATCTTGTGTCTTGTCTGAATTGAGTGAATGTCTATTAGGTGTGTTTGACATGAGATCTGCTGCATTGTAGACAGCTGCTCTATTTGAGAATTCACTCTGTGTTGAGGTAATTACTGGTGTTGGGTTAGCAATGACAGATAAATCTTGCCATTGTGTTTTCTTCTGAGCAATGACAGTCTGAGTGGTTGCAGGAGTAATCTTTGTATCTGTATGCTCAGATTGTGCCTGATCAATCTCCATATCAGACTCCCTGCTAGATTCTTCTGATTCACTTGAACTCTCAGCAAATATGGATTTAAAAAGGTCCATTGGAGGTCTCTGGAATGGAGAACGAGAGACGGATTGGATTTATAAAGGAAATACACTACATGCGTGAAATAAGTGCCTCCTTAGCGCAGTCGGCAGCGCGTCAGTCTCATAATCTGAAGGTCGTGAGTTCGAGCCTCACAGGGGGCACATTTTTTTTTTCTTTTTACCTTTACATATTCTTCAAGATTATCAGTGGTGGTAGGTATAGCAACACTTGATGACTGTTGTTCAGTATTTTGGTCTTCTGATCTAAGGTTTGTAGATATTTCTTTGGCAGGCTCTGTTTCTTCTTCATCTGGCTGTTCTACGGGTATGAGTCTTTCAGTGTGGAGGAAGTCAATACTTCTCTTTGTTGCCATGGAAGCTGCTGTGTTTGAGTATCTCACTTCATTTCCTTTGGAAACACCAATCACTCCAGAGCTGTTAAAAGTAAGTACCATACAAACTAATAACAATTCACATCAACTCATGATTCAAAACACTTACCCAGGATAAGGATCGGGTACATTAAATCGTTTGCATAGAATCCGATGAGGATGCCATTCTTCAGTTTCCCTAGTTAATAAACCAAACATGTTGGCCTTAGCAGCTTGTACAGCATCTGATTCTGGTGACTATGAATAAAAAACATAAACACTATGTCAAAAAAAGGAGTTATTATTATCTAAATTAATATAACTACAAACTATAGCATACCATTGGTTCGTTTTCCATTTTGCTGTTGTCATCATTTTTATTCTTTACAGCATTTTCACTTCGTGTAAACCTTGATGCTAAAGTGGTGCTGAGGGGTTGAAAAATCCGAGCAGTCTTTGCAAATTCCTCCTTCTCTTTTTGCTTCTCCCATTCTGTCATACCATAATCATTTGATGCTGTAGAAAAAAGAAAGAAAAAAAAACAAACAATTAAAACATAATTATACATATGAAACTAGTCAATAGTTGCTGTAATAGACTCACGATTTTCAGGCTCTTTTCCAGCAAGAAATGCCTCATATCTTGCTTGCTTTTCTGAATCACGAACAAATGGTTTCAGTTCTGTATGATACCAAATTCATAATTAAACAAATCAACATCCATAATTTGCAATATACGTTACTTTCAGCTGAGAAGGACTTGGTTGGATCTTTTTGCAATGGACTACTGATGGGGTTAGCTTGAGCAGGCTCAAAAATTGCCTTTGGAGATGTGTAGCGGTCAGTAGCACCCTTCTCTCTTGCTTGCTCTGTAACCCTCTTTAGTCTATCTCTGTCTGCTGCTGACAACAGACTGAAAACAGATCCTAATATGTACAAAAAGAGTAGAAAGGTAAACAGCCAACAATGCATTTTGAAAGGTATATCTGATACATGATACATTAGTTCATAGACCACTGCTTTTTATCAGTTTTTAGCGCTTAATGGAGGAAACAATCCGTGGGCATGGATTAGGGAAAGAACGCATTCCTGTTTTGATAATTTATCTCCAAAATGATGCATTTGCCAGTGTGTATTTTAGTATGGTAGTGTAATAATAGTGTATGTAATCAAATCTGTTTTGGCATGACTTTTAATGTTTGGTTTATCCCCTAAAGGATACAGTCATAGCAGTATATAGCCAAATAAAAACTGAAACACGCTGCATTCAGAGGAGTCAGTAAGTGGAAGAATAAGAATTTGATAGCTAGAGCTCATGCAACTAAAATGCCAGTGGCAAGAATTAGCTGCTTAATGTACATATTGACAGTTGTACAAGCCGAAGGAGGTGTAAAGGAATTACAGAAAGATGAATACATTGACCAAGTGATTGCAATCCATAACGAAAGTAGTTCTGGTTCATTCACTTGTGAGCAAAAACTTGAAATGTGCCAGATGAGAGGATCAAGCCACGAATTTTCATTTTCTCTATATAAAAAGCTAGAAGCATCACTGATCAACAACCCAATGCTGTTGCACCAACTTAGACAGGTGTTTTTTCCTGTCACTGGGACCCATATTCAAGAGGTTGGGAGGGCTTTTTTCAATGTGACCATTTCAGCTGGCTGCCTTGATGAACAGAAATGCTGTACATCTGAATTTGATAGGAAAAATTTTAGATTAATCTGGACTGCTTCTCCACTGATGAGCATGGTGACTGTTGACCAGCTACTGATCATGGACAGTCTCATCACAGCAAGAGTGTATGAAAAAATTTCAACATCCATGGTTGACTACAGACTATTACTCCCTTTCAGAGTTTACGACCTCCAATGTCTTCCAAAAGATGAGGAAATACTCCAAGCACTTGTTCACCTTTTAAGCTGGGTAGGTTCATAAAATTTTGTACCTTATCCTATTGCCGTATATTGTCACGGTATTATTTCACCACAGGTAAAAGCATTTGCAAGATATGATGGGAAACCAGTTGCATTTGAAGAGAGGGACAAGGGATATATTGTGAAGTATTATAACTACTACACTACTGAGAGTCTATACAAGGTCAAGAATCATAACCATGCAAGAAAAATCCGCTTAGTTCTGCTAGCAATCATTGCTTGCTTAAACATTATTATACCAATGGGATTCGCTCTTGGTGTAGTAAAACAGCTGCAAATTGTGCTTCCAGATGAGCAGAACAAAGGGAACAATGGCATAAAAAAAGCAGTAGCTGTAACACTTGTGGCTTTAAATGTGCTGTACATTATATTAAGACTGTCATTAATACATTCCAGTAGCAACAGTTCGCTGATGGAATGTATAACAACATCCGGCAAACACTGCATTGTCCCACCACATTCTACCTTATACTGGGATGAAGCAGCAACCATGGTTGTTGTGGATTTACTCTTTCCACTAGCAGTTGTCTTTGAGCTGATCATTGCAATAGCAGTTCAACTTCAGACACAAAACAGACAGATCAAACCCAAGTCAGTCACCTACCACTGCTGTAATGCATTTATCCTTTGGAATGCCATGGTATTTGCACAGATCTTGATCGGACTGATACTGCTACCAGTTGTTGTATTCTTAGTCATTGCACCAGCTGACACAATATCTTCCTTTGGATGTGTTGGACTAATCGCAATACACATAGCACTTACTATAAAGTATTTGTTCTTTGATGGAAAGTGCCGTGCAAATTGCAAGTGCTGTCTACTTTTTTTTGTAAAGCTACTGTTCAGTTTCATCCTGTTTCTACTCCTAATACTACTGGAAGTCATCTACTTTGAACTACTGGAAGTTGGAACCAGTGTACAAACACTTAAAGGATTTGTCCTCCCTCTTGTTCCATCGTTGATTCTTACCATGCTTGCCTGGTTCATTCGAAAGAAGGTTTTGAAAAATAGTAACCGCAACCAAAGTAAAGCAACAAAGTTTAACTTAGAGAGCATTTCTTTGGAAGAGCACCAGAGTCTACTTGGTGACATTCATAACGTGAGTGAGGATGAGTCACACATGCACATCGTATGATATGGATTGCAATTATCAGATTAAAACAGTCAACTTTGGAACTAGTCTTCCATTACAGAGCAGTATAAGGACACTTTAAGAACTCAGTATTAAAATTTAATTTTAGTTGTGACTAAACATGCATTCTTTTGTTTTTGTTTTTGTAAGGACACCTTCACATGTTGTGTAAAATATATACAGGTAAATACCCATACATGCCTTTAATCCTTTTACATTCAACATACCTGGTGCATCTGAGAGCATCTGTGTACGTTCAGCAGAGGTGAGGGGCTTTTTATGGTGGTTGTCAGCTGTGCCATCTCCAGAAACAGTAGCTGAGCTCCCAAACTTGTGAACTGGCACAAAGTCTCTTGGAACTGTTGGAGGTGGATATCTCTGAATGGGTTGTAATCAAACACAGATTATAGCAAAGGTGCTGCGTAATACATAAATACTATTGGTGGCACCTTGGTTCTGCTTGCTTGCTTTGAGGCCTTGCTAAATGATGATAGCCCCCAATCTGTAGTTAGCAAAGTATCACAACAGTTGTAATGTTTATAAATGTAATATCAGAGTTACCTGATTCATGGCCACCTGTCCACCCATACTTCCTCTCCATAGACAAGTCATTCTCCCCTGCAAGTGTACTGTGGTATGACATCATAGACTCAACAGCATACACATTATCATCTTCCTCTTCTTCTTCCAGTGCTCCAATACCAAATGCCTGCATCCACAAACAACACTGATAACAACCATTCAACAAGAGCAGTATTCTTAGTATCAACATACTGCTCCAGACATGCCATAAAGTGATTTGGTGGACTGCTGAGTACTGAGAACTCCCATGTCTTGGATGCCACGATAACCAATACCATGCATATCATCCTTGGCCTCAAACTGCCACGGAGTGACATCTTTTGGTGCAAACATGAAGCCTTCCACTGTTTTGAAGTGACTACCAGGTGGTGGTGAAGTCTTCTCTGAAACATCTGAAGAGACAGAAGAGAGTAGGGATTTGAACTGAAACAGGAGCTTATGAGGGCCATAGGCCTGAAGGAGCATGGGCCTAGAGCCCTCATAAGCTCCTGACCGAAACTACATACAAGTTCCAATCCTTGATGTTTTTGTACCGTTTCTTACCCTTTTGAGCAGGACCATATTTCATTGTTTTGGGTCCGACTCCCTGACCCTCCCTCCAGCCCATTGCTTTCAAGAGACGAGCACCAACACTTGACTTGGTAGGTACAATGAGGTTCTGAAGAGGAGGTGCTCCTGGTATCACACCAGGCTGTGCATGTTCGGCTGACCGTTTTGAGCCAGCTTTTTGTTGGTTGTACTCTTCTTTAGCAGTGATAGCTCGTGGAGCAATTCCATAAGCACCTAAATCCTAGCAAGTCAGTTGCAATAACATCCATACATTATTAAGATCCAAAAATATATGAAAAAGTTTTCTCTCACTTCTTCATCCATGAAATCTTCAGGTTTTTGCTGAGAAAAGGAGGATTTCTTATCACGAGATGAGACAAACGATGATGGTGTCCAGCCTATAGTGCACCAGTGGACAAACATATTTCAAGACTAAAATTGGCCGGTAGACATTTATTCTGTTTAGCTCATACCTTCTTCTGAGCCCACAGTGTTGAAATAGCCAGCAGAGAACCCTCCAGTGAATGCACCATGGAACCTTCTTCGTCCCTTGTCGTCAGTGACATATTGCTCTTTGTCCTTTTTATGCTTTTCTTTCTGCACATCCTCATCTGTCTCTAGTCGTTTGAATGCAGCTCCTATGGTCACATAGGTGTCATCATCAGAGTCCTCATGTCGTTGGGTCATCTTGAGTTGCTGCAAAGAATATAGATGTGGCAGACATATGTCAATTGCAAACAAAGTAGCAAAACTATAAATTCAACCAATGTATCTTACAGGAAAGAAACTTCTATAAACAAACTTAAAAACAGAAAAAAGGCCTACCTTTGCAGAATCTTCGAATTTTCCAATTAACGAGCAGGTTTCTAGATAAAGCACACCAATAAACTTTGAACCCACAACTCACAGCTGGTCTGGTCAACAACATCATTTTGAGAGAAGTCTAAGCTACAGAGATGGAAGAGGATGTTAGAACTAGCATTCTTAGTCGGCTCTACAAGGAAGGTGAGGGGCTATCTCTCTACTGTCTGCCTCTGAGATAGTTTTAAAATAGCACTCAACTTGTGCCTAAATCAGGAAACCATAAGTTACATGCATGTAGTGTGCATGTTTTTGGACAATGGTTTTGAAGTGTAAGGACAATAAATTGATAATTGTTGTATATTTGGACTTGTTGCAGTTCACATATCGATGTTGGCCTATCAGAGTCATACTCTAGGTTTGTTTCCTCGTGGCAAGAGTTTACATGCCAGGGTCAGGGACAATGTCTATTGTGCCATGTCACTGTGGTGCTTTTCTATGGCTTACAGGTCTGTGTGTAGATGGGTAGAGATTTTAGCTCCATTTAACGCAAATTTAAAGCTCAATTTGCCTCCATTAGGCATGTGAGTGATGACAAAGGACGGACATATGAACTGGAGCAAAGTGCAGTCAAATGTATGAGAGGGTTACTCTTCTGTTACATGAGGCAATCTGACAAAGTGAGTTCATCGAAACATAGCGGTGAGTGCAGTTGGTCAGGCTGTCATGTCTATCCACAGGTTGAGAATTTCAAGCTGCATCAGTCTTGGGAAGATGCACTCCACGCACGCTTTGACTGCTTCACTGGTGACCCTGTCACTGATGATGATGCTTGGGGCCATCTCCAGGTGAGATAGTTACAACTGTTGAGCCTGTCTCATTCTGAGGACAAATATTTCGATTTGATTGATTTTTGATGTGATCTTTTTGGGCTGATATCATGACACGTTCTCAAAATCCATGTAGATTGATGGCACCTCTCTATTTCTCTTGGTGTTGGCTCAAATGACAGCTTCTGGTGTTCAGGTACAGTATGTATATTGTTATTAGTAACTCTTTTATCAATAAACAACTTTTACTCTGTTCACGACAGGTGATTTTCACAATGGATGAGGTTGATTTCATTCAGAATCTTGTCTACTATGTGGAGAGAGCTTATCGTATACCTGACTTTGGAATGTGGGAGAGAGGGTCACGAGACAATGTCGGCCGGAGGGAGCTGCATGCAAGGTGAGCAGGTTGAATCACATCCAGACTCCCGTGATGTAGCTGATCACAGCTGACCCAGGAATGGTTTTGGCTGAATGATGAGTTCATGCGTGGTTGAAATTGCAGTTCAATTGGCATGGCTAAAGCAGCTCTGGAAGCCATGAACGGGCTCAACCTGTTTGGAAACGAGGGCTCCTCTCTCTCCATCATTCATGTTGATCCTGATGCCCATTATCGTAACTGTATCATCTTAAACAACCTCCTGCCACGCGAGTCCAGCTCTAAAGAGACGGATGCCTCACTCCTGTGCATCACCGGCTACCCAGCCTTTGCTATTGATGACCCTGCACTCTGTAAAGTCACAGAGAAAAGAGTCAAAGAGATTCTTGGGGTAGATACTGTCTACAGACTCCAAAGTTATTTGGTTAGAGTTTATTTTTTGTTATTTGTCTGTTCAGCCTGAAGGGGAGCATGGTACTATATATGGATTTAAGAGATTTGCCAGGGATGGCCATCACACTGTGAAAGAGAACCCTGACAAGAAGTACTATGATGCAACTGAGCTAGCTGTGAGTTATAGTAATGAGAGAAGGGAGATTATTTAAAATGTACATGCAAGTACATGCACACACACACACACACACACACACATACACACACACACACACACACACACACACACACACACACACACACACACACACACACACACACAA
>CAXIPT010000001.1:3858489-3914759 GCA_964030475.1 Tethya wilhelma
CACACACACACACACACACACACACACACACACACACACACACACACACACACACACACACACACACACACACACACACACACACATACACACACACATTATGATCAATGTTCTTATGTTGATATATTTGTGCTTAGGTATCTGCCTGGTTCCTCGTTTGTTTTTTGTCCCTGAGTCGGAGTTGAATGATGAAGGGACGACCACTGTTGGTAGCATGGTGACCCTCAGAGACAACTACCACATGGAACCAATGAGAGAGGACATACCATTTCAGTGGGCCCAGGCTCTGTTTCTCATAGCCAGACTAACAAGTATGAAATATCATTATTATGACTGATATCCTTGGGAGTACATTGCCTATAGTGTTGTTAGTTTTTGTATGTTTTAATTATACAATGTCATTTACTTTGTGTGTATCTTTTGCATGTGGTGTGCCCCTTGTAGAAGACTCACTGATTACCCCTAGTGAACTGGACCCTCTTGGTCTCCACTTGCCTCACCATGCAAGACACCGAGGGATGGCCAAACACCTTGGCTTCAGGGCACCTGGACACGATACTGTCATCCAAGTGGCTCTTATCTCAGAGACAACCAGGTCTATAGAACAGAATAGCAATGCATTGCCTTTATGTATGTTAGCATATCTGTATAGATGTTCCTCTGTGTCCATTATATAGACTGCAAGCCATTCTTGCCACTCATGGTGTTCCAACTCAAACTCAGAAGCAAGTGGAACCTATCAAGATAAGAGCTCCTGGGGATATTCTGATGAAGGTTAGAAAAAGTATCTAGCATTCTGATGGCTTTTCAGTAAACATGTGGAAAGTGAAAGTGATGAGAAGCCACCAAGTTTGTATGAAGGTCCTGTAAATGTGCTGATTGTTTCTAGGTTTATCATCGAATTGGGGAGAACAAGAAGCTAGGGCTGTCAGGAAGACCAAGCAGGCCTATCGGTGCTCTTGGTACTAGCAAGGCAAGCACAATAGTGTTTGGATCAATAGTGTTTCTCTCAGTCATGACTATAATAAGCTTGTTTCTGTTGCAGGTGTACCGTATCTATGGTCAGACCGTAGTGTTTTACCCTACAGACTCCATGGTTGACTTTTACACCTCTTTTGATGTCATGATGCTTATCAACCTCTTTAAGGTAAGTTAATTTTTTATCACCATTTAAGAAAGCTATTAATCTTGTATGTAAGGATTGGTATTTCTTGTATTCTCCTTTGTTGTCTTGTACAAGCAAAACAGTGTGTATTGTTTTACTCCTTTTTAGTCTACTATGTCATTTCTGAATCTCTACTGGAACCAGAGTCGCAAGCCTACTGTCTGTCTCTACCTCACTGAGAGTAGATTGAAGTAAGTCATGCTACAGCTTAGTTTTGTTATGAGTCCAAGCCTGAAGGAGAAGGCCTGGTAGTGAGGCTAGCTACAACATTACATCTTCTCCACTTACATTACTATTTTTATTTTTTCTGACAGAGGGAGTAACTTTCGTAAGTTTATCAATTTCCTGGCCCAGGTGAAACAGGGTGAAGTTAGTGGATGCAAAGTGAGGCTTGACCGATTGCAAGCTCTTATCTCTACTTCTTGTATTGAACATCTTGAGTTTGGTAAGGATGACAACTTGGACAGAGTACTGCAACACAGGCTCATGTAAGTGTGTGTGTGTGTGGGGGGGGGGGTACCACTGTATGAGAAAGAAAGAGAGAGAGAGTACATAGTCCAGAACACTCTCCATGTACCCTCTGGTCTAAATGTCCACCACTGTGCTGTCTAGTGCTCCCCTTCGTACCTCCTCCTCTGCTGCTCACCTGAGTACAACCAGCAGTGAGACAGGCAGCGTTAGCAGTGCTAATGTTGATGAAGATGAGGCTGATGTGTTCACCGTCGATGACAATGAGATACAACAACTTGAAGAGGCCGACCTGGTTTCTGAAATGGAACCTAATTTCACTCCTACCGTGAGTTTCACATCTGTTGTATAGTCGTAGCATTCATTGTGTAGATACTGGACCAAGCATTTTGTGATTTGGTGTGTGATTTCTGCTCCTACTGTACAGGATGTGAAGAATTATCCTTTATCTAAAATACAAGGATACTTGCATGTAAGTTGCAGGAAATACCATTGTATGTATGTAAGGCATAATTATCCTTTTGTGTATCAGGATTGCCGCAACCCACTGGGAGAGCTCTACCTGTTGAATGAACTGATGAGGAGGAACGAAATACATCAGTTGAACTCACACTGTAAGCTATCACTCGCCACCAGTGTATTGTATGCCTCATTCCCAGGCCTCCCCCTTCTTCATGTATATTATTTTCTCTAAAATATTCACTTGTATGAACATTGTGACCTTCTTTTATACAGTGACCTTCGAAGAAAGAGTTCAGGAGATCTACGATGAAGCTGGTGCCAAGAAACACTGGTACACTCCCAATAATTATTATTGTCTATACTATATGTTTCAATGCTTATTTTCTACCTGTTCCCTTTGTGTTTGTATTACAGGAAAACGGTTCGACTAGCAGCTGCAATGTTGCAAAAGGTTGTAGACAGTCTTGCTCCCTCTGTTACTAACATGCTGGTCAGAGGAAAAGAGGTGCGTAGAATCAACTGATAGTTTCTCTTTCAATTATTTTGATTGCTATTATTTTGGTTAGGTGACTGTTGGTATCTTTGGGTATGCGGAGTATGTCATTAGTGAGCCCTTATCTCCAAAAGAACTTGTCAAGATCATCTATGAAAAGTGCATGCCATTTGATCCCATCGAGTGTGTACTGCAACAAGAGGTATGTAGAAGCAGCCATGCAACTGTTGTATTATGTGATGTTATCATCCATGGTTCAGATCATCATCTACCTCAGTGACTACATCTCTGGCACCAAACACAGAACAGTTATTGATAATATTCTCAGGATTAGGATAGGGTGAGTGTTGTAGGAATGCCTTAATTATCTAGTCAGCCTCTAATAATCAGCACACTGCTTGTTCAACAACCACTGGAAGAATCCCAGGAAGATGCATTGATTGTTATATTGTCATAATGATCCTTTTTTTTCCTGTGATTGGTGATTAAAGGCTGGTTCACATATACTCTGCTTCTTTGCATAATTCATGTTGGGCAGTTCAGAGCAATGTAACACAAGATGTTGATGCAGACAATACATTAATTTTGATACGTTGCGTTAATAGTGCAAGAATAGTTTTATATGATGTAATGGGAAATATTGTGAACCAGCCTTAAGTTTCTGCTTCAAAATAGGTGGATTATTCAAGCCATGAAGAATGAACGAGCAAGAGTCATCAATGATGGCTTGGTTAGTGCATGGATATAAGTGACTGTGTGCAAGGGAACTCGAAGTTTTTATAAAGGGTTATTGAATTGTATTGTTTTAGAGCGTGCAGCAGTTGACACCTCATGAAGTGAAGGAACTGCTCATCCAAGTCCTGAAAGACGATGACTCCAGGTTAGTCAGTTGTAATAATAATTCATAATAATGATTATTCATAATAATTATTCTTCACAGATCTCCACTGAACCAGAGGCAGTTGAGTGGTGCTCTCAATAGAGTACCACAGGATTTTTACGTTAAAGGTACTTATAATTATATCTCCTACAATTTCAATGTAGATCTAGCTGTGAACAACACTACATAGATTACTGTACACTGTAATACACTTCTCCATCTATCTACTGTAGTGTTCAGTATTCTAGAAAAGATAACTGGTGGGATTTATGTTGGAGGGAAGCATCTGTCACAGGTAAAGTACACAACATTTGAGATGAGAGCTCAGTAACATGTTGTTTTTTTTCCTTTTTCCCCCTCACTTCATAACCATGTTGGCAGCTTCCTACGATACATGAGCTAGTAGCCCATGAGAAGAGCTTTGCTCTGCGTGTTGAAGAGCTCCTGGGTAGCATCACCTTTCCAGAGTACAGAGAGATGATTGTTGAAGTGAGATGATAATAATGTTTTTGTTTGCTCCATTATTGCAATAAATAATATTTTATTTGTATTGCTGATGTTGTTGCATAGATCCTGATGATTGTGTCAACTGTGCTGAAAAGAAATCCAGAATTGATTTTTTCTGGGACACTCAACTTGGATGAGGTATGTAGGAGGGACCACTCTTTCCAACTTAAAACAAAACTTGTCTCACTGGTGTGTTCTTAGATACTCCAAGATGCTATGAAACTGTACAAAGAAGACAAGGAGAAGGTCATGGAGCTGCAAGTGAAGGAAGCTGATCACTCAGGCCACAGCACATCCTATGCCTGTCACAGAGTAAGACAATACATTTAGTATCTGTTGTTTCAAGAGTGTAATACTACCTACTTGCATGTCTATCCAGATTGGTAACTTCTACACTCTGTATAAGGATGGTCAATATGGCAGTGCCTCTTACATGGCAAGGGCTGTTGTGAACAGAATGCTCCAAGAAGGACTGCATTATGACACATCTAATTCATGTTGCATTAGTTAAATCATGTCCCAGTTTTTTCATCTGTTTTCTTTTGTTTTTATGTGTATGTAGCCGCACTATGTATGTATATATGCCTTAGTATGTATCGTTCAGCATTTATCAATGTCAATTTTTTTTGCGCACGGTCTTTTTTGCGCATGCGCAGACCTGTTCCATCGCAACCGGTAAGCCTCAAACCTCTTAGCGTCTCGGCATAGAAAGAGAAGAGACAATGGAATTGCATACCAATGCTGACCTGCAAGAGGGAGCCCAGTCCAACAACGTCGACAATATTCCATCTGGACTGCCCAGGCTAAGTATAAGAAGGACGTTCATTTTTCTAGCAACTCTAAACCTGGTATTTGGTGTAGCCATTCTCAGCTTGGGATTGGCTGCATTCACTTTCACTCCTGACTACAGAGCAGGTTCCTTTTGGAGTGGCTTCCTGGTACAGTAACACTATTTTCCAATATTACTTGTATCATAAAACTATTTATTACTATTATTTAGCTTCTCATATCATTCATCTACAACACAAGTTGGTTGGTAGTACGGCTATTGTGGAACGACAGCATTATCATCAAAAAGCACAGCAGAAAACTGGTCAGGCAAAGATTATTCATACTAAAACACATAGCTATGTAAAATTAATTGATAAAAATTATGGCACTGCATACATCTTAGGGTGCGGTGAGTGCCATAATAAGCATCACTGCATTTGCTGGCTGCTTGGTTGCTGCAATCATCGACATTGTTGCATACTTTCTTCTCTCAACGACTGACTTTTCACAGTGTGAATACACCAACCACACCATCACTGCATCGTGTTCCAGCCCTGTCTGCCCAACACTAGAACTACCGCCGAGAACATGCTACTGCTGCTATCTGTACAATGATCGCACAGCAGGAGGATGCAACACTCCGTTTCTGCTGGGAAAACAGATAATGTTCTCTCAAGTCAGCTCATGTGGAGTCATTTCAGGAGTGCTCAAACAGATACTGGGGATACTGTTTGGACTAAACATCACTGCAGCAATAATATGTGTTGTGTACTTCTTCAAGACTAGTCCTCTGCGATATCTGGTGAAAAACACAAGACAAAAGTCCAAGCAAGAGAACAGGGGAACCATTATGGACAGCGATAGCATTGCTAAACTGATGCATGCAGCAAAATTCCAACTGTTTCTGAGCAGAATGTTTTGTCGGACAAAGCAAACAACAAAAAGAACTGGATCCAAGAACTTTAATGATGTGGTAGTACAGACTGAATAGCAATAGATACATGACCATCTGATCAACACCATTGATTTACTTTTGTCGTTAAAATTCAATTGCACCTATTATTAAGTATACATGATGTTGCAACTACTAACTATTTTAGTCGGTGAGATAAGGGTTCTCTACCTTCTCTGCAATGATTTGTTCACTGAGCTCCCACAGTGCAGTAGCAGTGGACGGATCCTGTGCCTCGGGAGAGGGTTCCACAGGCCAACACTCAAACATGTAAAGTCCACTGATCCTCTGCATGCTGGGGTGTGCTGCACAGTAGACAATGGTCGAGGCTGCTTGTTCCTAAATGAAGAATAGCAATAGGTAAGGGATTACATACCGATAAGCTACATAATCAAAGGCAAGTGAAGCTAAGGGTAAAGGGTCTGCAATTTTACAAATCATCAACAGCTTTGCTGTACATACACACTGTAAACACCAAAGTCTAAAGGTTAAGAATTTAGGAAGTTCAAGAGTACTCTTGGTCGTAATGACACTCACAGATGTTGTAATAACTGCAGGCAACCCAAACAAACTAAGTCACAACATATCATCAAATGACACACATATTCCAATTATACACACAAAGGGATTAGTCATCACAGCCACCTGCTACGAGAATGTACACAACTTTACCCATAGACAAAGCCTTTAAACTTCAGAGAAGAAACTTGCGAGTGTGTCAATGGGCCCTTAATGCATAGCTAATGTCCCACATTAGGCTTGCTAATGGGAGAAAAGACAAACATGTCCTTACTGTGTACACTGACAGTGTTGACTACATAGCTATTCAAGGATTTCACAACCTAAGCCTTTAAATGGATAGTAGCCACTTTGACTGCCAAGTGCATTAAGAGCCATTTGAACAGCTGATCTAACGAAATAAAGCGAGAGTAAAATGTAGGCATGCACCATAAACAAGCTTGTAGGGTTTTCAGGAACTAACAGGAATAGCACATAATGAATCTCAGTGATGAATAGAAACATTAGCAATGGTAGGACAAAACTACATTTCTGCTCATTCAAAGGAAAATGGCAAAGTGCTGTACATAATCGTATTATTTGGCTCAGGCCAACAGCAACAACAACCATCACAATAATATAATACAAGGCTAGTACACACCAGCGATAATATAATATATATTACACACTCACATCTGAATATGTTACCATGGGAACCACTATAAATGGTTTCACAAAGTCATATGGGAACAGTGCATCAAAGAATGAACATTTTACAAATCACATGCTGTCTTGATAACCCTCACAAGTTATCAGTCCTAAAGGGGTTCTTTCAACTTTTGACTTAAAAAGAATTTCTAATGGGTATCTGATTACCCCCTCACAGCCTTACAGAGCTAGGGGGGAGGGGTTGGTCCACTTGGTTGTACATATGTACAGCTGCAGACAAGGTAGGCTGCTTTCAACTCCCCATAAACTTTCTAACAATAGATTTATGGGCTTCACAAGAATCCATTATAACAAGGGATTTTTTTAACAGAAATACTGAAATGTATTGCCAGACAATTCATGCAACAGGCTCAATTTACAATGGGGAAAAAAATCCCACAAAAAAATTCCATGCAGCACCATACTTCTAAACATTCTCACGTGATTGAAAAACATGAATGAACAATAAATAATAATCAGAGCCAGGTGCTAGCAGTAACAATGCCAAGCTTCTAGAACATTCCAAAGTGCAACAAAGTATATCATGCACTATCTTCAGTTCCAGGCTGGATGTGTGGCAGCTCCATAAGTGCTATGTAAGAGCAAACCACCACACTCCATGTGAAAACACACACACCACACACAGAACACAGACAGGCCACATTGTACTTATTACTACTCCAACACCCAATCATCCAATTGTTTGAGTGTTTCTGTGATCTTTTGGAGTGTACAAGGTAATTGCTCAAGAGTGGGTGCCGCTTGCAAAAGAGTTGTGCAATACATAATCAGTGTGTGTTATGTGTGCAAAACCAGTTCAGACAGGTTTTACCACAACAGCTCAGAAACAAACAGGCAGCCTGGGAAGCAAACAGGTGTGTGTGTCACTGTGTGTGTGTGTGTGTGTGACTCCATTTATGTTTCAAACAGAGTAAGCACCACACATTATACGATACAACACACACTCTCCCAGCACCTATCCAGACACACTCCTGTACTTTAGAGAGTCATATGACACTCCTTAAGGTGAAAGACTATCAGCCAATTATGGACATGCGACTAATAATCAATTTAAACTCTCCACACACCAACTGGTATGGTCACATTCCAATGCACTCAATAGCTACCCTGAGATGTCAAGTTGTAAAACACTACAGTCAGTTGCTGGGCAATAATGTACATAAAATTATAAATTAATACAGTGTATACTACTCTACAGATAGTCACATGCTTGAAAATATTGTGATTGATCATGACTTTCACTCTTGCGCAATGCATCACATGACTTCCCACCCACCCACCCAAGAGTGGGTGTGTGTACAATGTGTGTCATCCATGATGCTGCAGCAGTAGTTAAGGATGGTGCCACTCCAATAGGCTTTCCTGTCTCGATTCACATCCTCGGGCAGTCTGTGTACCCACAGGATTTCCACTCAGTGCATACCTTTTACAGTAGCTCAGGCATCATCGCAGAAAAGGGAATTGTGTGACAAACATAAAGCTTCACAGGAACAGGAACTGACACTTTCCTAAGGCAACGGTCTTGGCAGTAATACTTTAGAAACTCAGATCAAAGCATGACAATGCAAAAGTAGGGTAACAGTCTCAATAAAAAAAATGCCTCTTTTTTTTACCAAGGATTCGATGCATCCACTTAAAACAATTCCTATACCATTGATTTAAATACATTCCATATAACCTATGATTATACATTACATTGATTGCACACTCAATAGAATAACTGCTGCATAGTCACTCACTCACTCCACTACGCCCACCCACCCACCAGTAGACAATAAACACTCTATTGCAGAGGAGTAGACCAGTGTGAGGCTAAGATCATCNACACACACACACACACACACGCACACACACACACACACACACACACACACACACACACACTTTCCTTTTCCTTACCAGTGAGATTCTGATGACACCACCACTACTCTTGATGGCTTTGATCGCTTTAGTACAGGCACTAGCAGCTGAGCCAAGTAGAAATGACCAAGGTGATTGATGGCAAAATGTCGTTCAATGCCATCTTTAGTGACACTGCACATGAGAAACTTGAAGTAAAGATACATGTAGCTGACTATGGTGGTAGACAGTATAAGATTCTACCTGAATGGTCCTCCCATTACTCCTGCATTGCAGACAAGAACATGGAGTGGAAGATTTCTACTGGTGAACTCTTCTGCAAAGTTCCTGACACTGATCAAAGAAGCAAGGTCAAGGGTCATTGACTCCACAGTTGCCATGGGCTGCAGGACAGACAGCACATGAGCTTACAGTGAACTCAAAGGCCAATAGCCAAATCACTATTAGCAGAGAACACTGTCTATGGATAGCTATAAAACTAAATGTATATCTACCATAATATGATGTAACATTATACAACAGAATGGAATAGACTGAACTTTTGGCACCAATGATATTAATCCCTGCCACAAGCTGTGTGTAGCTTGGGAAGTGGATGTAGGGGAAACTACACAATAATTAATCATAATTTAGCCTGTCTGCAATGGTGAACCATAATAATTATACATTAAAATTAGGCTAGACACACAACATACGTGAAGATGCTTTATCTTGGAGACAGCCTGCTCAGCCTTCACTAGATTCCTACACGCTAAGATGACATGAGCACCACGTGCTGCCAGACAGAGAGCAGTTTGATAGCCTATAACAATAATATAAAACTGTAGTATTTTTTTTAATAATGAGAAACAATGAACACACCCACCCAATATTGATCTTATCTAGTTACAGTGTATTTGCACACACACACACACACACACACCCACCAGACAGGCAGAAACACACGACATTCAATCCATTGGACAAGAAACAAATCATTCTAGCCAGAGAGGCTGGGATGGATTATTAACAACAATGATACGACTCATTTGCCTGATACTTATCACAGGCCATTGCACTCACAGGAGTCAACCACACCGCCCGCCAACCCACCTGCATCATATTACACCCTAAACAGGACATGGCCCAAGTTTACTCTCCAACTATAGCTGGTGGGAATAAACACCACTCAGAGGGTAACCTGAGAAAGGGTTTTCTACCACCACTTCTATCATACATACCACACCAATTGGTCATTAATGCAGAGAATATACACTTTGAAGTGCAATAAATGTGTTTTTAATCACCTAGTCCTGAGTTGGCTCCAATGACAATAGCCACCTGGTCTTGGAGTTCAACATCCTTCAGGATTTGGCCAGCCTTTACAAGCGAACGGAACATGTTCCTAATGCTTGTGTATTGTTTGATGCCGAACACAGCAGGGAAGTCGTAGACTGCTTTGTTCATTAGCCTCGGATCTAGATATGAGCTCATCTGGGCAAAGTGACTGGGTGCATGTGTGTAGATGTGGTGTATTGATGCATGCAGAAATTAGCACCGTTAACAAGCTTAACTGCAACATTTTCTGCATTTCTTCTCAGGCTACTTGGCCTCTTAAAATTGAGCTATTTTCCAGCTATGGACAGGGAACTAGGCATATTTACTTACTCGACATAAATCAAACAGTCTTCCTTGTCCTTAAACTTCTGCCAACCATATGGCAATCCTAAAATGGTTAAGTACGTGCCATCATGGTAATGCATGGAGCGTCTCAATTTACAAATTCTATACCTGGTGGAACTTTGTATCTCAGACCATTAGAAGGGTTTTCCCATTGAGTCTTTCTGTCATGATGACTACATACAAAAGTGCATTGTGGTAATAATTTATGTGATCTGCATCATAGTTGCATAGCTGCATAGTCTGGCCTATATGCAAGATCTAAATCATGCATATATGACATCAAGGAATTTACTTGAGAAAGAAAACCCTGTTATCGTCTGCTACTCGAGCTTCCCACCCCTCAGGTAGCTTGGTAACGTCATCAGCAAGCCTTTCTCCCCAGTACAAGTACACATAGGAACGCTGCATTTTCTTCACACTTTCTTATTAACGCATACCATACAATGACGTCATTTGCTGAGTCACTGCAAAATTTGTCAACTCAGCAGGCGCGATTTTTCTGGGCAGCTGGCCTCCCTTCCACTCAAAGCCTTTGGAGATCCTTTGGAACCATTTAACCTTCACTGAAGCAACAAATACCAAAGGGTATTAAAGAATAAACCTTCTGTAAGTATTATAAGCACTCAATCCCATTATATCTGTCTACCTACCTACTTAATTTATCAGTTTTATTTTGATTAAGCTTCAGAGCTTAGAAAGTGATTCTTACTTTAAATCTTGAAGCCCTGTTTTTGTAAATAACGTGTTTCCAACTTACAGTATTTAACATTTCCACCTCCCCCACTCATGATAGACCTACTCTTGAATATATTGACCACACCCTGGTCCGATCATCACTTACTGACTTCGTCGTTGGTAACCACCTCAACACATTTCACTCTTTTAGTAACCACCTCAGCACGTGACACATTTCACTCTTTAACAGTAAACCTATCGATCCTAAGGACATAATTATATAGTAGAACTCTAGTCCAAGTGCATCCATCATATATACATAATTTTGCTATGTTTATTACTAAGTGTGAGGCCATTCAACAAATGCCCTTTGGTGTGCTCAGTACGTGTACCATTAACGTGAGTGGTATTCATCTCAGTAGCTGTGCTGCAAGGTTTAGTGGTGGTTTGTCTCATTCAAGTGGATACAAGAACTTTTGTTTTTGGCTCAATCCAGCCAAATCACACCACTAAGTCGACACCTCAACACACTTGTTAACCTAAAGCTTCAAAGAGAGAGACTTTGATCGACAGTACTTACAAAGCCTTTAAAGACTGCTTGAAACATATAAAAACATTGTTCACTCTACATATTGTACCTGACAACACCAAAATGAAGTTGTTGGAGAACTCCACATTGGATAGCATCAGTGCTGCTCTGAGTATGGACACTGGAGATCTTAAAATAACTGGCAGGTATGTTGTGTGTGTTCAGGGGTTCATGCAAGCAGAGGAGGCGAATGGTGTACTTGCCCAGAACTCATACATGTACACCTGAAGTATTGAAGCACTAGTATATTGTGGTAATGCTTGAGTGGGATGTACCATGCCTAATTGCAATCACTGGATGATGTTAGTACATGGCCACTTAATCCTCTCAACAACATGTTTTTCAAGGATTCATGAGCCCCTGGGTGATTGCATTCCACTGTTGTTTATGTAGCAGTTGACATAGTGTACACACCTGTACAAGACTATGAGCATGATTATGTGCTTGTCTCATAATGAATAAGTCTTAGTGTATTTGTGATCTCATACACCTGGTTTAGTTAGTGATATACTGGGGTCATAGTGCAATACTGTGTCTGTGAAGTGAGACTTGTTTTGTGTTCAGTTCTGGTACCTGGTTCCAAATGTGTGATTTTGCCTTGTTAACACATGTGCACACTTGCAGAGTGGAGAGCTATGCTTGCAAAATGGCAGGCAATGAGAAGAAGCTCTATAAACAATTGGGCCATCAAGAACAGAGCTCTAATCTTCTCGCTCTTAGCCCTCCTCAGCCATTTGTTGGCTCGCCCGTTGTTCCTGTTTCCAGTTCTCTTTCTCCAACTGGAGCTCCTCCCGTCTATATCCGCACGGCCAGTGGCAGTGGAAGTCACAGTGCAGGCGAGAGTACCCTTCCCCAGTTGGCCGATACCATCAGTAGTAAAACCCTGTTTTATCTTCGTTCTACTCTCAACGCCTCCTTTCAACCAGACTACGACTTCACGAACGCCAAGTCGGAGGACTTCAGTCGTGTGCCTAGTGTGAAGTGGGTCATGGATGGAGTAAGAGCTAATCTCTGTGCTGTGACGGGCGAACTGTTCTCATCCATCGAAAGTAGCCTATGGACAAGTATTGACCAGGAAATTGGATTATCTGATTGCGACATTTACAGGTGAGTTTGTGGTTAGGCTCTATCTATGCGATTATGGTGTACAATTTGCTGTGTTTTACATTGTTATGACCTTGGCTTGGGTGCAATTGTTTAATGTCTGTATATTCAACCAGCATTGTATTGTGGACTGGTTCAATTGGGAATTGTATTTATTGCCTTAATAAGCGTGCTCACTGGCCCATATGTCCTCTGCCTATAATAATTATTAGTTTAGGTTCACCATAAACAAATAACCCTCTATCCCATCCCCCAAACATAATAGTATACGCCATCCTCGTGGCCACCTGCTTGGATAAATTCTGTGGTTATTGGTGGCTGCTGTTCTCACAAGCCTCGTAAGAATCACGATTGATATAAAAATATATAAAAGAAAGCGATATCTAGACACGTGTTTGTATGGTTGCTACGACTGTTGACCTCGACTTCCGTAATGTCAGTCTCTGGAAAGGCTCCATTAGATTACTGCATGAGTACTAGGAGTATCCTAACCTAATAAGCAAGCCCAGAGCCATTACAATTGTCGCACCAACCTCAATTGGATATCGATGAAGCTTTATATGGTTAATTCTTTTGCCCTATGTGGTTGAACAACAGGCACACTCAATTTGTGTTGAAGTGCAGAGTGTATCGTGAGTGTAGTGAATAGACGTTTTGTACTTAACCAACTGGAGTTTTTCTCAAGTCTATAGAATTTTGTAAAATCAAAAAAAGAATGTGTTCTATTGAGAGAAGGCAGACATTCCTGTGATTGACCTGGTTAACCTCAGACTGGCTTCACCCGAGACCCAGCTACACCACCTAGCATACCACTAATGATAACAGTACTACTGAGAATAAGGTGTGGAGTGTACTATATCTTGGGGTTGATCAGATCAGCCAACTTCACCAGTCTAGACTCATGTGGTCCAGCTCAAACAACACCACTCTTGTATAAGTGGCGAGAGGAGTTTTTTGTACAGTGGCGAGGGTGTATACTATTATAGTAGGTGGTGGCGATCTGTAGTTTGGGTCACTAGTATTGTTTTGTTTTGGTTACACGATCTAGTTTGATTGGGTAGGTAGGACTTTCTGAGCTCTTTGCAATCGATGGATTTAAAAGGATGCCTTGGGCTTGAATTGGGACTGATGCATAGTTAACTGTATTCTATTGTTGTAGTCTCTTGAGCGGCTGCAAATAATTGTAGTTGATTGTTGCTGAATAATTGCTGCTAACAACTAGAAGTAAACAATTATAGGATTTCCCAATTTTCCTGTTTTGATAGAGCTGTGGTGTGTGTGTGTGCATGTAATTGAAGCTGTCCTGTCCACCATGGGATGGCTATAAATCACCAGCGAGCAACAGGATGATCATTCAATGTCTGTTGCCCATTACCAGGAAGTGACAAGCAGACAGGATGTTCCAGATGTTTTCCCCACTTCAATGAGGTATTGCTCAATGCCTCGCAGCTGCTGCATGGAGTTGTTGACACACTCCAGTGGACGAATCCACAATGTATCTAACACACACGTACATGTATAGACCCTGTAGTGACGTCCTATTAGTGTGTCTAGTGTATGTACTTCAAGTATGTGTAAATAAATGGCTAATTTCATTTGAGTAATTGGTCACATGTGATGTCAGTGAGTGGGTGGAACTCTCCTGAGAGATGCTCTGTCTCCACTGGGGGTTGCATGACTGCAGTGTTGCCATATGGCTTCGGCCTGTTGTTTATCTTAGCAGTCATCATGATCAATGCCCTGCTCGTGATCATGCATCTACTTAAGTCATTCTTGTTGATTTTGCTTGTGTGTGTGTGTGTGTGTGTGTGTGTGTGTGTGCACGCGCTTGTCTCCTGTGGTTTGTCGTGCACACTTCAGATTCACTTGTATTGGTAGGTGTCATAGTGGTGTTGATGTGAGTCACATGTTGTGTGCGTGTTTTGTGGCTCCGGTAGGTAGTCTGAACTTTTGCTTCTCAGGATTGTTCACACAATAGCCGACAAAAAAGGAAGCAAGTAATCTTGTCTAATTCTCTACACGAGTACACACTCTAGTTCATAGTGTACTTGTATTCTAGTAAAGTATGTATGTGTACATGATACACAGTTTGGTACATAGCCAGCTTTATTATCATTATATGTATTGATGCACAAACAACCCAGTGTGTGTGTATTATACAGAGCCCACATAAAGGGCTTTCCATAATGGACTTCAATCACAACATGGCCCAGCTCACTGCTACTATACTACTACATGATAATGATGATAATATTATGGGTTTAAATTACTGCCTCTGTAGTTAAGTGGCACTTCAATGCTGCATGGACAAGATTCTTAAAAGATGGTGATGTGTAGTGAATTGGATTGATGGGAGGGCAAGAGTCTACCGTCAATAGGATATGTAAACATGTACAGGTGTTTGTAACAGATGGTCTTGTACGCTGGAGCCTAGCTGGGTAGACTTGAGATTTTACTATGTGCATTTATTAATAATGTTGCAATTTGTCGTGAATGGATCAAATTTTCCCCCTTTGAAATGGTTATGGAAATGCATACGTTACTGTTATGCAACAAGTATCATTCCATTATTTTGAAACACACAATAGAGACAGACACAGAGAGAGAGAGTTGTATTGCAATATTACCATACAATGCGTGACTGGTATTAAAAATGCATTTCTACTCACTCCATACATAACCAACACCCAATGTCTTATACTCCAGCTTCAAAGGGAGCTACTCTCTCCAGGTGGTAAAACCAATCAGTACTTCTTTTATTTCACACACACACTGTTGTGTCATCCATTCTAACCTGTTTATTGAAACTGGTTGATAAAGCTTGTCAAACGTGTTCTCGTATGTTGACTTTACTATCAACAAAACTGCTTTGGAAGTATGCATTTTGTATCTGTTGACTTCCAGTCAAACACTCAATAGCATCACCGGTAGTTCAATGAACCAGACACGTATTGTTCCACTACATCAATATAATGTTATTGTGCAATAGTTATCAGTGTACTGGCGCCATTGTACTGTACACCGTACACTATGTCAACTGTCCTAAAGGTCATGATGGTCACACGCCATTTTGTCATCATTCCTAATGGCAACAGGTGTTCTTATCATATCACCCGTTGATTTGTTGTGTTTGTGTGTCATGCAGCTATAACCCTGACTCAGACTCTGACCCCTATGCTGAGGAGGGTACCCTGTGGTCCTTCAACTACTTCTTCTACAACAAGAAGCTGAAAAGGATTTTGTTCTTCTCCTGCAATGGAGCCAGGTAAACAGATACCTTTGTACTCACATATTGTGCTGATTCTCTAATGACTCAATATTCATCTCCCATACCTACCCACATGTAAATTCTAAACTGTTTTGTATCATGTGCTGTGCCTGTGGTTGCTCACATTACTGGTCTCCTTTGGTTGCATACTGTGAGAGAGAGTAGAGCACACAGGATTGTGAGGAATTTGACCTCTTGTTCAGATGTTTTGAGATACCTTTCCATTCTTTGACCGAAATTATATTTTCAAAATTTTGTTGCCTGTTATAGGTTGTACTATAATGGTTGTGGTTCAGAGTGCACATCCTGTGAGTGAATCAGGGAAATTTCTCTAGAGTTTACATATTATTATAAATTTAAAAGTTTCTTATAAGGAAAAAGCACACGCCCATTCAATTTGAAGACTAATGGACCGGCGTGTGAGTGTTTTTCTAACTAAATAACTGGTTCACTTTCATTGTAAATAAGTGTGCCTGTTTTCCTGCTCTTAGTCGTAGTGTCTGTTTGTGATGCCTGCACACTCAATGAATATCAATGACATCCTGTATTATTGTTTTCATTCTCACGGAGAAAGGAAACAAAAATAACAATTTTAAAAAAGTAATTTTATGGTAAAAATTTTAGCCTACCTGTAGTCTAATAGTGATTGCTTTATCTTAACTTGGCTGACTTCATTGTGAAGTATATACCACAAATTGCAAAAATTTTGTGTTGCTTCATTTTATTTTATATTATCATAGCCAGAGTGTGTTGTTGGTGTGCCATCCACTCACTCCCAGCTAGTATTCATTGCTATTGTTTGGACCTTGGAGAAGCCACCTCACTCCTATTGTGGCATGTTTATAATTAACCTCGCTGTTTGACTGCATTCCACAAGTCACAAGTCCCAAACTTGCACATGCTTGCACCAAGACCACTCACAGAACAAGAGAAAGTTGTGATAAGGCTGTTTACTGTTTTGATAAGTACTGTCGTTTTGGTAGTATGTTTCTGTGTAACGTGCTTGTATGCTAATTGAACAGCCATGTGGTTTGTACAACTGTGTCCGTTTTTTGCTCAGCCATCACTTGCATTACATTATATGGGTGAGAATTTTGATGTGCATCTGTTCACAAAGTTGCTAAATAGTGGGGCAATGGGATGTGCATGCCTTGTTTACACTCCACGATTTATATGCATGCACTTGTTTATTCAGAATTGGCTTCCAGTGAGTGTATGTGTATGTATGTGTGTGCATGTGTGTAAGTGAGTGTGTGTGTATGTGGGTGTGTAGATGGTAAGAAATTTTTAACTTCCACCAAGGTATTGCAACTGATATCTTACCATACACTTTTAGTCGTCACATCAAAGTAAGTTGAATGAATGACATCAAACACAGTAGATCTGCAGAGTTTGTCTCAAGTGTCCCAAGGCAAAGGTGTTCAAAACACATGGTGTCGGCTCAGTTGCTTCGTACCTTGTAGTCAAGGCTGGAATGACATAACTCTAATGTACTTCTATGGCCAATCATCAGTTCAAAGAACCAAATAAGTGTTCTCTAACGATCACTCACTAAATTCCAGTCCACCTGGAAATAAAGGGGGAGTGTGATCTCACTTGCATCTAGTATGTCTTATATTGTGTGTGTGTGCCTGGCTTGATACTAGTGTGGTTTAGTAACAAAATTTGAATTTTCGACTGCAATATAAACAACAAGGAAATATCTGTGAGGTGTTGCGGCAGTGGCGTGCTTTAGAGTGCAGCATTAGTGACTGTAAACATTTGCTGCTGATCTATGGCTTTCATCGGCCCCAGTTAGTCTTGGCCTACTCCCCTCTGTGTGAATATTGTTTGTTTCACTCTGGTAGTTAGTATTCGCAGGTGGAGGAGGTTGGGTGTACTCAGACTCTTGCATGATACTACTGGAGATATAATATAGGACTTGTAAAACAATCAATAATTATTCATCAATGTCTGGACATTTTTGAACCTCTTAAAAGCTTTATATCTGTGTCATTGTGATATTGAACACAATTATTGGTGTCTGTTTGGATGTTATCTATATCAGGTATCTGAACCTTTGAACTATTTTTTTTTTTTTAATATCAAAGAAGTTGGCTACTAGGTTCAGTTGTATTCTGTCTGCCACTGGTGAATATGCTAGCATGCTGGGCAGGAACTGTGTTTTGTTGGAATTATTCTGTTGTGAGTGGTCAATGGGTTGTGCCTGGAGGCTGGGCAGTGATGAAATGCCTTCCTTCAATGGAGTCGGTGGTTCTGCATTAATTTTCCACTTCAGTACATTTAGTGTTCCACCTAAAGGGACTCATTGTTTAGCACTTTAAGCAAACATTTAGCAGCAGTGTAACATCCTCTGGATGGAAGCTAAGCTGTAAAATGTTTTAAAAAGGAAACGTGATTACGTTAGGTGTAGGGTTCACTCTGTTTCATTGCCAATTCTACGTGAGCCATGGGATTATCCCCTGGTTTGTTGACTCATCTCTTCTTTGTGTCTAGGATATTTCCTTCAGTTATTATAGTGAAGGAATCCTTTTACTTCCTTCCTACCACATGCAAGAATTGGCTTCCAGTGAGTGTATGTGTATGTATGTGTGTGCATGTGTGTAAGTGAGTGTGTGTGTATGTGGGTGTGTAGATGGTAAGAAATTTTTAACTTCCACCAAGGTATTGCAACTGATATCTTACCATACACTTTTAGTCGTCACATCAAAGTAAGTTGAATGAATGACATCAAACACAGTAGATCTGCAGAGTTTGTCTCAAGTGTCCCAAGGCAAAGGTGTTCAAAACACATGGTGTCGGCTCAGTTGCTTCGTACCTTGTAGTCAAGGCTGGAATGACATAACTCTAATGTACTTCTATGGCCAATCATCAGTTCAAAGAACCAAATAAGTGTTCTCTAACGATCACTCACTAAATTCCAGTCCACCTGGAAATAAAGGGGGAGTGTGATCTCACTTGCATCTAGTATGTCTTATATTGTGTGTGTGTGCCTGGCTTGATACTAGTGTGGTTTAGTAACAAAATTTGAATTTTCGACTGCAATATAAACAACAAGGAAATATCTGTGAGGTGTTGCGGCAGTGGCGTGCTTTAGAGTGCAGCATTAGTGACTGTAAACATTTGCTGCTGATCTATGGCTTTCATCGGCCCCAGTTAGTCTTGGCCTACTCCCCTCTGTGTGAATATTGTTTGTTTCACTCTGGTAGTTAGTATTCGCAGGTGGAGGAGGTTGGGTGTACTCAGACTCTTGCATGATACTACTGGAGATATAATATAGGACTTGTAAAACAATCAATAATTATTCATCAATGTCTGGACATTTTTGAACCTCTTAAAAGCTTTATATCTGTGTCATTGTGATATTGAACACAATTATTGGTGTCTGTTTGGATGTTATCTATATCAGGTATCTGAACCTTTGAACTATTTTTTTTTTTTTAATATCAAAGAAGTTGGCTACTAGGTTCAGTTGTATTCTGTCTGCCACTGGTGAATATGCTAGCATGCTGGGCAGGAACTGTGTTTTGTTGGAATTATTCTGTTGTGAGTGGTCAATGGGTTGTGCCTGGAGGCTGGGCAGTGATGAAATGCCTTCCTTCAATGGAGTCGGTGGTTCTGCATTAATTTTCCACTTCAGTACATTTAGTGTTCCACCTAAAGGGACTCATTGTTTAGCACTTTAAGCAAACATTTAGCAGCAGTGTAACATCCTCTGGATGGAAGCTAAGCTGTAAAATGTTTTAAAAAGGAAACGTGATTACGTTAGGTGTAGGGTTCACTCTGTTTCATTGCCAATTCTACGTGAGCCATGGGATTATCCCCTGGTTTGTTGACTCATCTCTTCTTTGTGTCTAGGATATTTCCTTCAGTTATTATAGTGAAGGAATCCTTTTACTTCCTTCCTACCACATGCAACACAAACACACATACACACATACACACACACACACACACACACACACACACACACACACACATGCGCGCACACACACACACACACACACAAGAACACATACACACACACGCACACACACACACACACACACACACACACACACACACATACATGACACGTGTATGTGCACACATGCATAACCATCCATCTACACAGACAAACACTCAGTGTATTTGCACCTGCACACTAAACACACATTCTAGTGCATTTGCTGGGCGTGACTCAACTGATGGGGATGATTTTGCTGAAGATATGGAGTTTGAACAGCAAAATGACTCCACCTATGATGGCTATTTCTCACTACCAGGTAAAGTGATCTCCATAATACATAATTATGCTATGGAAGGGTTCCGCTTCATAGCTCTTTTATTCCTTATGGGATGGTCCTTAGACAATGTGATTGCGTATTGAATGATGAAACACCTTGGTTGACTTGCATCAGGTCTGCATCTTCTGTGTTCAACCAGTTGATACCACAAGTGATGTCAATGTGTACTGTTTTTGTTACATACATAAAACATTGATGTGACTCTCAAAGTGGTGAAATGCCTTACTTGTGGTTGGCGGATGCACTATTTTATTGGTAACACATTGACATCACGTCCACCAATTCTAGTCTCATTCATATTGGTCATGCACACAGTGGGAGCATGGGATCAGATTTATAAAGTCACAGTGTAGTGTAGTGAGTTAGTTGAACTTTTCATTGTGATCTCAACATAGAGATATCGAGTGTTGTGAACTTTGCAACTTATTAGGGACTATGTGAGTGTTCGTTTAAGATTGTAATATTTGCGTATGCCTGTGTGCATTCTTATGCCGAAGATCAACACTATGTGTGTCAAGAATACCTTGAAGACTGGTTTCCATAACAATCTAGTACTGAACCATCTTTTTATTATTGTCCAATAGCACAATATTGTCAGAACTAAACAACTATGTCAATGATGAGATCCAGCCAAGCGACTTTTGTTTACAGAAAGCATTGTCCAAGGGTTTTTTTGTTTAAAACACTTATTATGCATGCTTCTGAAGTATATAGGAGAGTCTGGTAAGTGTAGTACACAATAGTGTGCAAGTGGCAACAGAGTGGTTTCAATAACACAGTCAAGTGCACCCTTATTATGCACCATGTGTGTATGAGGAGATGAAACCTGTTGAAAGATTTTGTGGCCTGATTATAAATTAATGCACGCGCGTGCGCGATTATACTATTTTTAGTAACTGGCATGCATTATGTAATGTTGTTGCTAATTATTTTCATGGGGGATCCCCAGGGGATGCACTTCCTATCTGCGCTGACTCAGCACTTTTCTTTCTTCTACAGGTCATCAAAATTCCTCTCTTCCAGAAGGTGTGAGCTTCTGATCTCCTATGCTCCCATCAAAGCATCCACACAGTAACCTACCAGCTGTATACATCATCCATCTTAGCTGTAGTCATTGAACAGTACATTTTTTATTCCAAAAATTCATTCACAGTGTGTTTCCTTTGACTTAGAAAGCATGCCATGTATTCCTTAATTGTATGTTGTATTGTGTACTAATTATATTATATCCTATTTTTCCAATAATGTTTACATGCCTGTTGTTAGCTACAGCTCTTCATTAAAATCTCAATCCTTTTCATATTCTCCTGCTGTCAAGAGGGTAGCTTATTATTGGTCATGGCATGCATGAAGACCTTAGCTTTTACCCATAGTGCTATAGACATCTCAGTTTCAAATTTGGTTTTAAGTATTATTATTGATTGATTTTGAGAAGTAAAGACACAAAGCAAATAGTAAAAACAAGTTCGAAGTTACATTGCATTGAGAAATGAGTCAATACCAGTTTGAAATGTGTTTTTTTTTTTTGAAGATTTTGTCTTATTCGTTCTTTTTTTGGTTGTTTCTTCAGTAAGATGACACTACGAACAATGCCTAGAAACATGGTATAAGGTGTGACATGTCGAGGCATCATACATTATTTTTAAAAATGACAAAAAGAAACGACGACAATAATTTAATATGACCTGACATTTTTGGGGCGTGACTCAAATGAAACTGACAGAAAAAAAAGACAGTAGCACAAGACGGTACAAGACTTAGTGTGTGTGTGTGTGTGTATGTGGGTGTTGTGGGTGTGAGTTTTAAACTTCGCCCCTCTCAAGGGCATGAGCTCTCTTTTTCCAGAGATCTGATTCTCTCTCAAGAACCCTACATCTTTCTTGCATTTGCAAAAGTTCTTTCTTAAGAGTATCCCTCTCTTCTTCAAGAGCTGTCTTCTGTGATACTCTTCTTACTCGAGAATTATAGGCATAGCCTCTGTTTTTTAGAGTTCTCCTGCGTTTCTTCAACTGCTTGATGATATCTTCAGGCATATCCCGACACAATCGGTTTAAATCACGAGCTGACAAACTGACAAGTTGCTCTTCTGTAAGTCCTTTGATGTTAATTTCCCCTAGCTCGTCTGGTAGAAACTCTAGTGTACCATCATGTCCTTCAAAATTCACCTCAGAGTTGTGAGGGCTGTAGACGGGCGAGTTTGGAAACGGACTTAGCTTGGTTGATGAAACTTGACATTCGGCAGCTGGTGTTGGGGGATCGGAGAGCTGAAGAGGTTGATTTGGAGGAGGAGTACTTTGCTGGAAGGTCATGTTAGAAAAATGGTGGTGTTGAGAGTACCAATTCGCCACAGGTGGGGTCGGATCAATATACGTGCTTCGTTCAAATTCTGGCAGGAAGGGGGGTTCGGTTTTGGGAATGGGATCCTGCGGCTTCAGTCCGTTCGCCGCTGGTGAATATGGGTCAATGTGCTGCCAATTATCTGGTTCGAGTGGAAAGCTGTTCAAGAAGCCGATATCAAAGTCAGGAACAGGAACTTCTGCTTGATTGTAATAGTTATCTTGCGGATAAATTGTAGAAGGCATATTCGCCATGGAAAAGTTCAGACTTCAGTAGCTAGCACGCAAGTACGATCTATATCTAGACCTGCGATTGCAAAAAAAGAAGACGATGGGTTTTAATACACACTGCACTTTTGCTATGTAACTGTCAAGTTCGAAAGTTGACAAGCGCAATAACTGTCTGGTTGTGAAAGCAGCTCAATTTATACTTGCACAAGCAAGTTGCAACGGCGATTGGTGACGTCATTCTAAAAATAGATATTCCGGAATTCCATATAGGGCTTCTTGCCACGTTGATCAAAACGTTGCACATGTATCCGTACGTACGTACCGTATGGGTAGCCGGTCAACAGGACACAAATTTATGATGTAGTCCGCTATCAACACTAGCACTTGACGTGCTCTGAACGTTTTACAAATGAAATCATGACAGGAAAGGTAACGTTCTTTCTTGTCTCCACAGATATTATGCACTACATCTATGGTTGCTCATGGTTTGACTATCTCCACTGGCCCAGTCCTACTTGGACAGGCATGCAGGCCCTGAGGGTTGCCACATTTTGGAATACCACACTATTTTAATGAAATATTAACTAATTTTAGTTATAACGTGTTTAGTTGTCATTGATGTAAATATTGTCAACTTTGGAAATCTAGACAACATGTGTTTCTCCATGTTGTGCGTATATTTTGATGTGCAGTCTGTAAACTGAGTGTCGGTCTTTGTTCCAGAATGTCGTCTTTTCACATTGCATGTTCAAAACATCCTTTAGTGTGTCTGATAATTAGACACTCTTAAGCGATTGATTTCAGTGTATGTTGTAGCATATTGCACTATACCTTAGCCTAATTTAGAAGCTAAAAAGACTATGATTAAAAACCCTAACAAGAGTGTTACAGTTAGCTTGCTGGACGATTTTTTTTTTTTTTTTTTTTTTTTTTTTTTTTTTTTTTTTTTTTTTTTTTTTTTTTTTTTTTTTTTTTTTTTTTTTTTTTTTTTTTTTTTTTTTTTTTTTTTTTTTTTTTTTTTTTTTTTTTTTTTTTTTTTTTTTTTTTTTTTTTTTTTTTTTTTTTTTTTTTTTTTTTTTTTTTTTTTTTTTTTTTTTTTTTTTTTTTTTTTTTTTTTTTTTTTTTTTTTTTTTTTTGTAAGTGGACCACTTGACTCTCAGAGTGAGTGTTATTGATATGCTATGATCCTGTGGTTCTGGTTTCAACCACTACATATCAGTAACATGCTACTTGCCTGTCTATACTCATGCTCAGTGCAAAGGTTCAGGGTGGAGCTAGAATGTCCACATGCTTGAAATAGTTGTTGTTGTTTTATGTGTGTGTATGTGTGTGTGTGCATTTGTGTGTGTGCATGCATTTGTGTGTGTGTGTGTGTGCATTTGTATGTGCGTGTGCACACCATGTGCCTGCAAGTTTGTCATCCCACATCATGAGTAGTGTAGCACATGTACACATACACTGGTTCACCACATTCTGCAATACATGCACCATACACAATCTATAATAAAATTTATGTGTAACTATGAATAAAGGACTCATAATACAAGTTTTTTGTAACTTGCAGGTGCACTCTTCTCCATATCTTTGATCTCTCCACTATTGTCAGTTGCCTTTATGGTCCTTAGATGTGTACGCTGGTACTTGTAACACTTCACGTATATACACGTAATTTTAAGAATACACACAAAAGCATTTGAGTAAGTACCCCCACAGTGTAGCATATAAAAATAAATAGAGGTTCCACTGAATTTGCTGTAGCCATGAAAGCAGCAAGTGCAAAGGATGATGCTCTTGTAGGGGCAGTTGTTGATTAACAGATTACTTCCATGGTTCTCTCTGCAGGTCGATCTCATCTATGTATGTACTTGTGTTCATCCCACTCACTGAAGATTGTGTGCACACCTCCAGCTAGTGCAAGTGTGCACTCTAAATGTGGTTCCATCCGTCCATGGAAGGCTTGCTACTTGTATATATAATGAATAAATGTTTGTGTTGTTTAAGACTACACCCAATTTGTACCGGAAACTCAATAGGGAAGTCACTATTGACCTGGCCATTTGAGCAGTTGTTAAACGACATTTTACTCTTGAATGGTCATGTGATGCCATTTAAATAAATTTTTAGAAAATTTACAGTTTGCTTTGAAAGGGATTCAGTAATTGCTACCCTAAGGGAGTACGAATACCATAGAGCTAAGTATCTCTGAGCAGAGGGTGATTTGTACACTATAATCACTCCCTTACCTGATGCCATTTTGAAAATTCCTAGTGTTTGTTTGTTTGTTTTTTCCTCCATCAAAGGAGTAGAACTTGTGCTTGTCACTGACAAGTCTAAATACTCTTATTGCACGAACCTTTCAAGTCTTGTTCAAAAACAAAGTTGTTTAGACACATTCCCTTCTATCAACAGTGTTCTCGTGTGTCCCTGTGCATTTTGACCATGTGTGAAAGTGTTGTCACTGTAGGGTTTGTGTATCTGATGTGTGATGTTTTTATTCACAGACAAAACACTTCGTTGTCTTGTGAAATCAATAGATCATTCTGTAGATGCACGTCAACAACACTTAATTGCCACTTTCCCTCCATATGCACTTTGGGTGGTATATTGTATACTGAAGTGTTGATATAATATGCAGTAGGTGTGCATGTGTGAGTGGGTATGTGTGTGTGGCACTGCCAAGCTAGCATATGGTAGAAGAGTGCATGTCACGTATACTCATGAATACTTTATTTAAGTTTGTTTTGGCTACGACACTTTGTACAACCGATAAATGTTAATGCTCTTTTGATTGCTCTTTTATTGAAGCAATGTTTAGTGACTCGTAATGTGTTAATGCAATCTCCCTGTTGATAATGACTAAACCTCTCTAAAGTGCCGTCCAGAAAGAGTTGGTCCTTAAAACATCAAACACCAAAGTGGTTTGCTTTTTCCTTGATGTGATAACGTTTGACCTCTTTGACCTCAGATAATTGTCTACTGTGAAGCTGTGATAGCTATTATGTTGTTTACATGCAAGAAGTGAAGGTTGACACAGAGATTGTGTGTTCACAAGATGTCCTTTGAATGTATTGTTCATAATACACATGTTCATCCAATCAAACAAGATGTACAGTTTGTTGGATCAAAATGTAGAATTTTGTGTAGAATCAACTGTAGATGTAGGATTATTTAAAATCAATAAACTTTCAAGTTGTCTTTAATGTTGGACTCGTCAGATAAAGAATGCTCATGTGATTGACCACATCTCTCTCTCTCTCTCTCTCTCTCTCTCTCTCTCTCTCTCTCTCTCTTTAGTGTTGCTCATTAGCTTATAATTGCCGTGTGAATGCAGTTCTTTTTATTTTTGTTTTTACTTCAGCTAAGCAAATGCTCTCTGTCTTCCTTTATGAACAATAGACTCTATGTGTTTGAGTATTGATCTGTTGGCTGCTTGGTTGTTTTGTATTCTTTATAATTTTTCAGTCTCTATTGTTTTCCTTCAGTTCAGAATCCCCTTATTTAGGTCATTTGGTGGGGACCCTTTCATTATCTACACCCTAGTCTCATTACCATGGTTACCTATTGTTCACATGAGCCTAGCCGTGTATCTAGTTGCCACCAATGTCTCTGTACATACTGATTACAATGTTCAGACAACTGTGTGAACAGCTCACTTACCTATTTGGCGTGTACTTTTGTGTTTATTGTTCAAGACTGCTGCAACACTGAATATACACACCCATTATGCCCAACAATAGCACAGCTTACAGTCATATTCGTGCGTCCAAGGAACAATTTAATAATAGGAAGCATTGCCACGTATCTCGTGACTCTTTGCATTGTGTTCCCTCAAACCTCTCATGCCTAGTGAAACGATATATCAGGTTTGAGTGGGCAAAGCTTAAATCAAGATAAAATCAGTTCATTCTGAGTGTATGTGCTGTACATGTCCTCTTGGTCTAAGTGTGGAATTTATGATTATGTATGTTCTCTTGTCGACATGTGATTTTCTTTCTAGCATGGTGACCTTTGTATTATGTCACTTGTTCTCTATTTTTTGTTACAAGATAATATGCATGTACACATCATGTAGTAACAGCAGACCAGTGGCAACCCCTCTTGACATCATGTTCTGTAACAACTCTAATGATACAACTAACCCAACCACAACAACTTCACTAAGGCATAATTCAGAACTCTTCACATTAATAATTTTCACATCTATTTTTTGTGGTATCTATAGGTTTATAGAAAGGGTCATTAAAATTAAATATTGATTTAGAGTAATTATTTTTTGTGGTTAACTCAAAATTTAAATTGACAATGAAATTTCTGAAATTTTTAATATACACTTACACTACATCCCATCACTCATGGTAGGTATGTTTCTTTGTCTTGTCAGATATAAAATAGAGAAGTGCTCCCTGAAGAAGGGTTGGTGGAGATTGACTCTTCAGGTATTGAGGCCGCAGCCCGGCCTCTGTGAAAGCTTACAAGTTTCTAATGTGATCTGTGGTTTGTGTGGTGTAGAGTAGTACATGGGCAGCAGCAGATGGATGCCATCCAAGGCCACTGTACTTGAAATAATTATGCGGCCTTAGGCTGTTCTTAGAATAATTGTGTGAACGTTTAAAGACCTCTACATGCCATGCTGCTGCATCTTGCTTTGTTCTTTTTGTGAAGCTGCACCTCATTGTGAGGAGGGAAAAAATGCTGTAGTTTGTATAAAAGCATGTGTGGAGTAAACACCAAACTGTGTACATTATTTTGTATTGTGGTATAATATACTAATAATGTGTATCTGTGCAAACCTACTTGCTGGTCATGATGTAATAAATGAGTTTTTACAATTGGCAATTGGTGTCATGAACAGTCTATTTGTCTTTGCAAGCTGTTCAACCCAATGAAGAGAGCCTCTAACGACCAACAAAAAGGAATGTGTGCTACTCCACAAAACCAATTACAAACGATTCTGGTTGTTTCCATGGAGAAAATTTCCATTTTCAAATTGATTAATCAATTAGGCTACAATCACCTGTGTTGCATATTTGTGGTCATTTTAAACAATTGTCAATATTGAATAATATGTTGTAACAAAGTTAGTGTCTTGAAAAATTATCCCTTTTGTTGCTAGTTAATAGAGAACAAGCATTCAGCCAGGCGCTGTTACACATGTGTCCTACACACTACATACATGAAGTGTAAACATGCATATTGTTGTAATATGTGTCAGTGATTGTGTAAAACTACCATGTGACATTCCTCTGCAGCTCACCACCAGTTCAAACCTGTTATAGATTTGCTTATGATTTAAGTGATGAATATAGTTATGCAATGTGGTTCCATAACTGGGGAAACAACCAGGGTATTTTTTGTGCAACTGCCTATGAATAACTTTAATCCTGCAGGGTTCACAAGGGTATGTTAAGCAATGAACTCCACTGGGGGGTAGTAATTTGCCTCTTGGTATTGAATTGAAAGGACTTTCTCTCATTTAATTGGACTTTAGACCAGCAACCTCTTTTGTTTTTGTGTGTGGCAAATGCTAAACAGTTGTTTACTACTTGTGTTCATACGTATGTTGTGTTGTTATTGAAAATACCTTTTTTGCATTAAAAACCAACAACTGTTACGTAGTCACTACAAAGGATTGGACAGTATTTTTACCTTTGACGTTATTGAATTCATCACTCTTGTATCTGTCAACAAGCTTAGGGAGGGGTAAAATCAGTGCCTCACATCAACAAGGGAAGAAATGTGTCTGAAATGTAGCATGTGTGCTCCAGCCTATGCCTGCGGTATATTGGTATATTGGTATAGTCTGTGTGGTTATGTTAGACTTTGAGACTCTCAAAAACATTGTGCTATGTATGAATATCCAACACAAGAATGATGCACACCATTACTGTGCGTGATGGTTTGTAGGTGGTCTGCTTGTGTGTTACCTTAGTGACAGTGTTTTGTTTTGCCCAAATGTTATCATAATTATTGTGACAATGTCATTTTTAAACTCATAAATATTCATGAAATTTGATATAAATGCTTCATGGAGGACTTGTGCAATGGACCACACACAATGGTGTTTGTCGGTCTACTGTTTTGTTTGGCTGTTGTTTTTAGCTGTGTTGACTAGCTAGCATTTTGCACGTTGCTAGACAGTGAGTCTATGTGGCTGCATGAGATGTGTTGTATTGTTGTGTGTGGCATGGATCACGGAACCTGTTGCTAATTGATCACTCTCGCTTAGAAATTCGTGTCCCTAGTTTAGAACTTATCAGATTATAATATACACCAGGATGCAGAGATGTGTATGGTATTCCCTTTACTAGAGATTCCCAAAGAATGTATTCCTCTCCCTGCCTCCTCATTCCACACCCTTCAGAGGCTGTTGAAGTCACTTGTTGCTTTGAGAAATACATTAATTGACATAGTTCAGTTCAAACCCTTACCTCTACCACTACAAACAGGAAATTGATAAGTCTCTTTCCCAGACTTCCTTCTACACCATTATTAATTAGTACACATCATGCCCATGCATGGGACCAGCCAGGGTGGTGATGCTGGATGATGAAATTACACTCCTCATATATTCCTACTGTCACATGAGCTAAGTGTGTCTTACTCAGTGTGTGTGTGTGTACACATTATAGTACCAGGAAATGTACTTTTATCCCACCTGCATAGGTATAATTGCCATGGTAACAAGACTCATCCTTCTATTGTGGTTCTATGGTGCAACAAGAGTAGACCCACTTGAGTACAAACTAGACTCACTTCAAAGCCTTAGTCATATGATTGACAGCTAATATGACCTCTTAAGATTGGATAAAGCTCTCAGAGAACTTTAACTTCCTATTGTGCCACCTGTTGTGTATCCATGGATCCATGTCTAGCACTGAATGCCATGGAGGAATTCCTGCACACTCTCCACCACCTGTAGTGATGGCTCTAATAATAATATTGTTTGTTTGTCCTACATTAAGTTCACATGAGAAGGTTCTGATGCTAATTCCCAATAGAGTATGCCAGGGGTGACCTGTTCAGGTGGCTGTAAGTGAAGTCATCAGTGCTGGTGGTATTTATGTCATTCTGTGTCCAATTTGTAAGGTCTCTAGTTATGTTACTCTTTCTACATCACAAATCTTCAAAGGGACTGATATGGTCATCTAACATGGCTAGCACTCTTTGATCTATGTCCATCGTAATTATCAATTATTTGTGGGGGGTCTCTCTCTACGTCAAGTATTTGCATGCATGACTCTTGCAAGACAATTTTTTGTAGTGTATCGTGGCTATAGCCGCAAACAAAGTATTTTTCTCATTGGAAATATTTATCTCCTGAGATTTAAGATAATGAATATCCATCAATGTTTATGATAATAGTATCGTTATTTAGTCGACAACTAAAGAGATAAATAGAGTTATTGTGATACTTACGTAAATTGTGTGCCTTATTAACCATAGGTTTGTATAGATTAAGTAATCATGGAGTTGTGATTATATAGTATATTATGTATACACACATTTCTCTCTTGAAACGGCAGTTTTTATTAACTTTCTGGGAAATTTAATCAACTTTGATGCAAGATCGTTTGAAAGGACAGTGATTTTCATTATAGTGCATGCACAGTCATAATGTTTGCCATTATGAGTTAGGTGAATCTGATGAATATTGATTAGTCAATCAATCAATAAATTATTGATTGTTGATATGATCATTGCTGCTTCTAGGTGCACATAGTACATGTGTGTAACTGATTATCATATCTGTATGCAGATTGAGGTACATGACATAGTACATGGTATATACATCAAAATTATATTAGTGAACCTATATCATTAGTCCACTGGGTGCATGCAAATTCTAGCTGCTTTATGTCTTTAATTAGGACTAAGTAGACAGCATTATAGCCCATAAAATCTCCAAGGAGAATAATTGTTCCATTACAGCTGCAGGTCTGCATCTTGGTATGTTAATTGTTAAGACACAATGGCATGTATATTAGCTTGCATGTTGCCATACTATTATGGTCATGGCATGTTAAAACTTGCCCAGTGATTGTGTAATCCTAGTGATGGTAGTCATGTGGTTGCTAGGCGGCGCCCTTGTAATGAGGTGTTGGGGAATCCCCTGGGCCATCCCCTCACATGGCACAGTTGAGATCATGTAAACTGTTGTGCAATAACTATGCATATCAAGCCACTCACATTCAGTGTATACACCTACATAACTAAGAAGTTTATGTGATTCCTAGAAGTGTTAAAAAGGGACACTTTTGGGTTATTACCCACACACATACATACCTCCTGGATCATGTGATTGCCTTGTCATTGACTGAATATTAAATGTTGAACAGCTGTATAATGCTGTACTACAGTTTACACTATAATAATCATGAGAGTACAGGGAGATCACCAGGTGACTTCTATTATAACTTTATTAATAGTTTGGTATGAGTGGGGACTATGTTAGGGGGTTAACCTGTATTAATAACTATTATATATTAATATGGTAGTATGAATATACTTCTGGTATAAAATCACCCAGGGTATTTTTTTAAGAAAAGTACCTTCACATAATATTGTATGTAAACATTGATTTATACATGCATACTCATGTTTGTATAGATAGTTGAGCATATAACGGATGTGTGGGTTACATGCATTCCTTTGTACTGTTTCCATAGGGATAGTGGTTTAAATATAGCATGATATGAATGGCATTTAGAGTATTACATCACATAGACCTGATTATGTGTGTCAACATACATAATCATAGCCCAATAGATGGTAGTCATGTGGTTGCTAGGCGGTGCCCTTGTAATGAGGTGTTGGGGAATCCCCTGGGCCATCCCCTCACATGGCACAATTGAGATCATGTAAACTGTTGTGCAATACCTATGCATATTAATACTATTCAAGCCACTCTCTCACATTCAGTGTATACACCTACATAACTAAGAAGTTTATGTTGATTCCTAGAAGTGTTAAAAAGGGACACTTTTGGGTTATTACCCACTCACATATTATACGTACATACCTCCTGGATCATGTGATTGCCTTGTCATTGACTGAATATTAAATGTTGAACAGCCTTATAATGCTGTACTTCAGTTTACACTATAATAATCATGAGAGTACAGGGAGATCACCAGGTGACTTCCATATTAATAGTTTGGTATGAGTGGGGACTATGTTGGGGGGTTAACCTGTATTAATAACTACTATTAAAATATGGTATGAATGAACTTCTGGTATAAAATCACCCAGGGTATTTTTTTAAGAAAAGTACCTTCACATAGTTGTATGTAAACATTTTGAGTCATTGATTTATACATGCATGCTCATGTTTGTATAGATAGTTGAGCATAATATGACGTGTGTAGGTTACATGCATTCCTTTGTACTGTTTCCCTAGGGATAGTGGTTTAAATATAGCATGATATGAATGGCATTTAGAGTATTACATCACATAGATCTGATTATGTGTGTCCACATACATAATTATAGCCCAATTAAGATTTGATTAACACAAAAATTGATTTTTTATATATGCAATTATGGCTGAAGATCCATCTCAGAACAGTAAACCCATCAAGATGTGAGTGCATTTCCCTTTCTATAGGTATTTCGTCATAATTATTATCACTGGAAAAGAAGTATTAAAGAAAGTCTGCAGTTTAACTAATACTAAAGTGTAAAGCAACAACACAGAGAGGTGGAATTGGACACTGAACAGAAAAGTGGACGATGGCTAGATGATGTTTAGGGACACGTCGTTATTTTTGGGAACTATCTTTGACGACCTTTTACCATATAATTACGCGCATGCGCAGCCCCTAATTGGAATAAAATTATTGGCGATCAATGCCAGTTTCTCATGAGTTCACCCAAGAAAGAACTCCGAGTACCTCAACAAAACATGCAACAATCTAGTGATAATGTGAACAGCAGTGAGTCTCGACGCCACGACACTGGTCCTGTGGAACAGAGAGCAACTCTCGCCAAAGAACTCAACCTGATTTCAGGGACTGCATTCGTTGTGGGAGAGATTATTGGATCTGGTATCTTTATCACTACCAGCAGCATATTGACATACACTGGGTCATTTGGTCTAACCCTGGTAGTGTGGGCAGTGGGAGGGCTGATATCATTTGGTGGTGCACTAAGCTACTGTGAGCTTGGCATTCTTGTCAAGAAGTCAGGTAGTGGTTATGCGTACATACTTGAGGCATACTCATTTCGAAGACGTAAACCATGGCTAGAGAACTTTGGATCATTAATAGCATTTCTTCACATTTGGACAAGTACTCTTATTGGACAGCCGACTGCCATAGCGATAATAATGCTGTCATTTGCGAGGTATGCCTGTCGACCTTTCTTCATTGGATGCTACGAAGTGCCAATCATTCCAGTCAAGTTACTAGCACTGTCTGGATTGAGTAAGTCCCCGTTATTTAATTAATAACTATTGCAATCTGTGTGGTAGTTAGTGGTCACACCATTTGTATTTCTATTGCTTCCTTGCAGTGTTCTTGTGCATTGTGAACATGTACAGTGTAAAGCTGTCAGCCTGGATGATGACAGCACTGACCTTCTTAAAACTGTTGGCGCTCACTTTTGTCATTGCTCTTGGGGTATGGTATTTTATTGATAAAGGTATGTCAAATAATTGTATGTTATCACATGATCCTGGTTAGTATGAATGGATGTTAATTATTAATAATGATAGGGTCATTCCCTGAGGATTCTCGGCGTCCGTTTGCTGGATCAACGACAGCTGTTTCGAGTATTGCACTCGCACTCTACAGTGCCATGTGGGGATACGATGGATGGTATGTGGCCATGGGTGCGTTATTGTGACGGGTAGATATCTTGGACGAGTACTGTTGCTATCATTACACCCAATATTGATACAGGGACACACTGAACATGGTACAAGAAGAATCTAAAAACATTAACAAGTATGTTTCTTTGGGCATCGAATCTTACCAGAGTGATTTTGATAATGTTCTTGTCCCTTCAGGATTCTCCCTCGGGTGACATTCATTGCAGTGCCTATTGTCATGCTCTTCTACCTTCTCATCAATGTCTCCTTCTTTGCTGTCCTCTCCTATGATCAGATTGAGAACACAAAGGCTGTTGGCTTGGTATGTATGATTATGTGTTTCCCAATTCAAAACATTCCCTCTTGTTTCAATAAAAGGTGTTTGGAGAGGCTATTCTTGGAAAGACAGGTTTGGTGATATTTCCTCTGCTTGTTGCCATGGTGATGTTTGGAGCAGCCCATGCTAGCCTCTTTGGAGCAGCCAGGTACACACTCAGTGGTCTAGAGTACCAGATTGGCAGTCATTGTGGTGTGTGTTAATCTCTCTACAGACAATCATTTGCTGCTGCTCGTGATGGCAATCTTCCCAGAATGTTCAGTGGGATCCATGTTAGCTTCAGAACACCTATGCCTTCTCTCATCTTGTTTGTAAGACTCAAGACTATCAAAATGAACTATTATAATCTCTCTCTCTCTCTCGCTCTCTCTCTCTCTCTTTCTCTTTTTTTCGATTTCAACATTAGACAGTGTTGTCTGCTGTGATGATATTGGTGGGTACTATTGACCAACTGATTGATGCCTTTAGTGCTGCCTCGTGGGTGTTCTATGGCCTGTCAATAGGCGGGCTCCTCATCATGAGACTCACTCACGAAGACACTCCACGACCCTTTAAGGTACAGTGTAGAACTATATGTGAGTGAATGTCAAAGGGTAGGCTGGGTTCTGTGAGTGAAAGGTCAAAGGGGAGCCTGGAGATAGGCGTTTAAGTAACGAGTGCTATCTGCTATACTGTAGGTATGGTTGATTGTCCCTTCCTTCATGGTGGTGGCATCCATCTTCCTTATTCTGGTTCCTCTGTGGCAGAGTGCGATTCCTCAGCTGATAGCCTTTGGAGGGATCCTTCTTGGTGTGCCTGTACATGTGTTCTTTATCATGGAGAAACCTTACAGAATAAAACCAAAGGTTTTTGACAGGATAAGTGGTGAGATTGCATATTTCTGAGTTTGAACTTGTCATTATAATTATTATAATTTTAAATTCTAGAGGGATTAAGAAGATCCACCAATATCTTGTTGAATACACAAACAGCAAAAGATTTCTGAATTATTTATAATTCAATTCATGTTATTTATGTTTGAATTATTAATTTTAACCACTTTTAGGGTATAGGACATTCTGTGTACAATCATGCACCCACCTCCAATTAATTTTGCACCATAAAAAGAAGAATTAAGATTTAATATATCAAAATTAATAGTTTATTAACACAGGTATATATAATACATGAGACTATATAGAGTGCATTCATACACATACATACAACACAGACAGAGATGAATAATAGTTTGTCAATAATGTCTCCCAATAAACACCAGCAAAAGGAAAATACAACAATAGCTCACAAATCTCCAATTTCTTTCATCCTAGATAACAATACACAATTGTAAAATATACATACATGATTATTTTATTGTTATGCATGCTAACACTGATGCTAACCAGTTCAAAGACTTGTCCTTTGCATGGGATCCACTCATGGTAGTGGGGTACATTCCGACGTGGGTCTGTGATGGGGGAGCGTACAGGGTGCTCATTGGAGGGGGGAGGGAGGAAGTGCCATCCGCCTTCAAGACTGAAATACACTTCCAATTTTCCAAGTAGTTAGCTACAGTGAGATGGCCATCAACAAATCAGAGCAAAAGAATGAATGTCTTCCAGCAAAACAAACAAAAAAATAAACGAACAAAAAATAAAAACATCTCATGGACAAACCTTTCCATAGTCTGACACATCCATCGTCTCCTGAGGATGCCAGGATGGTGCCGGTGACATTCCATGCTACTCTCCATACCTGTGCTCCCTGATGGTCAAAGTGGGCTGGGTGTCTCACGTCCAGCTTAGTGTGACTGCTCTGAGCATCAGTGCTGTGTGTGCATGTGTGTGCGTGTGTACGTGCATGTGTGTGTGTGTGTGTGTGTGTGTGTGTGTGTGTGTGTGTGTGTGTGTGTGTGTGTGTGTGTGTGCGCGTGTATATGTGTGCGTACATGTGCATCAAGTTACCACCACCAAGCCTGCTGTACTCACCCAGAAGGCAATAGCTGGTAGATATCAACATCTCTTGAGGCCACTGCTAAAACATGATAGGATCTAGACATGGGAACACAGCATTCAAGTTAGTATATACAATATTCTCATGCTGTCATATATTATGGTTATACCTGCCAAGACTGGGAGCAAACGCAACATCATGGACAGGTTCTTGGATGCCATACACACTGTGTATCATCTGCCACTTTCTACAAAGTTACAAACAGAGCCCCCATGCAAAATGTAACTACAAGAGAGCGCATAATTATAGCACTGGGCCATAATATAGCTAGCTAACCTGGAGTCAGCATTGTATTCAAACACTTGAAGTCTTGATGCTGCCATGTTGCCAGGGTCATCTGTTCCAACAACTATCATAGGTAGGTGAACTCTACAAATAAACAAAAGTTGACATTTCCAGACATAATGACAGGAGAGATTACAAGTGCATACCTAGATGGGTTCCATGAGAGGCAGCTGGTACCAGGTTTACAACTCAGGACATGCTAAACAAGAAAGCAAAAGAATGACACTTAACTTTTACATAGCTACACCTCTAACAGGCGAGGATTGATTTACCATCAACGACCACTGACTAAGGTTCATCACATCTTGAGCCTCATAGATTCTCAGTTGTCCATCCGTAGAACAAGTAGCCTACATGGATGGTCACAAGGAGGACATGCACACAGCGATGGACAAGATGATTAATACATTCAACAAAAACGACATTGCATTAAAAACATACAAGCCACAATCCCAAGTGCCTGGGAGCAAATTTCACATCATTCACTTCTGTCCTACTGTCCACAAGGCTGGCACGCTTCACCTGGATAGGGAGAGAAGATGACAAATCAACAGATTACCCCTAAAGATATTCCTATTAACAAGTGAGTTATTGATTTACCCAGTGAGTCTGGGTGCCTGGAATCTGTGAACCCTTCTGTTCTCCAACTGGAATGAAAAAGAGACCATTGTAAAACAAGTGGTGATAAAAATGAAGGCACCGATGGTGCACAAGCCTCGGCACATTCAACTAGCTAGCTAGCGCATGCTAATTACACTGTGTAAGAGTGCATCATAGCAACATGAATACTACAAGTTCATGTATTTGAAAACAATCACCTTATAGGTGCACAGTGACACTGTCACAGCCACATCACAACTCTCAGTGTGATGAAGCAGCACTGAGTAAGTCACACATAACAAAGCCTGATCCGTGTGTCAGCCTAGTTCTGAGCCAATAGATCTGGCTCAGTAAGAAAATCAGTGGAATGGTAAAACTTGAACGGTTATACTAATTTTTATACTGCTCTAAAGCTGATATTCAGCTAGCCTGAACCATTCAGGCCACATGTACTTCATGACATGATGAAACACTGACACACTTGAACTAAGAAGTAAACTATGATGCATAGTTCTACAAAATATTATCTCACTAAATTTAACCTACAAAATCAATTGAGTTTAATAATACTTACCTGTGCAAGCAGCTAAGCCAACTAAACCAAGCACATCCTGATCAGATCCAGAGCTCTGATCTGATGGTGTCCAACTGTATTTCTAGATAACGCACACTATACATGGGCATGATCGATGGGTGTGGTTTCGAAGCTAAGCGTTCAAAGAAGCACAAAAGCCTCAAATTTCAGAAACTACAGCGTTTTGTAAGATTCTACACAACAAATACCTAGATAATTTCGATTCATGAACGTAAGTACCTTCCGTTTGGATCACAGAGCTGCCATTCTTCAGATAATCTAGTAACAGACAGACAGACAGACACACAGACGAAACGACTACCGTAATCCTCTGCAAGTGCTTTGCACGTGCCGAGGCTTAACTAGTGGAGAACCCAAGAACCTTTTCTCATTAAAACTACTGGAGAACCCAAGAACCTTTTCTCATTAAAACTACTGGAGAACCTAAGAACCTTTCCTCATTAAATCTACTGGAGAATCCAAGAACCTTTTCTCATTAAAACTACTGGAGAACCTAAGAACCTTTCCTATAACAACTATACTGGAGANTTCTTGGTTTCTCATTACTGTATGATGGTTTAGGTTCTCAACACATTATCAAGAATATCTCAGCCTAGGAAGGTCGTATTGAGCTGGGATTGGTACCATTGTGATCAGCATGAAGAGATCTTTCAAATGATGTATTTTGATGCCAGATTTAAATTTTGATGAATGTTGTATGTTGTATGTCGCATGTCGTACTATATAGGAGAAGTTTAGTGACAGGCCATTATAATGCTCCCCAAATACTATAGGGGAAATTTAGTGCATGTGACTAAAAATCCCCTATTGTATATAGGAAAAATCTACTACCCAGTGCCCTAACCCCATACCAAAGATCATGAAATTTGTATGTTGTGTACCTTGTTCTTCCCAGATGGCTACAGTGCGATCAAATGAACAGGTTGCTAGGACTTGTCCAAACTCAGGATGGGCCCAAGTGACTCTCCACACTGACCCTGAATGACACTGTACAAGGTACAACTTGTATCAAATTCACATACTAGTGACTAAAATGCATGCAGTTCTCTCACTTTCCAACTAGACCGACAATGCCATTGACCATCCTCTCCTAAATCCAATACCTGTAGAAAAGAATTACTACTTTGTACTGCAGCTTAGTACAGACTAGAGTGCATGTATATTATGCAGCAGGCAGTAGTGGACGTGCTCTAAATTGAGCCCACCATGGCTACACACAACCTGACCTTTACACTTTGGTCACTTGAGCAGGTAGCCATCCTCTTCCCATAGAAATCGTAAGAGACGTCGTGTATTAAGTCCTTGTGGTCTATAGCAATGGGTGTAGCAACAAACATGTTGCTCTGTTTACGTTGAGCCATTTTGCTTCTTCCTTGATCCTCAAAACGGATGAATTGGTAAAGGATCGTGAACAATAGATGTACTTATTCCGCGAACGATATAACTCATGCTCGCGCTCGCTCGATCGCGATCGCGCGCGCATACCATCTCTAGCCTCGTCCCCAGGCCCAAAAGAGGGGCCTGGGAACGAGGCTACGGAAGACGAGAAGGGCAATCCGCGACGCGGTACGCGAAGCGCCGCGATCGCGCCGCGCTATGCCGCATCGCGGATCGCGAAGTGCCGCGATCGCGCCGCACTGTACCGCCTCGCGGATCGCGAAGTGCCGCGTTAGAGCCGACTCACGGACCGCAAGAAATTAAATTATTACCGCGCTTTACAACGTAGCTAATCATTGATAACATTATTTTACTATAATTATACTTCCTATACCTTTATGTAACACATGCATACACTGGCACCTATCGTAGTGTGTGTAATAATAAATTATTATCAATTATTATTATTGACCTCTGACCTCAGGCCTAGTCGAGTGTCTTTCTAAATAATGCACAGTGATGGAGAGTGATTCGTTTCTGGATTCGTCTAGGGCTAACAGTGACCATCAGTGAGTTAAGTTTTGCATAGTTATTAAAGATTGTATTGAATATTTTAGTATACAGAGATTTAAAAACTAATATTGTAAGATGTATGAGTCCTGAAGCATTGTGTGCTTTGGATAACAAGCCGCGATTTAATCCAAAAGTTGATGGAAACATCAACAGGGAAGGTATACATAGTTAATAAATAGTCATTTATTATAAATTAATAATACAGAGGACTTCAAATGGCCGAGGTATTAATTAGGTGCAGGCACCCGTGTACATCTCAACTGAAACATGTCAGTGATTCCAAGTGATAAGAAGTGGAGATTTGCTTTGTGCTAAATAGCATAATTGTTATTAATGGGGTGGTATTTAACTTAGGTCCTTCTTCACACAGTTAATATAACTTAATGGGCTAAATGACTACATTGCTATGTATCTTTTCCTGTTGATATTTCTGTCAACTTTTGGATTATAAGGCTTGTTATCAAAGCACACAACGCTTTAGAACTCATAGATCTTACAATATTAGTTTAAAATATCTGCATATTAAAATATTAAATAACTATGCAATGATGATCACTTTTACACCAGTGACCTCTGGTTAGACCCAGCAAAGGTACGACATCAGTGCACCTTGCTGAGCTGGCAAGTCCGTTAATTACATTCCAATTATGTAATCGCAATAGGAGTTGATCATGCACTCGTTTTCCAGCTCAGCAAAGGTGCACCCGTGTCGTACCTCCCCTAGACAAATCCAAAGACGAATAACTCTCCATTACTGTACATTATTTAGAAAGACACTCATCTAGTTCAGAGGTTAGAGGTCAATAATAATTATAAATAATAATTATTTAATTTTAGGTGCAAGTGTATGCATGTGCTACATAAAGGTATATATAGGAAGTATAATTACAGTAAAAATAATGTTATCAATGATTAGTTACGTTGTACAGCGCGGTCATAATCTAATTTTTCGCGGTCCGCGAGTCGGCGCGAACGCGGCACTTCGCGATCTGCGAGGCGGTACAGTGCGGCACGATCGCGGCACTTCGCGATCCGCGATGCGGCATAGCGCGGCGCGAACGCGGCGCTTCGCGTACCGCGTCGCGGATTGCCCTTCTCGTCTTCCGTACGAGGCTAATACCATCTCGTGACCCAATCAATCGACTGTGACCTGATGATGCTCTCTATATGATCTAACCTGATCACTCCACGTGGCCCTGTTCAAGTGGAGATAATTCTAGCATTTCTGTTCATTCTTTTTTGATTGTTGCTGTATCTGATAGACCATGGCTACCAGTGGGAAACTACCCTATAAAGTTGGTGAGTACAAGCTTTAAAATTTTAATATGATCCCTTTCCACCACTTTCAACTATCTCAGTCATTATGTGCTTCATTTTGTGTGTGTAGCCAACATGGAGTTGGCAGAGTTTGGTCGTAAAGAGATCACTCTTGCCGAGTCTGAAATGCCTGGACTCATGAAAATGAGGAAATTGTACGGGCCATCAAAGCCTCTCAAAGGAGCAAGAATTGCAGGCTGCTTGCACATGACAGTACAGACCGCTGTACTAATTGAAACATTGACAGAACTTGGAGCAGAAGTAAGTGGACACCAGCACTTCCTGTGCAGCTAGTTTTGAAGGACAAAACCTTATTTATACTTTTGACACAATCTCGTTTCATTGTAGCCATGCTAACTTATATCAATTCTAGGTTCAGTGGAGTTCTTGCAATATCTTCTCCACTCAAGACCATGCGGCGGCTGCCATTGCTGCCACTGGAGTAGCTGTCTATGCTTGGAAGGGTGAAACTGATGAGGAGTACATATGGTGCGTTGACCAGACCATTTTCTGGCCAGATGGCAAGCCTCTCAACATGATCCTTGATGATGGAGGTGATTTGACCAACCTTGTCCACTCCAAGTATCCCCAGCTCTTTGAGGGAGGTAAAACTACAGTCATAATTATTAACCTAAGAAACAATAAACCTAATGCTTCTGTGTTGTATTTTGTATCTAGATGATAAAATCCGTGGCATCACTGAGGAGACAACCACTGGAGTGAACAATTTGTACAGAAAGTTCAAAGCTGGAGAGTTGAAGGCTCCAGCTATTAATGTCAACAATTCTGTCACTAAGGTCAGTCTAACAAGGAATCTATTCAGTTTGTATTTAGAGCACTCTAATAAGTACATCATCTGACACTTAAAAAAATGTACATGCATCGTTAGTCTTATCTTTTTTTTGAAACTTAACTTCCTCGATCCCTCAGAGCAAGTTTGATAACCTCTATGGCTGTCGTGAGTCCCTTGTTGATGGGATCAAGAGAGCTACTGACATCATGTTGGCTGGAAAGGTTAGGGTCATTGTGAGTGTGTGTCAACAGCTGCTCATTCCAACAATGGTAAGAAGGACACTACAATAATATTATTATAAACTTAACAATACAGGTGTGTATTGTGGCTGGATATGGAGATGTTGGCAAGGGATGTGCTCAGAGTTTGAAAGCATTTGGTGCCAGAGTGCTCATTGCTGAGGTGGATCCCATCAATGCTCTACAAGCTGCCATGGAAGGTCAGTCAAATTGTGTGCCACAGCATCTCTTTCTCTTATAGGCTGTTAGTAATGGACAAATATTTGATCGTGAAAGTTTCATTGTTTCTCAACTACATCCTTAAGATATGTGGATGCAAATTACCAGCATCACAGGATGTAGCACGACCTCATGATAGTTTGAATCACACAATACTGTTACCATGGTAATTATACACGATCTGGTCCCCTCAGGCTATGAAGTGACTACAATGGACGATGCTGCCAGTCGGGCTAACATATTTGTGACGGCCACTGGTTGCTGCGAAATCCTGAGACCAGACCACTTCATGCAGATGAAGGACAATGCCATCTGTTGTAATATCGGTCACTTTGACTGCGAGGTGGACGTTGCTTGGCTGGAAACCAACTGCAAGAAAGACACTATCAAGCCTCAGGTACTATGACATTGTATGATGGATGAAAACACTTTTTGTCCATACATTCCCTCAAAAACTAAGTATTAATATCGTCGTTTACGTTGGTAATGCTTCATTGATTTATTTCAGGTTGACTGCTATGAGCTACCCAATGGCCGTCACATCATCCTTCTGGCCCAGGGTCGACTGGTCAATCTCGGCTGTGCCACTGGACACCCGAGCTTTGTGATGAGCAATTCCTTCACCAACCAAATCTTGGCCCAGATTGAACTCTGGACCAAATCAGCTGAGTACCCCATTGGAGTGTACATCCTGCCTAAGAAGGTACATGTAGCATTGCTGTGGGAAACCCTTAAAGTTTTATTCAATTAATTGATTATACACACTCAAACAGCATACATACATACATACACACAAATGTGCACCCATGCATGCACATATGTACATACACACACACACACACACACACACACAGTTGGACGAGGAAGTCGCTGCAGCCCACTTGGATCAATTAGGAGTCAAATTGACAGAGTTGAATGACAAGCAATCTGAATACCTAGGTGTTGCTAAGGAGGGTCCTTTCAAGCCAGACTACTATCGCTACTAGTTGTGGTGATCAGTAGTTGACAATGAAAACATTTATAATTATAGTGACCCTGAGTATTTTAGTTATTATATCCAAAGACAAGGATTGTTCTATTCCAATTGAGTTATTTATAATCCTATGTTATGAAATTGAAATTCTTGCTAATTTCTCTTTGCATGCATGTGATTAGTAATAGACATAATAATGTAATTACTTGTTTCAAGTTATCAAGAATAATAACTAATATTATTTTATAACATAAATAAATACTATTTCTTTCTTTGCATGAAGGCCATGATAGCTTTCATACATTCCTCAGAGAGCCACCTCTCCTCTAGCAACTCACACTCCTCCTTGTTCACCCTCTCCAGAAGCTCCGTGTCAAACCCACGGATCAATTGCTTAGATTTGGACAAAGACTGTGTGTAATACAATACACAAATACTCAATATTTGAACTGGTTATTTACAAACATTGTGTAGTTTCAACAGTTACAAATCAGGAGTAGAAAAAGGGTTGATAGCTCGATAGACAATGCTCAAAACAAAATCTCATGAAATGTGTAGTGTCTTACTTTTGGAGGTAGGTTAGCCATGTTTGTCACAACCTCTTTCACTTTACTCTGGAATTCTTGAGAAGGAAACACACTTGTCACCAATCCCCTGTCATACGCCTCAGCCGCTGTCAACTTCTTGCCTCCCAGGAGGACTTCATTCGCCTAAGAACACAACAAACAAACCAAAGGGTCCATTATTTCACAAGTACACCATGAAATAGTCAGTGTTTAAGGGATTAGCGTACCTTGGCTGCACCCATCATTCTGGGAAAGAGAAGTGAGGAGCATGCCTCGGGACTTTGGCCCAGTGACATGAAAGGAGTGTGGAAGGTGGCCTGGAAGGAGAGGGTAGAGATTATTGTCAGTTCATTTATACACAATCTTAGAAGCATGGAGTCTTGTCATGTCTCACGTGTTCAGCAGCATAGACTAGATCACACAGTCCCAGTGTTGTCACAGATATACCCACAGCAGGTCCATTGACAGCAGAAATCAGTGGCTTGGGAAATTGGATGAAAGCAGAAACAAACTCTCTATATACGAGAAAACAAAGACACAAAACAAGACAAGACAAAACCTTAGACAAGAATGGGATCTGTACAACTTTTCCCCATGTAATGACATACATCCATCAAAGGGCACTTGTTGGTTTTATACCTCAAGATATCTCTTGCTTGTGCTGCTAGTTTCTCAGGGCCCTCTGGGGGGATCTGTGCAAAGTTGGAGAGATCATTTCCACTGCAGTAATAATCCCCAGCTCCTGTAATCACTGTAACTACGACACTATTGTCACTACCAGCTACCCTCAAGGCATCTTGTATCTCTGAATACATCTGTGTGTGATAGAATACAGCATGTTGGATACAATGTACACACACAACTAGAGACAATAATAGACTGAGTGGTCGTGTACATATGTATCAACCTGATAAGTGATGGCATTGTACTTGGCTGGTCGGTTCAATGTGATTGTTCTGGCCCCGCCTTCGTCAGTGACTATTATCTCCTTGTAACCATCGGTGGATGGTGGGCTAGCTTCTTGTCCAGAGGCAGACGGATCAGCTCCAACAAGCTCTTCTACATACTCACAGTACTGCTTTACTGCCTCATCCTATAGTGTGTATGCATGTATATAGTTACATCTTAGCCTTGCAAAGCCAGCCTCTCGCAGTTGCTTCACGAGGGATTGTGGACTGTATGGGTGGCCGGAGCAAGTGTGAGGGGAGTGTATGGGCATGCAGAGCAAGTGCGAGGGACTGGCTTTGTAAGATCTAGGAGAAAGATAGTATTTTGACGATCACAATTCACTGACTTTTGATAATGTTCCCAGTCCATTCCAAGCATCCCACTTGGCTTTGCCTACAAAGTCCAAGCCTCCTGGTCTCTTTGTGTTACACTGACCAATAGTACCCTGTACAAAGGATAAATTATTTTCTGGTATATGAAAACCTGATGCAGCTTAGCTATGACATTTGTAACTGCACACATGATCTACCTGCTTGTACAATGCATAGAGTTTGAGCTTGGCATTGTTTCCAGGGTCTTCAGTGAGGGTGGCTACTCTTTGTTTTGCCCTCTCCAGGTCATCTTGACTACTGCCAGAGTAGAGCAGAGGAGAGCCACTGAAACACCGCTGCAAACCATAGACTCTATGGGAAGATGACTGACGCAGTGATGACACACTCGATGGTGAGCACACATAACGCAAGCAATGCTTGAGGCTCTGTGTCAGGGCCATGGTCAGATGTCCAGGATGACTGAGGATGTTTGTGATGTGCTCCTTTTAGAGTTTTACTCATGCAAATTAATTTTGATAAAATAATTGGTGCATGTCAAGGCCAAAAACTAATAACACTTATTGTCCCTGGCGAGTCTGGAGATGCAGTGATAATTTGAGTGTCTGTCACACACATACGATGGAGTAACGTTTTCTGCCGATGCACTGTGTGCAACTGCTTTCCAGTCTAAATACAGGGGGGAAAATATGAACATAGTTAGTTACAATGTACAGCAACAGCAATCTGCACATGGACAATAGGTACATGTATATAATAATATCACTTTACCATTGCATCCCAGACTATGATCCTCTTTCTGTCACCACCCGAGATGATGGTTGTGCCTCTGAGCACCAAGCACCTTACAATACCAATGTGACCCTCGAGCACTTGCAAACACAACCCTGAATATAACAAAATTAGGTACCAGTTATCTATAGACGCTTTTAATGTGCAACAGTTCATTGGGTAAGCATATATACCAGAGTAGTTCCACACTCTTATGGTGCTATCGGATGAGCCTGAAATAATCATGTCATCTCCACACTGAAGACACATCTGGCAAAGAGAGTACATAAAAATTAATCATCACTGCTCTATTACAATTAATTTAATTAATCAATTATTGTTTTTAATTTTATGTTCTGCAGAGCAAAGCAAACCGTCAAATTGTTTTGATCATTAATATTTCCGGCGTATATGACAATTTGTGATTGTGCATACTACATGCATGTACAATGGCCACAATATTGCTGCAGACTTAAATTTGATGTTGATTGTCAAATGCATGGTCAAATAATTATTATAAAATCCCTGTCAATATTTCCAGCTATACAGTAGTATGAAATGATTAAAGTACCTGCATGTAGATAAAATTGTGACTTACCACTTCTTGTGTGTGACCAGAGAGAGTAGCCGTTAGGAACCCCGACTCCACATCCCACACCTTGACCACCCCATCTCCCCCACCACTCACAACCCTGTGGTGGGACGACCCACAGCAGTAGACCACTGTAAACATCACAAAGATTGTCAGCTCAATACTTTAGGGGCACTCACATAAGATTTGGATGAGACTGCCACATGATACACATGCATGCACAAAAATTATATCCATATAATTATATATACTGACAGTCACCTTCAGTGTGTCCTAAGAGCACATTCTTGCATATTCCTGCCATCACATCCCATATCCGTAAGGTGCAGTCCCATGAACCTGACAGAGCCACTCCTGTGTCCTCACTCAGCCATAGACACTGCAGTATGCAAACACAGAGACACTTATGTGATACATTCAAGAATCTTTCCCCTTGTTGGAGTAAACAAGAGAAAATAAAGGGGTCTAACTTAAATAATATTACAATACTCACCTCAATTTCCTCTGCATGGCCAGTGAGTGTGTGCATTAGTTTACCTTGATGAACATCCCACACTCTCACTGAGCTGCGTGTAGAGTGAGAATAAAAATCATAGTTATGTACCATAAACACAATTGTAATGCACAAACGTACTTGTCAGACCCACCACTGATCACCAGTCTTCCATTGAATGCGATGTGTTCCACTGAACCAGTGTGTCCAAGGAAGGACCTGACAATGGATAATGCAAGAGAAGTTGAATCAATCACAGAAGGGGTTAATCTAAGATCTGACCATAGAGGACAGTAATGCCTTACTTGAGGCACTGACCAGTTCTTGAATCAAACACCCTCACTAGACCATCAGAACAGCCACTCACAATGATACCATTCTACAAACAGTCAGTGAACATATTCCTTTCACGTTCATTATCTCACATAGCAATCTCTCATAACCACTCATTGTGCTGTTACCTTGACAACAACACAGTTGACAGCATCAGTGTGCCCTTCAAGCTCATGCAAGCATTCCAGCGATCGGAGGTCCCACACACGAGCAGAGTTGTCTGCAGACCCAGACACCAGAATCTCCTCTGGAGAAAAACATATCAACAATTGAATCCATGATCAATAATAATTACAATATCACAAAAAATTTATATTGTATGTGAGTACATGATGCATGGTACCTTCTGTATGTATTGTGGTGACTGGCAACCTGTGTCCTCTGAGCAATGGAGCAATGCCGTACACACCAAGCCTCCAGTTCTGTTTGAGGGTGTGTGCCTGAATGTAGACTCTCTTCCATTTGCACATGCTTCCTGCCAGTGAGGAGAAGGGAGAGAGTAGAGAGGTCATCGTGGGGCTGACAGGAGACGTAGGACGACTGTACCTCCCCTCACTCCACCCTGGAGGAGGCAGGTCACACACAGAGACAAAACCATTCTCTTCACACAATCGCAGCCTGTGCATTAGCAACAAGTTGGTGTGATCGATGGTTGCTCAAGATCAAGATCAGTGTGTATTTTTTGTTTGGGTCTTCTTACCAAAGTGTGTCATTGTTTGTCATTTGCCTCCACTTGTGACAGCACTGTGCTGCAGCACACAGAGAGGAGGCATCGAGGAATGAGAAGACACGCTGAGCCAGTTCTGGTGGCAACTGGGAGATGAAGTCAAACGAGAGGAGCTCCTTCATTCCATGAAACACTTTCCGCAAATGCAGCACCTGTATTCAGTGTTGATAGGAAATTTGTGTTGAACATAATATCTCTTATTGATTATTGTGTTGTATCTATTGTGTGGAAACAGGTACCTGCATAGATACCTATTAGGCTATAGAAAATCATTAGCATGCATATTAAACCCTATTTTGTGAATGAAAAAGATGCTTTTAAGGTTAGAGGTTTTTGAGTGGGCGGGGATCACACTAAAACAGTAATGATATTCATAGGCTCATAGAAACTCGTGATACTATCTCTAAGCCGAGAGGATTTGGTCTCAAAATGGCTGATTATTGCTCAAAAGGGTCAAAGGTCAAATTTAGTTGCTCTCTAAAATGGATTTTTCTGCCATTGCCACTCACTCACAGGGAACAACAACCAGGCGGCTTGAAAGACAACAGATGAACGAAAAAATGTATGTTGAGAAAAAGCAAAAAACTGCTCATCAAGTCTGTAGAAGGCTTTTTATACTATGTATACACTTTTCACAACCACATTCTCTCACAAAATGCATAACAGGTAAACAGGAAAACTGAGTCCCACCCAGTCAAAAACTAAACATGATATTCAAGACACACAAACACCCTACAAGCTCACATACCTCACTGCCTCTCTCTCCTCTCCACCAGGGAAGAAAAATGGACTTTATACAGCCCTGTCAAATTCAACTTTTCCTGTACAGACTCACTTTGAGCTCACCTAGGTGGCAGAGGGGTCAAAGGTCAGAGGTCAAAAGTCAATCACACTCAACACACGCTTGGTTGGACACGCCCACCAAGCTTCGAAGTCACAGCTAGCACACACTCTCCGCTAGCCATCCTGCAAATTTGCTGCACATTTTCATGCATATCACTACACAGCCATCCTATTGCATGCACAAGACACACCCATACAGTATTTTAGGAGTAATTTTTCGCTTTTTTTTTTTTTTTTTAAAGAATGCTTTGAAGTACTTTGATGTGGTCTAATTTCCGGTCACTTGTTCGAAGGCAACTTCCGGTCGCTAGTTTTTGCATGAAAATGATCTCCAGCACCTCCTGAACACTTTTATTTTCAATTGTNGAGTAGTTCGGAAATGCTCATCCTGAAAAGAAAAAAAGTCACAAGATTGACAGTATTGAGTGGGCACTTAATGGCCTCATTCCCAGGCCTTCTATTTCTATTGGAAAAGAAAACAAAGCAAAGGAAGGTTTGGAATAAAGCTACACTCATACCACGAAGTGAGCACCGGCAAGAAGTCTCTCAAAGTTGTCCATTCCAATATTGAGAGCAATGGAGAGACCAATGGAAGACCACAGAGAGTAGCGACCACCAACCCACTACAGCAAAGACAATGAGAAACATTACTACCGTATCAGAGCATACAGGTATACAGTCGATCACTCACATCCCAAAATTCGAACATGTTCTCTTTAGCTATTCCAAATTTGGTCACCTCAGTCTGATGGTAAAAGGAAGAGTTTATCAGTATTTGCTATACACATTAGAGCGTATCATACCTCATTGGTAGACAAAGCAACAAAGTGTTTAGCTACAGCTGAATCCTGAGGAGAAAGATGATCACAGTGTTAGGGATGAAACTAAGAACATTGTGAAGACTCACTTCTTTGGCGGTATCCAGAAGCCACTTCTTTGCTGACTTGGCATTAGTGATGGTCTCCAATGTGGTGAATGTCTACAGTAGAGAGAGGTGAGATCCTCCATTTCACTAGACTACATAAAATGGACTGCTCACCTTAGAAGCCACAATGAAGAGAGTGGATTGTGGTCTGAGAGAGGCAACTGTCTTGGCCAGATGAGTGCCATCAATGTTGGAAACAAAATGGACCCTTGGACCATCTTTACCGTATGGCTTCAGAGCTTCAGTAACCATGTAGGGCCCCTGTAATTATTGATGGCTGGCTTGGTGAACGTATTTTTGGAATGGATTTTTTAAGTATCACACTCACCAAGTCTGATCCACCAATACCAATATTGACAACATCTGTGATAGACTCCCCACTGAATCCTACATTGGTGCACAATAAATAGGTTATAGTTATGAGAATAATGAAAGCAAACCATCCACCAGAACACATACCTTTCCAGGCACCACTGCGAACAGACTAAAATGAGAGAATGAGAGAGTGAGAGTGAGTGAAAGAGAGAGAGAGAGAGAGTTAGCAAACACACTAATTATCAACCTTTTCACAATGACTACAATAACAAACTGCTAACCTCAGTGAACTTCTTCATTTGAGCCAAGACTCTGTTTACATCAGGCATCACCTGGGCAAATGGAAAAAAATAAAGTAGCATTCAACAAATGATTCTGGATCACATCGCACTACTGGCTCTTTAACTTACATCAGCTCCATCCACCTTGATGGGCCTGTTGGAACGGTTTCTCAAAGCAACATGCAACACAGCACGGTTCTATGCAAAGCAAATATTACACTTCACAGCTTATTTTGTATCCAAATGATGGCAAACTATGGCAGACACATGCTAGTAAAATGACATGTACCTCAGTGATGTTTATCTTTTCCCCAGAGAACATCTTGTCCCGAAGGTCTTCCACACCACGTGCACGGGCCTGTCAATAGAAGAGAGAGGATGGAGAATTGTTGGTAAAACAGGAAGTGGTGTACATCTGCAAACCACTTCTTCAACTTATAATACAGCTAAGGGCTTTATTGACTTATTACAATTATTGTCGTGCATAATAATTATTACATTCCAATAGTTTCTATGCAATGGGTTCACTTCACCAACTGGTGACGTCCAAAATACACACTGAATTCCTTACCAAATTGAAGAGCAGCTTCATGGTCTCAGCGGTGATGATATTCTTGGAATAATCCAGGAGAATGTCCCCTTCCTCTCCCTTCAGAGTGATGCTAAATACAAGGCAAGTAAAAAGCGGTCACATTTTAAGTTTCTTTCCTATACATTGCACAGCAGTAAAGAGAAGTAGAAACATCCAACTGTATTAAGGTTACTGATCTACTACACCAAACACAAGTCCACTTAAATTCAGTGTTGCACACCCGTAAAAGGAATGAGCTTATTGGCAACTGGCAGGCATGCCCATAGACAGAAAATTGGTCATAATTTAATGAACAATAGATGGCTGTATTTTGTTATTTTTATTCCCCCTTTTTTCTTTAGCATCTGAGTGGTTTCAACAGCATCCATTGATGCATACATTGCTGTATAAAATGCAGGAGATCACTCACCTAAATGTCTCAAATCGTTTGGGGTCTTTCTCGAAAAGATCCCTCATGTGTAAATCGCTCATTTTCTTTTGATGAGCTTGCAAGCTGGTAAACTCAGGGGTACTGGACAGGAAAGCAGCCATGGCGTATTATCTCCTTGTCTATTTGGAATTTGAGAAGAACTGAAGTCAGTGGTGGAGAGACAAAACTCAGCAGCCGGAACAGTTTTAGTCAGGGCCAGGAAGTGGGCGTGTCTTGGGTGGGCTCACAGATAGCTGGTAAGGGGTCGCTAAAAGAAGGTACTGAAAAGGTGTTCAAAAAGCACAGGACATGGGAAGAACAAGAAGTAGAAGTAGGAGCAGGTCAAGATCTCCGCGAGGTGAGATAGAATTAGGTTTAATATGAGAGGCTTTGTACATTCTAGACTAGTACAAACCAAGTTTTGAGTGGGATCATGGGAGGTATATCCATGGTTTTATCAGGTGCTTTTGAACATGACTTGTTACAGATCGCCCCTCTCGACGACATAGATCCTCTTCTCGAGACAGAGACAGAGATAGATACAGAAGAGATAGAGAAAGAGGTATAGAATATACACTAATAATATTATATCTAATATGTGAAGATTATATTTGTATTGATTTGTACAGATCATAGAAGGAGTCGATCCAGATCTCCACGACGACGAAGATCTCGATCGAGGTAAGTTCAGTGAGGAAGATTGCACATACTCCTAGTAATTAGTAATTGATAGCACAACTGTAATTTGCAGAGACCGTGACAGAGATAGACAACACAGAGACAGATCTAGAGAAAGACAAAGGGATTTTGAGAGAAGACGGTCCAGATCACAGTAAATTTAGAGAGAGTTGCTGTGTGAAGATACTTACAAACTGTGACTGCACTTGTCTTTCTTTATGACGTAGCTCACCACACAAACCTGATGCTGGCAAAGGACAGCCTAGAAGTGAAGGAGAGGACCAGGAGAGTGAGGATGAAGAGACTGAACTCATGAAGAAAATGATGGGATTCAGTAAATTTGACACTACAAAGGTTAGCCGACTGGTACATATCCATACCTCACTTGCATGGACAGTGGTAAAGAAATCAATAAATATCATGTGCCATACAGGGAAAGAAAGTGCCTGGAAATGATGTGGGAGCAGTCAAAATTCAAAAGCCTAAACGATACAGGTAACCAGCTTCCATGTACATGAAGATAATGAGGAATGCAAGAAAAACATAGATCACAGATGTATGTATGTATGCCATGATTGATGCCTGCAGGCAATACATGAACAGAAGAGGAGGTTTCAACAGACGTCTAGACCCTCTTAAGTAGCTAAGTTTCACAGATCTATAAATTATATAGAGCTAATTGGATAATACTATACTTTCTCTCTGTAATGTGCACTTGACTTCATGCACATTGTTTTGGTGTCTTTCCAATTCCGCTACAGTATGTTTATATTGCATGTGTAAAAATTATAGCATCAAATGATTTATATAGCTTCAATAGTGGACTTTAATTAGAATACTTATTGGTAACACACAATGTCACATGCATATATACATAATCATACATACCAAAAACATGACTTGTTTAAAAAATAATATAAAATAAATAACAAAAAATAATACCAGCTTTAAAAATAGGTACACACTCACTACTAACTATGACATATCACATGAAGTCTTCCATCTCAATTCTGCTAGAGTGCATTGTTGAAAAGTTTCCTGTTTGCTTTCAAAAAATCCGCTGCAACTGCATCATTAACCTCCTCCCTTCTCTCGTCCAGTTCACTCAGCGCTAGAGTTCTTATTGGGTCCATTAAAGGTAGACACAAGTTCTTTCTCTCTGGGATATCGGTGTTTGTGAGGGAGTACGCGTGAGCAAACAGTCTCGGTACAGTTGCACAGTCAACAACACAGATTCCAACTAGTTCGTGTTGGTCATGAAACACTTCAAGTAGCAAGATTCCTCCTTGGCACCCAAATGACTCAAAATTAACAGGTCTAGTTTTGAAATGAAAATGATGTAATGTGAATACAAATTACAAACCAATATAACTATGGACATAAAACATTATAGCAAGTTGTATAATAGGGAACCGTGGATGCACTCAGCTCAGTGCATATAATATTGCATGTGGATACAGACAGCAACTTACATGTGAAATTCTTTACTGTAGAGTGGATTTGCAGTGTACTTCTCTGGATTGGTTTTAAATGTCATCTTTGAACTTTCCTTGAACATCCATCTTGGCAACAAGTGTAACTCAACGTATATACCTGTATGAGAGGTGGTGATAGTTGCTAATACTGATATATACTCTCAGATGACTCAATATAACAACCACACATCAAAAGTTTCTGTGGATACCATTTTGTAAATCCTTCGCAAAATTTCTGCCCTGGATGACTGTCACCTCCAGAACATTGCTGTCCATGAGGTAGCCAATGCTGAGGTGCAGAGTCCTCAGAGGTGAGCCCTCCAGTTCCATCTGAGACTCTTGGTGTCTGGCCAGCTCAGAGCAGTAGGTCAGAACAAGCTCACTGGAATCAGTGATACGATACTTCAACTTTGTCTTCAAATCCTGCATTTATACCATGTATGTGCATGTGCGTGTATATAGATGTCTGATAAAATATGCTCATAAATTAGGCATGCTTTAAAATGTTGTTTCTCAACCTGATATTCTTGAGTGTCAAGGTCGTTTAGGCTGGTGCCATTCCCATCAGCATATAAAAATCTTCGCAGTTGTTCAATGGTGTATTCAAGACGTTCGTACACTGGTACGGAAACAGGCTTTCTTGGAACGGCAGCAAGTCGAGTTAATAGAATTTCCATTATTACCTTCCATAGTCTGGCTAGTATACTGTGGAGGGGAGTGAGATGTGCATGAGTATTATACAGCTAGGCATGGGCTAAGTGTCACTGTGTACCCTACCCCGACAAGACTGGTGAGAGAAGGAAGTCTCCCAGTGTTTGGAGGTTGGCAGTGAGGTAGTTCATGAGAGGAGTAATAGCCTACATACAGTGCAAAACTTATCATTCATTGTACAATGTGCTCACAACTAGTCTAGATTCAACTCTAGCTTACTTCTTTGTTTGTTATCTTTTCACCAGTAGCTGGTCTGTGTGTGAAAAAAAAAAGAGTATAAAAAAAGAGTATATGCATCCCCAATTCTGCTCTTTCCAGTATAATATATTATACATTGCACTTACTCCTTGTGGAGGTGCTTGTGGAGGTTTTGTATAGCAGCAATTGCTGTGCTCTAAAAGAAATTATCCAAACGAACAGTAAAGATTTCTGTCCACACTGTCACAGACTGATGAAGTGTAGGCATATAAACATACATGTAAATCAAGTGTAGTAATGCTTCGCTTTCTTGCTGGTTGTGTGGGGAACAAATCTTCCAAAAACTTTAAAATGTCCGGATAAAGCTACAAATGAGAATAATGAAGGGTCGATTGAAATGCAACTTCAAAAAAATTAAGGTCAAGTTTTACTTTTTCACAGATTTTGTCGAGAAAAAATGAGATTTTTGTGGCAATATCCTCATCACTGCTGTCGAGGAAGCTCACCACTAGTGTCCGAGCCTGAGGGTGGGAAATGACAAGAATGACTCTTGGCGTGGCAGTGGCAGTTCATACCTTGTCCCCAAGTTTATCTTCTTCTTCTAGCCACTTGTAGTAGGAATCAAGCTGAAGAAATTGGGGGATTTCTTGGAGAGTGCTCCTCACATGATACATGTTGTTCAAGACTATACACAACTGTTGAACGAGAGTGTTACAAAGTGAGTCCCATTTATTCAGCAAATCTACAGTAGTATTAGCATACCCTTTCACTAGCACGGAACCTTCCATTTTCATCAATAAGACTGAACTCGTTCAATAAACTTTGATAGAGGGAATCCACATAGTTGAGACCTAGCTCTGCGATACCCTGATCACGAGAGATTCAAAGAGAATATTAAGATCACAATATATCAATTTCAAAAGTATCCCTGCAACAGTAGCACTGCTACTCACTTCTACGACAGTGCAGAGGTAGCCATAAGCCTGTTCTGGCACTGGCCACTCAAGGTTTTTCCAGAATGAACCAACTTGCAACAAGAAGGACTTGGCATCGATAGCCGAGGAAGAAAACCTCAAGTCATCTTTCAAGTCAACGTCCACTTGCTGCAAACAAACAAATATTCAAATATTTACATTCAATACAGTACACAAATACATACATGTCTCGCTTTCTCAGGCTTTCCCTGTCTCTTGACAAGGGGAAAAAAGATCATAGAATAAGCCAGGCTACACACAATTATGTACCATGTGTGGAATGGCTGTGTTTTGTTTTGTTTTTTTACCTGATCACATTTGATGGCTGTCACAAGTTTTGCTTGTGCTTTCTCAGAGGCCATTCTGATCCAATTGAGAGGCATTCCTTGAAACCATTCGTGGAAAAGCAGCACTTGGAGACTGTTTCTATCACTGCACAGACAAAGAGACTGAGTTACGGGTACATACTAGCCAGTGTGATTGGCATAGATCTTGTACACAACCCCCACCTTGCCCTAACATGCTCCTTTGCCATTTTAGCCATATCCTTGAAGGTGTGGTAGAGTTCATAGGTCAGTGGGTCCTGATAATTTTTATACTTTTCCAGTCGAGGTGACACTTCAGTGAATAGCTACAGAGTACACAGTGAGAGATGAAGTGAATGAGATCAGGGTACGTGCAAACTACTGTGGTGCTCACCAATCGATCCAACGTGGAGTAAAAGATAGTGTAGTAGTCAACATCGACCCTGGATGGGATTATTAGTGGAAAACATTTAACTCTTAGTGTAAGCGCTCCATCTGAACGTACTCAGCAAATATGGCAGTCATGCTCTTTTGAGCTCTTTGACACTGTCTGAGACAATGGACACACAGCCCTCTGATTGCTACCAGCTGCATCTCCTTCTCAGAACACTAAGAGTTATTGAGTGACGTGTAACAAGGAATGATCATGAGAAATGACACACACACACACACACGTGCACACATGCACATGCACACACACACACACACACACACACACACACACACACACACACACACACACACACACACACACACACACAC
>CAXIPT010000001.1:3914776-4146472 GCA_964030475.1 Tethya wilhelma
CACACACACACACACACACACACACACACACACACACACACACACACACACACACACACACACACACACACACACACTCACACACACACACATGCACCCGCACCGGCACACGCGTGCACACATGTACTTACCTCTTCTAGTGGTACAAGGCCTTTAGAAAGCTCAAGAAACCACCTTGGTACTGCAGTCTGGAGAGGAAATAATCCCAGCAAAAGAGATAGTGTACATTTTGTGGTCAAATGAGAGATTTATTACCTGAATGCATATTGTAAGTTTATTGTCAAGCTTCCTCTTTTCCAGTTCAATTCGCTTTATGAACTGCCAAAAGGAGTGGATGGCCTTTAGAGTTCTACAATTAAATGAATACAACCACATTATTCAGTTCAGAAAGGACTTAGACCTCCCAAGCTCTAGCTAGAGTAGTCCACACACAAATCTACCTGATGGCTTGAGTAATCTGTTCAATGTCATCAACAGACTTCCAGTTGAACTTCGTAAGATGATCTCTAAACACGTCAAACAGTAGTGACTGGGTCTCTTGGATATCGTGAAACATCTTCTTCACCTGTGTGTGTGTGTGTGTGTGTGTGTGTGTGTGTGTGTGTGTGTGTGTGTGTGTGTGTGTGTGTGTGTGAGGAGAGAGAGAGAGAGAGAGAGAGAGAGAGAGTGTCAAAATACCACGGCCACCATTAGAAATGGGCAGAGACAGAATAGAGTCAATAGATTCACAGACCACTAACCCAGAGCGGCTCTTCTGTCTCATCTTCATGCATTTCAGCCCGTCCTGTCTTGATGGCTTCAACATGTTGGCATACCAATGTCAAATCAAGTCCGTATGCTTTGTAATACTCAAGGAATACTGGCAGTTGACTAAAGGAAACCATGAATATTGAATGTACACATTACATGGTATGATAAACATATTTTATTTCATAATAATAATTATTTTCCCCTTATACAGAATCAGAATAATTATTATTATTTATTTACGGAACATAAATGTTTTGACTCACACACAGTGAACTTGCAACTCGCTAATGTCTTTCAAGGCAGCATGCAGGGACAATAGTGTCTCGGCTTCTTCACAAAGGTTGCCCTTCCAGTCACGAAGATACTGTCCACTCTGAAGAAAAAATTTAATAGCACAATACATTCACAGAGTTAACAAGCAATGCTAATTTATAAGCTATCAACAGTAGTAGTTCATAACAGCAGGGGAGTAAAAGTCCCCAAGAACCATGTGGCAATTAACAACACTTACCACTCTACTTTCACTGTTGACCAAGGCCTTGAAGAGTGATGAGTACTCCCTCAGTGATATCTCTATGGGGGTCTCCTCAGAGAGGCCCTTGATGTTCAGCTGCAGGTTCACCTTCCCTCTCCGGTGTTTGGCAGAGTGAGAGTAGAGAGCCATGCTCTTCTCTTCTCCCTCCATAGGAACTGTTCTCAGTCCATAAAATGCTCTGCCAATGAAACCCTGTTTCTTTGTCACTGGCATTCTGTTGAAAGAATGAACTCTATATCAATTGGTTTCAGAGCAAGATTGAAGGATGAATACAGGACGATCTTCATACACAATAACGAGTGAGGAACATAATATTCTTACATTGGAAGAGAGCTTTTGTGCTTCTTTCCACCACCATTAGTTTGCCCTCTTCCCCTGTACAATGTACCAGACAAACATAAGGTATTCCTATATCACATCTACAATGCCCAATCCTCCTAAAGATGTACGTGAAATAACTTACCAAACTTCAACTACAAGCATTTCTTCGTTCACTTCATTTAATGGTCTGAGTAATGAAACAATTGAACAATGTACAATACTTGCATGCTGATACAAAAATAGCCAAAAGTAATAGAAGAATGCTCACAGATCTGCCCATTCATTCCAGACTGGGGAGAAAGAGCCTCTCCTTACACTGGTGGAGGTGACACTCTTCACCAGGTTCTGAACACGCCAGTCCAAGATGTTCTTCTGCTTCACCAACGGATTGTTCATGTGCTGACGTGAGAGTATTGCCAAATGACAGAAGAACTCATTTGTGCCTGTGTTAGCAAAAGATCAGAGTAAAATAGTTCATGGCATAATGAAGTTAATGATGGGTGGACATACCAGCTGCATCCTTTGGTTCAAGTCCTGCAGCACTCTTCACTGTAAGTAATGCAAATAATTTTACTAATAACAAACATAGTATAAACAATACATTCACAGTACCCACTGACCTTGACATGTCAGGCTAAGTTCCCCACTCTATACAGATGATAAGAAATGTTTTTTAAAGTTACATCTTCTTTAGACAACAAAATGCCACGTGTGTATACCATACCTCATTCCCAGCAGCTTTGGTACGCAGTTCTTTATACCGTCCTTCACTGATACCAAATACCTAGTGTTAATATACTAACTCTAAAAATTAAACCATCTCAGACAATAAACATCAGAACACATGGAATTGAAAGTGCAATGTCAGCAGGAACACAGTAGTAGTATGGCTGTGAAGTCACGTACATAATTACACAATACTTAACTGTTCTAATATAAGCATCCAGGTGTTCTCGTTTCGATATCTTTGATGCTCTGATGGCCTGCTCTACGATGGAGATGGCTGTCAGACAAGTACATTCAAGCTCCTGCAAAGGACATGTCACAAGTTAGTCTTGTACCTTAACAAATCATAGATACACACAAGATAAGGCTTGGGGACTATTATATCATATTAGCCTTGTCCCCAGGCTCCCCTTTGACCTTGAATGAAAGGTCAAAGGGGAGGGGGAAAGAGGCTAATGTCACACTGCTATTATACTACTACAATAGCATGCATTGTGGAGAGTATGCCTACTACAGCTATATTAGGTGAGCATATATTATAAAGAGTTATCCTGTGAGTACATACATGTACATCTCAACAATATAACTCTAGGTAGAGTGGCCATTATTTATTTCCCTAACCCAAGTGAAGCAGTTTATCACAACAATTAACTGCTAAAAGTGTGTACATACATACCTGGTATAAACTATTAACAAAACAAATTATGTAAAATGTAAACATACTTCAGGTGTTTCCACAAACAAGTCAGGATCGTCGCCATCTAGACCGCTGTATTCAATCACTTTCTGTTCTGCTACTGTACCATCCTATCCGGAAGAGGAAAAAAGCAAGCATAATTTGATCTTCTATGCTGCAACTCATACACACCAATTTTCATATAATTATCATAGCATGGCAAACAACTTTGTTGTAAGGCTTTAATTGTACTCTCTTATAAGAGTCAACAGGAAATTGGGGTGTAAGGTAAAACTTACTAGGCGATTGTACTCTTCATCATCATCAAACCTTGGGCTCAATGATTCTTCATCAAACACAGTCCCTGTTAGCAACCTGGAGGAACAAAAATGTACCATAAACGCTTAAAAAAACAATTGTCCAATAATAAGAACCGCAAAACCACTCTAAATACTGATAAACATGTACTTCAGTGTGGAGTTTGCAGAGACTTTTTCCTTTTTCTTACCTAACTGCTTTAGCTGCTAAGCCCAATTTGCTTGCTTTATCAAGTGACGTAGAACTATTCTTCTTATCAGGCAGAGCAGACCTCTTGCTTAACTGCAGCCGTTTCAGCGGGCGAGTAGTCACTTCACTGGAACTGTCCATTTTGCAGCGACCAAACAGTGCAGATAGCCACAACCCTCCTTCAATAACCCACTTCCCTTTCCGTATACTCTACAAACAAGGGGCTGGTCCCCGAATATACGGTTTCAATATCCGTAAAACAAGATTCTCAATGAACGCTCTGCATGCTTATGACTCAGACTCTGAAGATAGCAGTCCTCCAAAATCACCAGTGGACGAACCACAATGCAGTTTATCTCCTCACATCAAGCCAGCACGCTGTGTTCACCAGAGCAGCCAAGCAGCAGCCCCTCACACTGTTTCACAGAGTCATTCTTCTCTTGGTCATCATGTTAGTGGTGGGTACATTTCAAAGAGAAAACGTCCTTCTCTGAGCACAACTGAAGCTAATGCAGATGACAAAAGCAACATAGTTTCACAGTATCTCTCTTCGGCATTAACATCGACCAAAAAGCAAGTAAAACTCACCAACCATCTCCCCACCACATTCGATAACATCAGATCAGATAAGCACACCAAACCAGTGCTGTCCCTTCAATGGCATGCTGTGGATCCACGTTTGCTTCTGTCTTCTTCACTCAATGGAAGCATAAAACTTTGGGACGTCACTCGACCGTCAAAGTGCATTGCAACCTACCTCTTTCACCAGTCAGCTGCTGCTGTCCGCAAGTCGTGTTGGGTGACCAGCAATACAATAATCAGCGGTGGATACGACCGCATGGCTGCTTACTCTGACATTGAAACATCTAAGGTTCTCTCTCAGTTGAAACACAGTGGATATGTGACGGCCATTGCCCCTCATCCCAGTGACAGTAACATGGTTCTCACTGGGGACTCAGAGAGGAACGTCACGCAATGGGATCTTCGTTTGGGAAAGTGTACAAAACAGTGCAAGGGAGCCGAAGGAAAAGTACTCGACATGATATTCTTACAAAAGGAAAGAGAGTTTGTTACGTCTACAGATGTGAGGAGGAATGCCTTTGGTCGAGCTCTGTATGTGTGGGACCTGGCTGGGGGTGTGGTGGTGTCACAACAGCTCTACGTTGAACCCTACACCTGTCCTTGGCTGAGAGTGCACCCAAGAGACCCCGTCTTCCTAGCTCAGTCTAATGGGAATTACATCATCTTATTTTCCTCCAGCAAACCTTACAAGCTGAACAAATACAAGCGCTACGAGGGGCACATGGTGCAAGGCTATGACGTAGGCTTTGACGTGAGCCCCGATGGAACAATGGTGTGCTCTGCTAGCTCAAATGGACAGGTGAAGTTCTATGAGTACACTTCCTCGAGGATACTCAGCAGTTTAGCAATATCACGGTCACCGTGTTTGGCTGTTGCATGGAGCCCAACACTAGCCTCTACGGTAGCTGTTTCTGACTGGTCAGGTGACATGTATATCCTCAAGTGATCATGAATGAGTGTGAATAATCATATTATCAATGCACATTGTTGCTAGGTGATCACATGATTTTAAAGGAGTCCGAATGCACAATGGTGAATCACTGAATGGTTTGTGTTTGAGTATTTATAGGTTCATCCTCACTGTTGCTATCTTGTGTAGTGGTGCTGTCTTCTTTAATCTTTGCTTCATCCATCTCACTCAGCAGCCTTCTGATGCGAGCCTACATAACAGCATACAAGTAACAGTATTACCATCAATATGAGATTGACATTTTTATAGCTACTTCATTTACATTGATGGCTGAATGTTTTTTCCTTCGAAATTTTTGAGCTTTACTAGTAGGAGCTGGTCGACCATCTGTGGTGCATGTGTATATATTGTAGAAATGATTCCCCCAAAGGTAAATATCACTGCAAGGCACTGTCACAAACAACTAGCTCATGAGCATGCATGCATCATACGTACCAACATAAGACCAATCTGGGGAGCTTGTCAATACTCCATACTCTGTTCCACTTCTACTTTGTCCATGACTGGAGGAGAGAGAAAGGAGCTACCACACCAGTCCACAGACAGTAGGTATGCTACATTATTATGTATACCTTAGCCTCCACTTCTGTCCAGCACATGTGGTTTGACTTGTATGATACAATGCAGTGTGCTGCTGTAGGGTGCCTGCTGTGGATTCATTTCTATCATATAATGGACAGGTGACAGTCCTAGTAAAATAGAGTCAGGACTTACCATTAAACCCTGCGACAGCTCTGCTCAAGAACAGTAGCAACCTCATGACATTTACTCCAATTGATACCCACTGCGAACTTCACCACGCCCCCTCAGCCCCTCCCACTAATACAAATCACGTGTTTCAAAGCTGAGGGGAAGTTCAAGTTGTTGCTAACCATGGAACCCCATACCCACACTGGATTCAAGCTGTAAGTATGTTGTGTCTGTGTACAGCCTACACATAAGTGATACCCTGTCTTCACACAGTGTAACAACTCAAGACAAGTTCTACTTTATACCTAATGGGGAGACTTCAGAAACATTGGAAATTGATAGATTAAACTTTGACCTCAAACTAATTGGTAAGTGATTGTGATTAGAAATTATTTTAAAATGTACCCTGTTAGTATTGTGATAGATATTGATTGATGACTGCAGGGAAGGAAGATATTCCAAATGGAAATTTGTCGAGAGATGTCTGTGCTCTTGTTGGGATCATTCATCTTCTGGCAGGTACTAAGAGTTATGGACCAGTTCTCACTCATGTCTGTCTATGTAACATCTCAGGAGCTAGTTGTTACTATTGTGTAATTGTTGCTCGTTGACAAGAGTTATTGCCTTTGTCCAGGTCCATATCTCATTGTTGCTACCAACAAGAAACTAGTAGGACAGATCGATGGTCAAGCTGTGTACGAGATCACAGAATTTGATGTAATATCGTTTGCTAAAACAACGATACATCTCTCTGAGAAACAAGTGAGTTGAAACGAACATAAGCAATCAATTTGTGAAAGCTATATATAATGCACCATAGGCATTACAATGTAATGAGAATGGAGTACTACCGTATAGTGGGAAATTTTTGTATGGTGGAAATTTTCGTATATTTCGTATGCAGTTCGAATATACGAAAGTTAAAACTGCGAAAATTTAACTTCCGCATTTACTTTATACGAGCGCGCGCCGCGTATACGAAATTTAAAACTACGAAAATTTCTTCTGGTGCGTTTATACGAAATTTTGCACGAACGAAAATTTCCCGCTATACGGTATGTTGTGTGTAATCTCTCACCAACCCTTACCCCAGGTGCAAGACAACCAGACCTATCTTGCCATGGTGCAGCGAGTGCTGGCCACCCCTGGGTTCTACTACTCCAACTCTTACGATCTCACTCTCTCCCTACAACACAAGCAGCACAACATTCAAACCAAGCCCAACTTCCCCACCCTCTCTCTCTTGGAGAGGGCAGACGAACGCTTCATCTGGAACAATCATCTGTTGAGGGACTTTGCTGTTCAACCTGAACTGAGAAGATTTGTGGTGCCCATCATCCATGGCTTTGTGTCCATCAACAGGTGCACTGTAAATGGAAAGTCTTTCTTCTTCATTCTCATCTCGAGGCGGAGTGTCTACAGGGCAGGTGAGAGAAAAGTTATTACTGCTGGGATCTTATTATGACCGTTGAGTAGCAATTTATGGTCATGTGTCACATAAAGCACCTCCATTTTTCGTCGTTCCTCTTGTGGCCTATGTAGGTGTTCGTTACTACATGCGTGGTGTGGATGATGAGGGTCATGTGGCCAACTATGTGGAGACCGAGCAGCTCATCCTTTACCAGGACTACAAGATGTCCTTCACGCAGGTGTGTGTGGATGTATTGGGGGAAGGGGGGGTCTGTGGGTGTGGTGAGAATGGGGAAAGGAGAAGAAATATGTCCCCGTACATTATGTGGACTCTCTCTCCTCTCCTCAGACTCGAGGTTCCATTCCTCTCTACTGGTCCCAACGACCCAATCTCAAGTACAAACCAACACCACTTATTGATGGCTCTGCAAACCATGTACGTTTGTATTAATTTATGTGCATTCATGCTCCTCAGTCTCATCGTGTAACCTTTTGTGTGGATGATCCATCATATGTAGGTCACAGGTATCCAGAAGCACTTTGATGAACAGATTGTGATGTATGGTCAACAAGTCATCATCAATTTGGTATAGTTATATAGTGTGATTTAGTGCCCTACTGTAACAAGTACTCAGCATCAATGCTAGGTGAATCTGATTCAATTTTGGCTTCAGATTGATCAGAAAGGCTCTGAGAGAAAACTAGGGGACAATTTTAAGCAGTGTGTCAATACATTGGGAAGCTGTTTGGTTGGGTATGCACCTACTACAGTACATATTTGCGTGTAACTCATTCAATTGATGTTTCCCTTGATTTCATTCACAGGTATGTAGCCTTCGATTTCCACAAGGAATGTAGCAAGTTGAGGTGGCACAGACTCTCTATTCTCATTGACCAGCTGGCACCAAGACAAGATGAATTTGGGTATAAATTTACCTCTCACAGACCATTGGCTGTATGATTTATGTGTACATCTCACCTTATGAATGTCCAGGTATTGCATGGAGGACCCTAAAGGAGCTGTGGTCTCTGTGCAGCAAGGTGTCTTCAGGAGCAACTGCATTGACTGTCTTGATCGAACTAATGTGGTCCAGAGCATGCTTGCACAGCGAAGTCTTGCAGCTCAGTTTCAGGTAAAGGTTCTTGAGCTGAATTCCAGACTTCTCATGTATGTGATATAAACAACTAGAAAGCCAGTATACACATAATTATATCTGAACATTTTACAAATTATTGTTTTACTCCCCCCCTCCCCCCCCCTTCCATCCCATCTCCCCCCATCTTTGTTATACATACAGCGTTTAGGGATCATGAGAGCTGGTGAGAGTGTTACTGACAAGAAAGACTTTAACAAGACTTTCAAGAATGGTGAGTCTTGTTTCTCCATGTATGATATGCTACAGTGGTGGAATAATGGTTACTATTTTGTCCAGTCTGGGCTGACAATGCTGATAACTGTGCCAAGCAGTACACAGGCACAGGTGCTCTCAAAACCGATTTCACTCGGTGAGTGGATATAGCAGCAGCTGTGGTATTGTTTGAGACATGAATCACATGGTTACATCATTCCTTATGGATGTTACACATCTGTAGAACTGGAAAGAGAACTGCTCTGGGAATGTGTAAAGATGGCTACAACTCTGCCATCAGGTACTTCTATAACAACTTCCGTGATGGTTTCCGACAGGTATGTTGTGATTACGTGATATTGTGTGGTTGAGTTAGTAGCTCCTTCTCTATTATATAGGATTCCATTGATCTGTTCTTGGGAACTCACGTTGTGGATCGTTGGGAGGGTGTGGCCGTTCCCTCTCCCCTCCAATCCGAGGGAGCATGGAGATCATATGTGGTGAGTAGCCATGACTGCCATGTTAGGGTATATATCCTAGGTATATAGTATCATATTGATAGTTGTCTCTATACATGTGTCATTTGTCTCTCTGCAGCTGCCAATAGTGATTCTGCTTGCTATATCTATGCTCTTCATGAGCCTTATTTTCCAAAGCAGTAAGTCTGCAACTCTTCAACAACTTTTTTTCTGCAAGTTAAAATGTTAAACTGTTCTCAAATATTGTTGTTTTGTTTTCTCTCTATATAGCGGACTCAATCTCACAAATTGCCTATGTTCTGTTCTGGGGGGCAGTGGTGATAGCTACAGCATCGTACAGTTACAGGCATGGCATGGAGTTCATTGACAAACCAAGACTAACACAGAAGCTAAAGACTTCTTGAGTCTAATTTTCTACCATAGGAGAGAATTATTATTGTATAACAGACTGGTATATACTTCTTTCTTTGGAGTTAATAGGTTACTATTATTGTGTTGAAAGTTTTTAGACCTCAATAATATTGAAAAAAATACAAAAAGCCAAAAAAAAACCCCAAAACTATATAAGTACATATATAACACAAACAGTCTGTTAATTGGGAAGAACTTCAAACTTGACTTTGCCAGTTTTCTCCAAATTCTTAAGCAGATTAGTCCTTTCAAATGCAACAGAAGGTGTGTATATGCCTCACTGTGATGGGAATGTAGCGGTGATTTAATAATGTGTATGTGTATCTATGACATTGTGTGTCCCTCACCTTGGAGGAAGAGCATCCTTCTCTTCAATGAAGCACAATGCAGACTGGACCAGCATGGCAGAGGTGGCACCATATCCTGGATCTGTACAATGTCATGAAATCAATCTAGAGTGACCCAGTTCCATTCCACAGTTAATAAGTAATCCCATACCAATTCCATTGACTTTGACAGTCAGCTTAGAATCTGGTGGTTTTGATCTGAGAATGTAATCAAAGAGCAAATGATGAAAATCTTCACTGATATTGCATGACATAACATATATAGAAGACACACAACTTTATACTTGTCAGCACCACTTGAATAGCCACGTCCTATCAGAGTTGTTGTAAAGGCTGTCTTTTCAAGCTACCGTATATAATCAAAATTAACAATAACAATTAGTACAAACAAGAATGGGATAAAGACCATCCAGTCATACCTCTTCTCTTTTTGGGCCAGTGCTGCTAACATAGCCTCCACTGAAGAAATCAGGGTACTGCAATGAAACATTGATTGTACAATCAATATAATTTATACACCCTTAGACTTTAGCATGGTTGTACGTTGATGTGTGGAGCAAACCTTCAGTAAGAGATTGAATCCCCAATCAGTCATCAANACCAACCTTCAGTAAGAGATTGAATCCCCAGTCAGTCATCAACATTAGAAAAAGCAACGGGAAAAACAGTGCAATACCAAGGAGTTGCCAAAATGAATTCAATCCCGCGTAGACAACAAAATGGAACTGAGTAAAAGACACAANACAGCGACAAGGAGTTTCCAAAATGAATTAAATCCCACGTAGACAACAAAATGGAACTGAGTAAAAGACACAATACATAATGTTTGTAGTGCCAGTAAAAAAGTCTCTATTACACAATATTAATAATTATTACAGATACAATGACACATTATGTACCGGATTAATGCCTTTGTTTTGGCGATAACGCTGACTTTGTAGCAGCTGGAAGACCAAGAAATAATATTAAGTTTGTAGTACACAATCATAATCATAGTGTCATTAGTGACATTACCACTGATTTGTCCATTTGTTGAGCATTGACAGCCCACTTATTAAATACACTGCTGTAGAAGATGGTCCTTTGTGGATGGTGCATGTATCAATGTGCAGAAAATCAACTGGGTTATTTATGCTTTATTTTTTTCCTCACACCGTTTAGATGGCTTAGCAGCAGGATAGGTCAATGGAGGCAGATTTCTTTGCTCACGAANCGCATTTATACTTTAAAAACATTTTTTCTCACACCGTTTAGATGGCTTAGCAGCAGGATAGGTCAATGGAGGTAGATTTCTTTGCTCACGAAAAGTTTTGAGTTTGTTTCGATCTCTAAAAAGGCGAAGGACTGACTCCCATGTTCCAGTGTTTATTTTGAACTGTACATGACCAGTGTGTGTGTGTATGTGTGTGTGTGTGTGTGTGTGTGTGTGTGTGTGTGTGTGTGTGTGTGTGTGTGTGTGTGTGTGTGTGTGTGTANGGCAACACAACAGCTAGGTACATTGGATGCACTACTGGAGCAATTTATCTTAGCGAAATCTTACTAACATATGATTATAGTATTTAATGACCATTTATAATAAATGCATATCTCATTTTGTGATGAATAATATCAATGGATTTGACTTTCTTTTTTGTCTTCCGAGTCAAATATCTCAATATATCTGAATTTGAACTGATTCATCTCAATCCTATATGAACATCTCGATGGACAATTTTAGACAAGTGAAATATCTGAATATGGTCAACTGATCTGAAATTGATCTTAAGCTCCAGTATATCAATTTTCAGATACTCCAGAGCATTTTTAGGAAATTGTTACAAGTAGAATGTAATCATAGTTAACAGGAGAAATGACACTCATAATTAACTAGAGCACATGGTCAGTAGCTAGTCTGCAGCTGCATGAACTGAGCTGGTGTTAAGATGGCTGAATCTACCAGGGTTATCATAGATGTGAAGGGGAATGCAGTCACCATTATGGTTCTCTCTGGAACCAACATTGAAGTCAGAAGCAAGAAGGTGTGTCAATGTTATAGACTTGCATGCTCTCTCACATATGTGAGAGAGCATGCAAGTCTATAACATTGTGCAATATACATACCACACCAGTAGCAGTAATATAACTCTCAATGTAGGCCAAATGTTTCTAAAATTTGCAGGTAGTAAACAACAAAGTAGCAACATGACTGTAACATAATTTTTAATAGAATGGATTAATCCTGAAACTGTCTTGTTTCTGAAAAAGCTGTTTTCCCATACTTTTAAATGACCCTTTGTAGACCACATCACCAATTGATTGTCTTTATGAGCTTCAAGGCTCTTTCAATGTGTTCCTTGCTAGCTATTCAGCATTCAGAGATAAGTTTATAATGTCATATAATAGTAGTAATGAATTGTGCATATGCTAATCCAGGACCCACAAAATTATGTCACAGGCTCCAATGAATGACGGAAATCTAAAGGTATTCACAATCGTAATTCCATAAGCTCACATGACACATCTACACCTGACCCCCAGTCAAGCATTTCTCTAAATTCATTGCAGTAGACTACTCCTTCATATCAAAACAACACGATAACACACCTCTAACTAGCTAACAATGGCTGCTAAATATCCTCGTGGAGGGCACAGCTATGATTTCATGAATAGAAATCTTGACAAGAAGTTCATCTGCAGTCACTGTAAAAAAGTTTACAAAGATCCTCAAAAAACTGAATGCTGTAAGCAAGTATTTTGTAAGTCTTGTCTTGAACATTTGCTCACTACTAATCAGAATAGCTGTCCTCAGTGCCGAAAAAGAGGGCAAAGTTTCAGTTACCACTTGGACAAGAGTCTCAAAGATGAGATTGATACTTTAAGAATTAAGTGCACCAACCAGAAAGATGGATGTCTGTGGATCGGAGAGTTAAGATCTATAAAAACTCATCTTGAATATTCGTCACTTACTGAGGAGTGCTGCCAATTTATTGAGGTTAAATGTCCAAATGGATGTAAGAAGAAAATAAGCCGAAAAGAACTAGAAAATCATCTTGAAAAGGTATGCCTTCTTCGAAGTTACACATGTGAATACTGTGGGTACGAAGACACATATGAGGTTATTACTGGACATCGTCGTTATCGAGCTGTTCAAAGTGAGAATAACCACTATAGTAAATGTCCTGAGTATCCACTGCAATGTCCCAATAAGTGCAGTAAACGAGATACAATTAAAAGAAAAGAGATGGAAGATCATCGTAAACAATGTCCTGAGCAGATGGTTGGATGTCCAAACAAATGTCAGCCTAGATCTAAGGCATCTACAAGTAGACAGAAGAAACAGTTTGAAATGAAGAGAAAACAACTAGACAAACATCTTGCTACTGAATGTAAATTTCGGCCACACAATTGTGAGTACTGTGGACTGAAAAGTACCTACAGTGCAATAACTACTGAGCACTACAAAGAGTGTCCTAACTTTAAATTGAAGTGTCAAAACTGTGGTAAAATTGGGATCAAGAGAAAGGATATGCAAAATCATCAGAGCAAGTGTCTAAGTACAAAATACTCAGTTGGTATAAAACATGAAGGCCTATTTGAGCAAACAAATGACAAGGATTTGCACCAGTGTGATTACTGTGGAATGAAAGATTTACACACAGCCATTACCAGTGAACATTATAATAATTGTCCAGATTTTCCTCTGAAATGCCCTCACATGTGTGGCAGTGATGTGAAGAGGAAGGACCTAAAAGATCATTGCACTAAATGTTTAGAAGCAACAATTGAATGCCCGAACAAATGTGGTCAAAATGTCAAGAGAAGGGAGACTACAGATCATTTTACCAGATGCTTAGAAGTGACAATTGAATGTCCTAACAAATGTGGTCAAAAAGTCAAGAGAAGGGAGACTACAGATCATTTTACCAGATGCTTAGAAGTGACAATTGAATGTCCTAACAAATGTGGTCAAAATGTCAAAAGAAAGGAGATTGAAAGTCATTGTACGAGATGTTCAGAAGAAATGACTGAATGCCCAAACAAATGTGGTCAAAATTTTAAGAGAAAGGATATTAACGGTCACCGTAAACAGTGTCTTGAAGAACTAGTCCAGTGTCCTGAGAAGTGCGGTGTAAAGGAACTTAAGAGAAAAAACATGAAAAATCACTCTACCGTGTGTCCTGAGGAGAAAGTTGTGTGTCCAAATGGCTGTTTCTCAGACTCAGGTATTTATGGACACCCAACTACCATAAAGCGTAAAGATATAACCAAGCATTCGGAACATGATTGTATACTACGTTCTTATGAGTGTGAGCATTGTGGCGAAAAGGGAGTATATCATTTCATAACAACTGAACACCCCAAGACATGTAGCAAAAGATACGCACAGATAGGTTACACAAAAGTTCATGCAAATTCAAGAGATATTGTTCAATGTCCATATGAAGAAGTTGGATGCACACGGAAGCTTGTACGACGTGATCTGGAACAGCACAAGACAGAATATCAAAATGCCCACCTATTAATGTTAATGGAAGCATTCAAAACGATGAAAAAAGAGATGATGGACAAGCAAACGACATTACAAGATCAAATAACTACTTTAACACAGAGAATAGAAGAACTAGAACAGGGAGACAAACAAATGAAACCAGAGGAAACAAAGAAAAAGCCAAAGAGGCTATTTAACCTTGGGAAGAAGTGAATTGTTAACAGTTTTCACATGCAGTGAGATAATTATAACTATATAATATAGCTACATGTAATCTCTATCATAATGGTCACTATAATTACATTATATATAGTTGTTTTTTTTTCCAGATTTTTTGTTGTGTTTGAGCAAAGTATATAGTATTGTTATCCAAACTGAAGGTCAAGAGTGCAGATTAGACACAGCCACTATAAAGTGACTTGGGCAATTAGGTAAGAGTGGATAAGACTGAGGGTTTTGCTATAATTATAGTTATACAGAGAGTTTAGTTGTGCCCAAAACAAAGCATTGCCACCACCTGTTTCCATCTCAACTGATTAATTAAAATGTTTGTGTATACACATATTCCCTCCCTTACTATATACCTTGGAGGAAGAGCACCCTTCTCTTCAATGAAGCACAATACAGACTAGACCAGCATGGCAGAGGTGGCACCATAAGCTTAGCTGGATCTAGATCTGTGAGAGAGTAACACACAAGAATTTATATATGACATTGCAATAACCATTGTTACTATATAATGCTTTCTTTACCAATTCCAATGACTTTCACAGTCAGTTTAGTATTCGGAGGCTTTGACCTACAGAATGTGACATCATAGCGATTTTAACATGAACACTACAAGATCAGAAATGAACAAATCATGTCATACTTGTCAGCATCGCTTGAATAACCACTTCCAATTATAGTCACTGAAAAGGTAGTCCTGTCAAGCTGTGTGCACAGTCATAACACAATTTCAAAAGACAGCATCAAAAATTTACATACAAGAAGACAAGCAGTTGCAGCATTATACGATAGGAAAGAATTATAACAGACTGGTATACACTTCTTTCTTTGGAGTTAATAGGTTACTACTATTGTTGTGTTGAAAGTTTTTAGACCTCAATAATAATTATTGGAAAAAAACAAAAAAAAACAACAACTACAGTATATTATAATGCAACAGTCTGTTAATTGGGAAGAACTTCAAACTTGACTTTGCCAGTTTTCTCCAAATTCTTAAGCAGGTTAGTCCTTTCAAATGCAACAGAAGGTGTGTATATGCCTCCACTGTGATGGGAATGTAGAGGTGATTAATGTGATACAGTCAGGATGGGTGGGAACTGCATGCGCCTGTGCTTTATAGCTTGTGTTGGTGGTGTTGGTTTGATCTCATTTGCTATTATCATAGATTGTTTTATTTAGGCCTTTGTTTGAAAGTTTGGTTAGGGTTCCTAATTTGCATATCCAATAGTATTCTCTTTGTTTTAACCATGTGTTTAAATTTTCTCTATCAAGGTTATGGGGTGCCATTTCTAGGATCTGGAATTTTATGTCTGCTCGTTTGTGGTTACTGTTCTGTATGTGTTTTCCTATGCCTGAGCTATTTGATTGTAGGTGTTCAAATATTCGGTATTTAATTGGTCTGGTTGACATTCCAACGTATTGTGCTTTACAATCTTTATGTGTGCAAGTGGCTAGATATATGATGTTTTTGGTGTCACAATTGTATTTTTCATAAGGGACAGGCAGATTTATCGGGTGTTTGGTTCTGTCACCTTCATCACCTCAATAATAATTATTGGAAAAAAACAAAAAAAAACAACAACTACAGTATATTATAATGCAACAGTCTGTTAATTGGGAAGAACTTCAAACTTGACTTTGCCAGTTTTCTCCAAATTCTTAAGCAGATTAGTCCTTTCAAATGCAACAGAAGGTGTGTATATGCCTCACTGTGATGGGAATGTAGCGGTGATTTAATAATGTGTATGTGTATCTATGACATTGTGTGTCCCTCACCTTGGAGGAAGAGCATCCTTCTCTTCAATGAAGCACAATGCAGACTGGACCAGCATGGCAGAGGTGGCACCATATCCCGGATCTGTACAATGCCATGAAATCAATCTAGTTCCATTCCACAGTTAATAAGTAATCCATACCAATTCCATTGACTTTGACAGTCAGCTTAGAATCTGGTGGTTTTGATCTGAGAATGTAATTGAAGAGCAAATGATGAAACTCTTCACTGATATTGCATGACATAACATAGAAGACACACAACCTCATACTTGTCAGCACCACTTGAATGGCCACGTCCTATCAGAGTTGTTGTAAAGGCTGTCTTTTCAAGCTATATAATCAAATAACAATAATAATTAGTACACACAAGAATGGGATAAAGACCATCAAGTCATACCTCTTCTCTTTTTGGGCCAGTGCTGCTAACATAGCCTCCACTGAAGAAATCAGGGTACTGCAATGAAACATTGATTGTACAATCAATATATACACCCTTAGACTTTAGCATGGTTGTATGTTGATGTGTGGAGCAAACCTTCAGTAAGAGATTGAATCCCCAATCAGTCATTAACATCAGAAAAAGCAGCGGGAAAAGCAGTGCAGCGACAAGTAGTTTCCAAAATGAATTAAATCCCACGTAGACAACAAAATGGAACTGAGTAAAAGACACAATACATAATGTTTGTAGTGTGTAAAAAAGTCTCCATTACACAATATTAATAATTATTACAGATACAATGACACATTATGTACCGGATTAATGCCTTTGTTTTGGCGATAACGCTGACTTTGTAGCAGCTGGAAGACCAAGAAATAATATTAAGTTTGTAGTATACAATCATAATCATAGTGTCATTAGTGACATTACCACTGATTCGTCCATTTGTTGAGCATTAACAACCCACTTATTAAATTCACTGCTGTAGAAGATCATCCTTTGTGGATGGTGCATGTATCAATGTGCACAAAATCAACTGGCACATTTATACTTTAATAACATTTTTTCTCACACCGTTTAGATGGCTTAGCAGCAGGATAGGTCAATGGAGGCAGATTTCTTTGCTCACGAAAAGTTTTGAGTTTGTTTTGATCTCTAAAAAGGCGAAGGACTGACTCCCACGTTCCAGTGTTTATTTTGAACTGTACATGACCAGTGTGTGTGTGTGTGTGTGTGTGTGTGTGTGTCAATGGCAACACAACAGCTAGGTACATTGGATGTGAGAGAGCATGCAAGTCTATAACATTGTGCAATATACATACCACACCAGTAGCAGTAATATAACTCTCAATGTAGGCCAACTCTCCACTGAATGTTCTCTGCAGTAGCAGTGCACCCATGTCAATAGGGATGGACTCAAAGCCACAAGAAAACACAATGTACACTCCAGCCTCCCTGGCCAGGTCATCATAACGAGCAGCCATGTCTTCCATGAACTGTTCATGAGAGTGCATATAATTATATGGAGAGTAATAAGCTTATTCAAATAAATTTGTATCTTAACTTACGTATGATTCGCCAGTGATGTCCACATAGTTACATTTCTGATTGATGCATGCTTTAATTACAGGCTCGCCATACAATTGATACTGCAAGAAAGAAAAAGAAATATTAAATAGCCTAGGCATTACTGGCAATTGTTCTACAGTATGACTCACTGGTCCAACACAGTTGATGATGACAGTTGCCTTGGAGCACATAGCCTCAAGAGAGGACTGGTTGGATACATCTGCTACCAATACATCAATGTCTTCAATGCCTGATACTATAATGGATGGAGAAAATCAAATAATAATAAACATATTATACAGGACAGGAGCTGACAAAACCTAGCTCTGTCATGATACCTCTGAGACATTCTCTGACTTTGCTTTCCTTCCTCCCAGCTGCTGCCCATTTCAATGACCTCCTTCCTTCACCTTGAAGACGTTTCAACTCTTCAGCTACAAACTGGCCAGTGTACCCAGTAGATCCAAACACTATAATGTCATAGTCCCTTTTGTCAGCCATCACTATCATCTGAGCACAGCAGCACAGGAATTTGGAATCTCTAAATGGCAAGTAATATTTATACTATGAGTATCTTGTGTGTATGGTAGCTGTACTCCTTCGTGCTGTCGTATATATCCGATATCTGCACACTCGGGAAGACCATAGATAATATAATGTTAGATAATGTAGGGCTAACATTATACAACAGCACGAAGGAGTTACGAAACCATACACAGTTGTACCACATGCAGAAGCCTTATAGTTCAAAGGCACCGCAAACTGAATAAATCCTGCAGGCCTGCATCATGCATGTTGACCTCTCTGAACCCGTCACCCATGCAGTGGTTGCATGGATATGTAAAACTTAGGCGGTACCTTTGAAGTGTGACCTAACCGGACCTAACTGTGGTACTAACAGTTATATCTAAATGCTATGAGTTGATTGTTCACAACAAATAATAGTAGCACTTTCACAAAATATTGTTTGAAGTTCAAATTAATTAGGAAGGACTTCAAACTTGACTTTTCCAGTATTCTCCAAATTCTGGATGAGTTTGGTGTTTCCAAATGCAACAGAAGGTGTACACACACCACCACTGCAAAATTAATCACGAGAAGAGAACAAAAATCAGTCTTTATGTGCATGCTCACCAATTTCACCCTCTCACCTTGAAGGAAGAGAATCCTTCTCTTCAACGAAGCACAATGCAGACTGGACCAGCATGGCAGAGGTGGCACCATAAGCTGGATCTGTGAGAGAGTAATGCACAAGAATTTATGACATTGCAATAACCATTGCTACTACTGCTTCCTTACCAATTCCACTGACTTTCACAGTCAGTTTTGTATCAGGAGGCTTTGACCTACAGAATGTGACATCATAGTGATTTTAACATGAACACTACATGATCAGAAATGAACAAATCATGTCATACTTGTCAGCATCGCTTGAATAACCACTTCCAATTAGAGTCACTGAAAAGGTAGTCCTGTCAAGCTGTGTGCAAAGTCATAACACAAACGACAACATCAAAAAATTTGCATACAAGAAGACATGCAGTTGCAGCATTATATGAATCACCTCTTCTCTTGAAGGTCCTGTGCTTTTCACAATGCCAGCACTGAAGAGACTTGGATACTAGAATGTACAGAGTATAAGTCTTTACATCTCTGAATCAGCTAAAAAATGTGATCGAATGTCACCTCATACCTTCATCAGCAGCTTGAGTCCAAAGTCTGTCATGGCCATCACTAGGACAAAGATGAAGAACACAGCAAGAAGAATGCCCTGCCAAAGTGACTTCAGTCCAAGGTAGTCAAACGAAACATATGGATAGAATCCAAACTGTAGCAAGAAAACATTGTTTCAGCAGGCCTAAGAGTATAACAAAACTCAAAGAACAAATGGTTACGTACTGGTTGAATGCCTTCTACTGTCTGCCGATATCGCTGACTTCGGTTTAGCTATAGGAGGCAGAATCAAGTTGCATAATAGGGATGGTCATTAGATGTTGGTTATAAGCAACTTACTGTAGTCTCATCTAATTCTTGGGCAAATATACACCAGTTACCAACTACATCACTTCTGGACAGAATCCTGTGTATGCATGATTGAAGTAGCCTCGTGCCCAGGCTCCTCCTTCACGAATATTTCCTTCGTAGGAAATATTTGCGAGGGAGGAACCTGGGAACGAGGCTACGATTGAAGAACAAAGTTAGAAAAAAACATAATTACCATTCATAAGACTCAACAATACCTCTTTCGTGGCTTGACAGGAGGCAATGTTAATGGTGGAAGATTCCTTTGTCTACGAAGAGATTTGAGCTTGCTTTGATACCTGAGCATATGAAGAAGTGATTCCCATGTCCCTGTGTGTAAGCATACCTGGAAACAGCAGGGTGTAATAGGCTGTGTGTGACAACAGATGTGAAATCGACTGCTTACTCTATTATGAGTGGTCAAGTAGCTCTCAATGTAGGCCAACTCTCCATTGAATGTTCTCTGCAGTAGCAGTGCACCCATGTCATTAGGGATGGAACCAAAGCCACAAGCAAACACAATGTACACTCCAGCTTCCTTGGCCTGGTCATCATAGCGAGCAGCCATGTCTTCCATAAACTGTTTGGATGACATTGTGTGCATGTGGCAGTAAAACAATACAGCAACAAGTGAGTTGGGTAAACTTAGAGCTTACATATGGTTCACCAGTGACGTCCACATAGTTGCATGTCTGACTTATGCAAGCTTTGACTACAGGCTCCCCATACAGTTGATACTGCATGTTCATAGAAATGGAAGAAAGAGGGTATGTAGACACTATAATCATAATTTCATTTGTATCCACTCACTGGTCCAACACAGTTGATGATGACAGTTGCCTTGGAGCACATAGCCTCAAGAGAGGACTGGTTGGATACATCTGCTACCAACACATCAATGTCCTCAATGCCTGACACTATTATATGCATAGAGAAATATTTAACATACAGAAACTGACAAAACCCAGCTCTGTAGTGATACCAGTGGATACCTCTAAGACATTCTCTGACTTTGCTTTTCTTCCTCCCAGCTGCTGCCCATTTGAATGACCTCCTACCTTCGCCTTGAAGATGTTTCAACTCTTCAGCTACAAACTGGCCAGTGTACCCAGTAGATCCAAACACTATAATGTCATAGTCTCTTTGGTCAGCCATGATTTTTCACATAAAATGGCAAAGGTCGTTAAATCTGAACACTATATCTAGTTGAAGGTTCACAGCAAACGGTACACAGAGGTAACAAAACTTGTCTAGTTTCACAAAACTACAATAGTTCTTTTTGTTTGAAGTTCAAATTAGTTAGGAAGGATTTCAAACTTGACTTTTCCAGTATTCTCCAAATTCTGGATGAGTTTGGTGTTTCCAAATGCAACAGATGGTGTGTACATACCACCACTGTAGAAGAGAACATAATAATTAGTCTTCATATGCATGCTCACTAATTTCACCCTCTCACCTTGGAGGAAGAGCATCCTTCTCTTCGATGAAGCACAATGCAGACTGGACCAGCATGGCAGAGGTGGCACCGTATCCCGGATCTGTAGAATATAATTTACATTGCACAAATGTTGTTATCAACCACTGCAAAGATCTCAATCCATACCAATTCCTCTGACTTTCACAGTTAGCTTAGAATCTGGGGGCTGGGTCCTAATAGGATAACAATAAGCTAAACTCCACACACACACACACACACACACAAAAAAACGCCAACAGCCATTCTAACATACTTGTCAGCATCACTTGAGTGGCCACGTCCAACCATAGTGACTGAAAAGGTTGTCCTCTCAAGCTACACAAATTATAGCAGAGAGAGAGAGAGAGAGAGAGAGAGAGAGAGAGAGAGAGGTCTACCTAGCTTCTTGGTTCAAAACTACTTTTGTGCATACCTCTTCTCTTTTAGGACCAGTGCTTCTAGCTGTACCACCACTGAAGAAAGCAGGATACTGTTTGTTGGTTGGGTGTGTGCAGATGCATCACATAATCGAAATCCATGACATATTATATCATCAAATTGACCTATAGAAAAAGATGGCATTGTGTACAAAATGCTATCTTTACCTTGATCAACAGTTTTAGTCCAAAATCAGTCATCACCATCAACAGTAGTACCATGAATGCCATCCCAAGACAAATAGCTTGCCAGAATGAACCCAGGCCAAAGTAGGTGACAAATTTGAACTGTAAAGAGACACACATCGAATGCCTTGCTACAGATGGAGTCTCAAATCATAATATTGCAAACCACTCCACTTACAGGACTAATGCCCTCCATATCTTGCCGGTAACGTTGACTATGGTACACCTAGGTCAAATTAAAAGCAACAACAACAACATAAGAGTGTATTTCTTTTCCAAAGACACACAATCAATAAAACATCTCACCACAGCCTCATCAGGACCTTTAGCAACAACACACCACTTGTGAGCCACATCACTGTAGAACAAAGACCTGGATGTTGTGTGTGATAAAAACATAATTGTATCGAAAAAAGGTCACAAAGAGTAGCTGGAATGTTAGGATGAACATGGATATGTTCACCTCTTTGGTGGCTTGTGTGTTGGATATGTCAGTTGTGGCAGGTTTCGCTGTTTGCGAAGTTCTCTGAGCTTGTTGTGATTCCTGATGCTGCGAAGAAATGACTCCCATGTTCCAACGTTGAAGCTACCCTGTTGTGAGTGTGAGCAGGTAAATGAGTGCAGAGTAATAACAGCTTGTAGTTTAGCCTACACCCTAGCTAGGAGGAATACACCTTATCTATGCTTACTCCATCATGAATTGCCATGTAGCTCTCAACGTAGGACAACTCTCCATTGAATGTTCTCTGCAGTAGCAGTGCACCCATGTCATTAGGGATGGAGTCAAAGCCACAAGAAAACACAATGTAAACTCCAGCCTCCCTGGCCTGGTCATCATAACAAGCAGACATCCTTTCCATAAACTAGATGTGTGTGTGTGTGTGTGTGTGTGTGTGTGTGTGTGTGCACTAAAGGTAAATGCGAGACATCGTTAGTACAACTTACATAAGTTTCACCAGTGATGTCCACATAGTTGCATTTCTTAGCAATGCATGCTTTAATAACAGGCTCTCCATACAGTTGATACTGAAGGAAGAAAATTACATTATAAAAACACAACAATGGACTTGCCAAATGATTTGCATCAACTCACTGGTCCAACACAGTTGATGATGACAGTTGCTTTGGAGCACATAGCCTCAAGAGAGGACTGGTTGGATACATCTGCTACCAACACATCAATGTCTTCAATGCCTGATGCTGGGATTTGTAGAGCACGATAATTATCATTGTTCAGGGAAATTGACCTTTTCAGTGATGCAACATTAATAGTACACCATTGTGAGTCTTTAATAGGTCACACAGTACTAAAATTAAATTCATTCCATACATGGAAATGGGTATGGCATAATTAAATAGCTCACAATGAAAAATTATTTAAAATCAAGATCCATGATCAGATGCATATAAACTAAGGTATACCTCTGAGACATTCTCTGACTTTGCTTTCCTTCCTCCCAGCTGCTGCCCATTTGAATGACCTCCTCCCTTCGCCTTGAAGACGTTTCAACTCTTCAGCTACAAACTGACCAGTGTACCCAGTAGATCCAAACACTATAATGTCATAGTCCCTTTGGTCAGCCATGATTGGATGCAGTAGACTCTAATCCGATGGTATTGAGCTCTCGAGCCAAGAAATTATACAGCAGCAGATACCGGTATGGCGCTTGAGGCTTGAGAGCTGGAAATTATTATTCGGTAATGGTCATCACTTGAAAAAAGCACACGCACGTGATCTTGCAAAAAAAAGGCGGGAATATTTTAATTTTAACCCTTCAGTTCGTTTTACAAGTCTTACAAACAACTGGAAAATGCCTGTTCCAAGCTCTTCTGAAGGTCTCAATAAAACTCCAGCCGTCACTTTTCGTCCATCTACTCGTAAAAGAGTTCTCAATGGAGTTGTTTCAGGTGCCACTAACTCGCCCAGCGTTTTCCCTCGGACTCCTGGTGCCAAGACAACAGGTGTTAGCTCTGTTGCTATCAATGATGATGAAGCTGAACGTAGACAGAGACGTTTGCAGAACAACATGAATGCCATGTTGAGTCCTGGTTGTCATACACCCAAGAATGTCCCCAAGACTCCTGCGAGTCGGTCAGTACAGTGCAAAATAATTTATGTATGGTCATAAATTGAAAATTAATGTTAAAATAATCCTTATTGTTGTAGAGTAAATGCTGCTGAATCAAGCACCAGCTCGTTAAGTAACACACAGATTGCTGAGCACTATGCTAACTGCATCAAACTCTCCTCACAGAATGTAAGGATGGTGATTCACACCTTCAATCTAAGTCACGGTGCAATGAGTTGACAATTGTTTTCTTCACAGAAAATCAGTTCTAAGAATGCTTTTGGTCTGCATCTCATTGATCACATGTTGCAACTGCTAAAGGTTCGAGGCGAAATGAAGAACTTTCAGGTAAAAAGTAATACCAGCATCTTTAAAATAATAACTGAATTCAATCCCGGTGCTCTCATAGGTGGCTAGTTCAACTCTGGATGCCGGCGCTAAGATTTATGCTGGACGTGTTGATTCCATCTACAATGATATTTTCAAAATCCTGACAGGCATGGGGACAAAGGAACCTGCACCCCAAGGTAATGTGCGTGTGACAGCCACACTCACTGGTACACTACTCCTGTCTGTTGTGAACAGGTGGGGAAGAAGGAGAGGATGCTGCCACTGGTGAGGATGGAAGTGATGGTTCTCAACCTCGCAAGAAGAATAAAACTGTAAGTACATTTTCCTTTGGAGGACTGTCAGTCAATCAATACGTAATGACCACGATTACTGGGGGTCTTCCTAGTATTATCCAAAATATATAGCTTATACTCTACAAGGCCTTGGACATTTAGGATTCATTGACTAATGTACATTGCTGTCTGTTACAATAGTATACCATCGTGTTGTCTCTTCTACATAGTCCTCTCTCTCTACTGCGGTGGTGGTGGAGAAGAATCCCAAGGTACTGGACATGAACACCAACAGCTTAGAGTTTGCTGTTGACCCTCTCTTCATGAAAACCTCTGCTGCCTTTGATGAGGGAGGAGTGAGTGGACTCCTTTTCAGCCAGTTATCTGTGAGGTATGTCATTTGACTCTCTGTTCCATAGGCTAGTTGTCTCTCTGTCTTTGCTTGCAGTGTTACCACAGTTTATAGTCTGCTTTCTTAGTCTATGTGAGGTCACAACTTTATGATACAGATTTAGCCCATCATGTTCACTGATTCTCTAAAATACCTACTCTCTCACCCTCTTGGGAGTTATGCACCATGTACAGTGGAGGTAGTAGGTTGTCCTGACTGTGTCTATTGTACCATGCAGAGATGATAGTTGCTCCATGATGTTTGATACTGATGTGGCCGCTGATACAACAAATGAGGTTGGTGAAGGTATTGAGATAGAGCTGGATGAAATAGCAGGTATGTGCATTACTACCTTCACAATCACAGTAGTGTAATTGTAGTTCTAGTTGCAATCCTATGTGTAAGGAGTGTAGATATTGTTATGACCTGATCATGGACACGTCTCTCTACAGAACTCCTTGCTCCTGATGCTATGAAGGACCTCGAGATTTGTCCTTCATTCTCTTCATTTCTGACTGAAAGTGAAGACACACCGGTAATGTTATATTCAGATCAGTGTTGGTGCTATCATTCACAACATTGACATTAATTTTTTGTTCTGTAGTTTTCTCTTTCAAGAATTGCCAACAACATTAACACAGAGGATAGAGGGAGTTTATCCAGTGGGCTTCCAGGAGTCACAGGTATGTACCACATGACATCTACATGACAAATATGAGCCATTCACCCTCTAGACTGCTACTCTGTGCACACACAGATGTTGACTACAGTATGTTGCAGTGTCCTCCGCCAATTCCTGATTCAACACTAGTACAGCAAGACTTCAACGAGGACTGTTATGATGATGGTGATGATGGAATGGTACAGTGCAATACTACTTTTGCTTAGCATGTAATCTAAATTCTGTGCAAATCTTTTCTCTATTCCTGATGTCGTAGGGTTCCTTACAAATATGCACTAAATTGAAAGATTTTCATTAATTAGTGGAGAAAAAGAGTGTGGTGGGTAACACTCTTATATTCCTTCAAACATGGGGGGAAAGAATGTGGGCACAAGTTTTATTGAGTTATAACTCCATTTTCGAGTTATAACTGCAATTTGAGTTATAACTTCACATTTGAGTCATAATTTCATGTTTCACATTTGAGTTGTAACTGTTCATCTCATAGGATGGAGGAATGGACTTGGATCACTTGGATGGCACTGTACTTGGTGTGTGTAATGACAATCAGATGGCACAGTACATCCCATCTGCTGACAAAAACCCTCAACACAAGTGAGCCACTGTCTAATGTGCTTCACAGTCGTTTTAGAGTTGTCAGTCTTGTTTGTTGGTAGTGCTCCAACTGATGCCCCCAGGGACAAGGAGAACATGGACCTTTTCCTAATGGATGCCATTGAAGCCTCTGAGTATTCCTATTTCAAGCCTGCTGTTGTAGCATCGTGGGCAGGGCCTCAACATTGGAAAATAGGAGCAAGGAATGTTGACAGAAAAGGTAGGTAAACAAACATGGTGTGATGTTGGTTGTTGCACCCACGGCATTTATATTTCTATTTATCGTTGCTTGTTGACTATCGCTATAGTCATCAGAGACTCTCTTATCTCCTTGCAGAGGTTAAGTTAGGGCCAAAACCCAAAAAGCGAGCTGTTTCTCAATTTAGAATCAACTTCACTCAAGAACTAGCCCATGATTCACTTTCTAAGGGAAAAGTAATAAAATACACCTCTCCATTAAAATTTTAAGACAATGTCAATCATCATATTCTTTCCATCCCTCCTGCCCACAGGCAGCTACACAACTGAGTAGAACTGCTCTGTTGAAAATGAAAACTGAGCAAACAACTCTTCCTCGAGATTCTCATGCTGACCTGACTACACTACACAAACTCTTCTGCAGACCAAAATGGAGGGTATGTGTAAAGATAAAAAATATATATATATGAAGGTTGTAGTGGGATGAGTTTCCATATGTGTGTATGTGTATATAATGACAGGTTTCAAGGCAGCGAAAACAGACCCAGTCAGTGGATGATGGACCAGTTGGTGTGTTCTATCAACATACATTTTAATACCTATGCAATGTGATAGTTTTATTTCACTCTCACGTCACTAGGTGTGTGGTATGACTACAACAATCCCAATGACAATGTGAACTACTGTCCAATGCCAGACCAGGTATATGCAATGAAATGTACAATCTATGACAGTTAGCTACTTTTATTTTCACTTATACCACAATTATAGGATATGGATGATTATGATGATAATGATGGATTTGATGGTGTTGGAGGGGTAGGTGATGATTTTGATCAAAACGACACAGTTTTCGATTATGATAAATCTGGTAGTGCTGCACCGTTGAGAGAGGGTGACAGTCAGCTCCTAGTGGGAGAGAGACTGGTAGCTCAACCCAGGAAGGTATGTAGGCATCCACCCTCTATTGTACACTTGTCTCACAACAGGCACCAACATCAATTGCTTCATAGGTGCAGCAGATTCAGATTGACTATGCTCGGAATGCTAAAAAGATTGATGTGAAGAAACTCAAACAGAGAATTTGGGAGATTATTAACACTGATGACGATGTGAGTGGGAATTATGTGATGTTGTGAGTTATTTTTATGTCATCATGAGTAGTTCTTCTCTTGCACTGTAGACTGATGGTGCTAATCCGATGTGTCAGCCTGAAGCAAGTACAACTGAATTCTCTACACTGTATTCAGCACTCCCCTCCAAGCTTCCTGAAAGCATGGCTAAAAATGTCTCTGTATCAATCTGCTTCGTATGTTTACTTCATCTTGCAAATGAAAAGGTAATGGTTAATCTGTTTCCTAGTAAGGTTGTTATCCATTCATTTATGTTGACAGAGTCTGGCTATTACTGGAGAAAGGGACCTTTCTGACTTGCATATTTTTACATCATAATGGTTTATTTTTAAAACTTCTTCAAGACAAAATTATTTTACTAAGCTTATTATTGCTCTTATAAACTTTGCAAATCTATATACATTGCTAAGAAGTAGGAGGTATAAACTCGGGGGGTGGGCCGCGCCGCATCACATGATTTTCCGGACGCGCGCTCGAGAGGCCCGATCGGCCGAGGGAGTGGCCTGGGTACGAGGCTAGGCCGGCTACCTATTCTCGTTCTCGGTTGAAGTCATAGCTGCAGGCTATCTATTATGTGTTCTTTATTTCTCAATTTTATTCTCATACTCTTAATATACTGTAACTATTGTGCCTATCGTGGCATGTATTTCACATAGAATAATTAATAATAGTGGCGCCGTGCGCGCATATGATCAGATCACATCAGAGGGCGTGTTCCGCTTATAATACCCAGCAAGCAGAGATGTATTCTACGGCTAGAGTAAGAGTTGTACTAAGCTTACTTTTATTGCTGTTTCTTGGCTGCTCCACTAATCCAACTGGAAGACCATGTCCGACTTTACCATGGCCAGGACCGAGTTGCGCATGTGACCTTCCAAGCGGTGTGGGAAGGATTGATCTCTCTCCCCTAAGTTCAAATTCTGGATCTCCAAAGTAGGAATCTATAATGTTTACTTGTTTGCTTCGATATGAATGTGTGCACCTAATAGATTCACGGACATCGGCCCGGATCCTAATGGCTACGTGTACGACTACAACCCTTGTTCAACCTTCAACTCTGTAAATGGAGGATGTGCAGATGCTTTTGTAAGTTCACGGTATCCAATTTATTATTGTTTTACCTACTCTCTATGGTTTTACTGGAGGCATCACACAATTTTATTTCAGATTTGTCAAACATCCAACTCAGATCCTTCCAGGTCCTATCAGCTAGCAGATGCAGGGAGAGAGCAGATATGGATTGACACAGATGGTACTCCTTACATCTACTACACTGCATACAATGAAAACTCTGGCTCTACGAAGTGAGCATGGGTGCTTATATTAAGTATCTTAGTTATGATATCTGAATATCATTAATTCTATTTCAGGGAGAGTTATGTTCATCTAGTGTGTGATCACTCCCTTGAAGATGGCAAAGAACAGATCACCACAGATGGAGATACTGATGTCATCCTTAATTATGTACAATATCATGCAGGACATAATAATATATATCCCCACAATGATATGATGCGATAATGCTTCACCCATAACCTCAGTGACTATGCATTGTACACAATAATCATCTTTTTTTCTAAATCTTATAGGTATTTTATTTAAGTTCTTGTCATGTCTGTCCTGGTGGGTGTCCTGCCACCACCACAAACCCTGGGGCAAGTGGACCAAAAAAAGGAGACATGTCTATTTCTATTGTCATTGGCACTGTCTTTATCATAGGGTAAGTGCATGTGCAAGTCCTCAAGGATTGATAGCTAGACTGGCGCATAAATATTATAAAACATTACTATAATTTATATGTCATGTACAGTATTATTACAAGTGGATTGGTGACATGCTTTATTGTTGGGGCAGTTGTTTATGTGAAGGTGAAATTCCATTCATCTATCAGACAGGGATACACTCAAGCACCACAAGACATACCTAATTAAGCACCAAGTCTTATTTCAGTGTTTTATGTTACAATAATATTATTATACTGTACATCATAATAATTATATTTTGTGTTGAAAAGCTACCATTATTGTAGTACGAGCTTAAGTTGATATTATGTGCTATTTAGCTATTATGTGGTAAATAGAACCATGCAGTCTTGCTATGTACAGGTAGGTTACTGGTATATGTAGCATCATACAATAATAATTATAATAATTACTCAACAATAATAAAAAATCATTTATCACAAGTTCACATGATAAAAGTAAACAGTGGTACAGCTAGTGTATAAACTAGGGATGGTACACAACTATAGGCCCAGATAAATTCTGCTGGCATTTTTTTTGAGCAAAATGATAGCAATGAGCATTTTTCTGGAAAAAAAGGCATAATCTAGCATCTCATGATCATACACTCAGATAAAAGATCATTATTCTAGCATCTGTATTGGGTGGCAGTGTGTTTATTTGAGCAATTTGTCTACTAGTAGGCTGGAGGACAATGTTGAACTGTCTATAAATGCTTCAGTACAAGAATCATTTTGTCTATTTTGCCTATACTATTGACGTTTAATAATTTCCTTTTCATCAAGAAACTCATTATTCACAGACTGAAGTGCATTTTAATTGAAGCAAAATAGATAGAGTTTGAGAAACAGAGAAAAATAGGTGTTCTTTCAGGCAGATAAGAAAAGAAAAATAGGGAGGAAAAACAATTCATCTGGGCATATATACACAACACTGTACATCAATCACAATTATTATGTCAGCACAATAAAAACACCAAGAAAAATTTAAATTATGAACAATATTAAATACAAGAGTGCAATATTAAAATGCTATGATGCATATATACAACAATACTTTTATATACAATACACAAAAATGTAGCAGTTTTAATTATTCAACTTTAGGAAACAAATTTATCAATAGCAGTTTGACACACATACGTACACACATTCACTCCTAATCATGTTGTACAAGAGCCTTGAACTTGGTAACAATCATTCGAATGTGAACACCCTTCTGATCTCCACACCAAGCTCCCTCATCACATCATCGTTAGCCTTCAGATTCGCAGCTCACCGGCAATATTGTTCTGTTCAAAACTCGCAGCAAATTGCTTCAGTGGTCATTCAAAAACTTGTACCACAGACTCCACAGGGTAGCGATCGGCAAAGACATCGGCATCTCCAGTCCTATCCATCGCCTCAAGATCTCCACCTTCTTCCAAAGGTTGGTGACCCGCTCCCAGGAGATTTTGAGGTCATCATCACTGAACTGGATCAGCAATCATCTCATTGGTGTCATATAATCTTCAATGGCAGATCCAGGTGGATGCTCTGGAGGAAGCTCACGTATGGCAATACCTACCATTCACATTATGAGCCAACTTCTTGAACTCTTCAGTCAGTGAGTCTCAGTTGGAGTGTCTGTAAAATAGTAAAAAAATATAAATTTCAAAGACTTAAAGTAAATCATTATGTATCTGAGTTGAGGAGGCGAAGATGGAAGTGAGGGTTTATCACAACCGGCACAGGGCTCATCAGTCATCAATGATCTCCAACAGGTTTGTCTGAGCTGTAGTGGATGAGCTCATTGAGAATCTTGGAGGACTGTTCACCATCAGACTGAGCCAAGCAGAGGTGAGGACTATATTGGGCACTGCTGACTAGCCACAGTGCCTGAATTGTCAGTGTAGAAGCCTTCCCACAACTTGTCCTCTCCATTTGTCATCAGATGGCTCTGGTGATATGACATCAGTCTGGGACACCTTGACTTGTACCAGTCATTGATGAGTCTTCAGACTGAAAAAAAAGAACAAAAACAGACCAACATCCACAGACAATAAAATGGGCTCACTTACTTTCTTGGTACCAATCTCACAGTGACATAGTTCTCAAGGAGGACTCCATCAGGAATCATGGACACAAGTTCATATCCTCTTTGTTGCACACCTGGAGATCCTTGAGGTACTTGGTAATGAAACGTTGAAAGAATATTCGAGTTATGCTGACTTGAGCTATAAACTTCACACTTGAGTTATACAGCTTCACATGCAAGTTATAACTCTCAGATATGAACAGTTATAACTCAAATATGTCATGGTGAACATTTATACACTGTAACTCTGTTGTTCCCCATCTTAACAATTGAGTTACAGTGTATAAAAGGTATGTGTACTGTTGGTCCATTCAATTTTCTAGTACCAACACAGAGTATGTGTGCATGCTTGTTTTAATTTCCAGAGTCAGAAAACACTGTATAAAAAATGTGGAACTCCCACTACTTCTATACTCGGTGTTGGTACTAGGAAATTGAATGGACCAACAGTACACATACCTTCAAGCCTGCTGTTGTAACATGATAGGCAGAGCCTCAGCATTGGAAAATAGGAGCCAGGNAAATGATCAGATCAAACACCCTAACTAATGAGCCAACCTATAACTGCAACTTTCTTTACAATACCTGTGGTTTCTCTGTAAGAGCCTTCATGATACTGGGTTCAAGGTACACCAGCACATCCAAGAAAGACTTCAGTTCCTTTAGCAAGTCACGGGCACTTCCTGCAGCCAGAGAATTAGTACAATAGTGGGAGATTAATAATTTGGACCAACATACATATAATGCATCCACACACTTACCATCATAGTTGTCAGGGATCTGTCTCATGGTGTCCTCATCAGGCAGGGACAGTGGCATCTTGGCGGCATACGGGAGGGAGCAGAAGTCATACATGCCCTCTTCGCCCCACTGTACAAACAACCGGAGGACTCTGAAGAGGATTGCCAGTTGGAGATCACCAAGGCAAGCATGCTGAGTTTGAGTGAGGCTGAAGGAGAAAAAGAAAATCACACAGCATTTTTAAAAAAATTAAAAATTAAAAAATAGACATAGCTAGCACATGATCAAGGATGACAAAATTCCTAGTCTACTGAGCTACACTCATTTTTGCTCCACTATGACTGACTATATAACACGGTGAAATTTCATCATGTAAGCTACAGGAAAGGTTCGTTAAAGCGAAAAATGGGTCTAGCTCGATAGACTGAAAAATTCCATACTTGTGAATGCCAATCTCATGGAAGACATCTCTACTCTCATCCTGGTCATACTCGTAGAGTGTGTTCAAGAACTGTGGCAGAGTCTGGTTCAATAGATCGTTGGTTGGAGTACCAGCACCGGCACCAGAGCTATCCACAGTCACCTGAAGGGGGCAGGGGAGGGGGGTATACGTACATTGCCATGAAAGAAATGATACATTCAAGTTCTACAGCTGTGACTCTACTTCTATACCTCTTTGATGAGGTGTCCAATGGCAGTTCTGAGTCCAGTGATGACAGCAATGATGGTGTGGTAGTCAGCAGAGTGGAACTCGTAATCCAGCCTCTTGCGGTAATCCTCAGGGATACGGGCCTGGATTGGATGGATGGATATACAAAGTCAATCAAAATACACACACACAAGCTGATCATCATTGAGTGCTCACCTTGAAAAGGTATGGAAGGGACTTCTCAAGTGACTTCAAGTCGGCATGTTCTTCCAGACTACAAGTGTAAGATTCCCAATCATGCAATAATAACGGTCAAAGAAAACTATACTGATACAGATATACACATGAAAGTAAAAGCCAGCAACCCACCTGTCCAACGACGTGACAGAGCCTTCCTCTTTGAACTTGAAGGGTACTCTGAGAGAGGAGATGGAGGACTCCTCAATGAGAGGCATCCCTGCAATGCAGTTGGCTAGGACGTCCTCCTGCAGGTGGTCCAGGCTGATGAGTGCCCTCAGCTGAGCTGGGAGGTTGCTGTTACTATCAGTAGAGGAACGGGGAGAGGGAAGAGGCAGGTAGCTGTTGCCATGGATCAGCTGAAGCAAGTCAATTGCCCTAAAGGTGTACACAATCAAACAGCAGCAATAGATGAATAGATCTGCACACCTCCTGATCTCTCACTCACCTCTTAGTTTGTCCCACAAGTATGTAGTGCTGTGACAACTCCATTACGTGGACTTTGGGCACAGACTGTGGAAAGTACTTAGCGCTGATTGTTGTACGTTCAATGGTCTTCAGCAAGGTTTGCAAGAACTGGTTAATGAAGTTGATCTGAAAAAAACCGAACACAAAAACAACCATTAGTAATTATCGATTCCTCCCAAACTCTAGCTACATGTATCCTGTCCAACGTACGATGTCAGTAATGACACAGAAGAGGAGGTCACTGCCGTGCTGTCCATCCATGGAGTGGGACAAGAGATGGAGGACTGGTGTGTCGTCACTGAGGGACATGGGCCTCTTGTGCTTGGTACAACCAGTCAGGTGGACGTAGTCGTTGAAATCATCTAACAATAAAGTTAAAGCATATCAAAATGTTACTAGAGGAGACTATTGAATATCGAATGGATATATGCATAAGTTTCGTATAGCCGGAAATTTAAAAATTTGACAGTTTGTCCACAGATTGTGAATATAAATATTGCCAAATTTTAAATTTGACAACTTGAACTTTGACAGTCAAATAAAAATTCCCATCAATATTTCTGGCTATATGGAACATCATTAGACTGAGTATACCAAATATGAACATTAAAGTTACCTTTGAGTTTTTCATAGTACACTTTTCGGTCAGAAAGAGAGTGTTTGGCAACCACTTTAGCAAGTCGTCCGAGAGTGATTGATGTGGCGTCATCGTAGCTCACGGCATAGGCCAGTTCAGTGTGCAGCCACTGGTAGAGGTCAACCACACGGGCAAGGAGGTTGACACCCATCCTGAGACGAGGGTACTCGAGGACGAAGCGAGAGAGAGGGTAGAGATCCTGGGCAGGATCAGTGATGTCAGCTGAAGAGAGCACACTCTGTGCCAAGGTCTTCACGTCAGGGAACCATGGGTAGCGAGCATCAAGGTGCCTAGCAGAGAGAGAGAGAGAGAGAGAGAGAGAGAGAGAGAGAGAGAAATTTATTGACATGAACCAGTATTCAATAGGTTTGCTGTCAAACAAAACAAGGAGCTTACATGATGTCCTTCAGTACTGGCATCTTCAACAGAGCACTGTCTTTGGCAAACTGCAAATATTAACACAATGCATCAAACAAAGGTACACCTTCATCTTTAAAGGCTTACATCTTGTTTCAGTGTTTCCCGGCGAGGGAGGAAGATCTGGGTATGCCACACCTTCTCATATCTGTCTTGCTCCATTCGGTTGTAGAGCTTACCAGTGAGACGAGAGTGGGACAGCAACTGTTGCTATAGAAACAGAACAAACAAAAAGAACATCATGATATTGTGAAATAACTCAAATTTTGCAGAGAGATAGTTTCTTACTTCGAACATCTGGTTGAGACAGCCACCAACCAGGAGGAACCTCTCCTCCTCCGACACTGAGAGGCCAGTGCACAGGAGCCTCCACATCTTGATCATCTGAGAGAGACAGTACTCACGAACTGGCTCGTTGTCAGAAATGATCTTTCCTGAGAGTTTCTGCCCAGCATCTGCTTGAGTCAACTGGGCAACTGAGAAGGAAGCAAAGTTGGTCCACAGCAGGAGGTAGAGGGAGTGAAGGCTGAGGGTGCCTCTTGTTGCATGCTGGATGTAGTCATGACGACCGTACATTCCATCAGGAGTTAGCTCAACCCCAGCATCATAGAAGGCAGTCTTGGGACCAACAACAGAGTCATACTGAGTAGATGAAGAAAAAATAAAGAAAATGAAGCCAATAAGCAACAGTTTCTGTTTTTATGTGCACAGATGCAATGCACAATGTTCAGTATGTACCATGAATCCAGTAATGTAGGAGCCGGTCAGCTCCTCAACGTTGAAGAGATGGTACCACAGATGTGTGGACTGAGGCTGGCAGCCCAACGCAATGGTGATCATGTGTATTATGGAAATACAGAGATCATTATCTAGCAGGGAGAAAGAGAGAGAAAACCATAAGAGTTAAGCAATGTAGTGAGAGAAAGCATATGAGTATTACCTTCACTATTGGCTGAGTGGAAGATGTTGTAGAGCTGGTCAGTTCTGGAAGAGTCAGGGGAGCAGTTCTTCAACATGAACTCAGGGTCAAGGAAGCACTGGAAGAGTTGGCTCACAGGTGGAGTGAGCTTCTTGACAAGGTTAGTTCCAACCACACTAGCCAGGGTTGGTGAGTTCTTCTGCAAGAGAGAAGGAAGAGAGTCGACCAATCGTCACAAAATGTGTGTGTGTGTGTGTGTGTGTGTGTGTGTGTGTGNAGAGAGAGAGAGAGAGAGAGAGAGAGAGAGAGAGAGAGAGAGAGAGAGAGAGAGAGAGAGAGAGAACTAGATGCACAGATGCGTGTGTGTACCTTCTTCAAGTAGTACTCGTTGCAAATAGCCAGCCACATGGCCATTCTGAAACAGTCAGACTTCTTCATCATGGCGGCACGGCCAGAGGGGATGGTCAGATTCAATGTGCCACTAGAACTAGACAAACAGAAGCAAAACAACATAGTAGTATATTGTGTTAAGAATAATATTTCCTCAAGCATATACTCACCATTCATCTGCAATGCGAACCAACTCCTTCACTTTCTGCTGAGCACCGTGTGTGGTGTTGACGGCATTCATAGCAGCAGTCACTCTGGAGTAGATTGACTGGAACTCCACTCCCATGTCTTCGTAGGGCATGAAGGTGCCAGTGTTGGAGGGCAGAGGGGCCTGTAGCAAAGGTGTACATCAAGAAGAAGAAGAAGAAGAAGAAGTGATAAAACATGAATGCAAATATATACACATTACTCACGTTACACAGAGCTTTGTGGAAGGGTTTCAAACAATTGATGCCATCACAGAGCAGACTGTACTGGTCTGTCAGCAGGTGGACAAACTTTGCGAAGCTCTGCTGCTCCTTGAGTAGGTGCATGACTAGGACGAGTCCATGGCCACCAGCAGTGCCCCCTCCCATCCACTGGTCATCAAGGATGGCATTGAGATCCTCCAAGATAGAGTAGATCTAAAGAGTGAGAAAGAGATGAGATAAATAATTCACTTTAGGGAAATTTTCGACTGAAACCCAACACTTACGGTGTTGATCTTGGAGCTGTCCTTCATGTCCAGATGGCTGGCCACCTCCTTGATGATGACCTGGACAATGGCCTGCTCCTCGATGTGGAGGAGGAGGAGCTGTTCCTCCGCCACTCCACTGCGACACTCCTGGTTGCAACAGGGACACGAGTGGCCCTCAAACCAGTGCTCACACTGGATAGGATAGATGAATGGAAATACACAATCATGAATTGGTATATATATATAGTGCTGTCACATGCACATCAATACCCACCTTGGCAATGTTCTGAGTGGTCTTGATGAGGGATGACAAATCAAATTTGGAATTGAGCAGGTCATCGAATATGGTGAGGAAGTAGAGATGAGCAAGAGGCTGCTGCATCAGCTGGTTCTGTACACAAAGACAACTCCACAATCAACATGTACCCCAATATATTTCCAAGATTACACTTACATCAGCAGCTGGGCATGGCTCAATGGCATCACTGAACTGGTAGAAGGTTGGAATGTAAGGCCCGGCAGCACCAAGAGACTCATCAGCAGAGAGCACTTTGGAGATCAGAGAATGAATCTGTTCGCAAAGACACAGGTATTTCAGCCACAGCAATCACAGGAAGTTTTCATTACCACAACAGGAAGTAAAAAAACTCTTACATACAAACTTTCACAAGATGGTCTTACGTGTGTTTCTTGGAAGAAGAGCATCACAGTGTGGGTGGGGCGCTCGACGGCCTTGGTTGGAGAGAGGAGGATGCGATGGAGGTAGAGCTTGAAGACAGACATGGGGATGTAGGAGCCCATCGTCTTCACAGGGTTCCTCTCCACAAACACATCGGGTGAGTTAGGGTCAAAGTCCATCTTGGAGAGCAAGTCCTCAGAGAATCCAACCTAGAAATGATTAGAAAAAAAATATTAAAAGCACTTCAAAAAATGTAAAACCACGCTTATGGTATTGATATTAAGCTACAAAAAAGGCCAAATTAACATACGTCGATGACTTCGTTCATGAGGAAATTGGCCTGCCATTGAGTCTGTAGGTTGGCCATCTTCAAGAAGAAGAGGATGTCCTCAGAGTGGTAGCCAGAACGGTGAGAGGAGAAGAAGTGAGCAAACAGTCCCTCCAGAACATGTCTGATCCTAGAGTGTGATTCTGAAGTTAGCTCAGTCTGAATGCTCTTGGCAATGTTCCTCAGTCTTGGACTATCACTGACAAGCTGAGAAAAAAAAAAGTAATGGTAGAGGCATTAAGTTTCAAACGAAAAAAAAATGTAAACAAAAACTGTAGTGTACCTCCATGGTTGGCTTGAAGTACTGCATGTAGAGTTTGTTGAACGTTTTCAGTCCATGCTGCAGGTCGTCAGTGTGGTAGGTGGGGTTTGAACGAATGAGCAGGAACAGTGCATGCATGACACTGTGTTTGGCCTGAGCTGGTATGGTAGAACACTTGTATATCTGCTCATTCATGGCTGGCATGGACATCTGGATGGAAGAAGGAGGAAGAAAAAAGCCACAATTATTATCAGAATCTTTTTTTTAGGGGGGGGGGAGGGGGGCACACAGATAAGTCACACTTGCAAGCTAGTACTAGAGATCACTCACCACATCTCTGTAGGCCATGTACCACTGCCTCACTTGTCCTGTCTCTCTCTCCTCGAGCTGAGGGTCAGTGGTGTTGGCACAGCTCATGCCAATGGCAGCAATGGCATTGAAGAGGGTGTTGATGACAAACACGCTGAGAGCCTCCGGATGACCAAGAAGGTTCTCGCTGTCTTCCACCTCCTCCAGGATGGACTGAGAGGAAGAGCTGATACGACTGGTGAGAGAAGGAAGAACAGCTTTAGCCTTCTCTATCTGCTCAAGAGGACGAAGGATAGAGACCACTTTAGCCAGGTTCAGCTTGTGAATGTTCACGTAGACGTGCAGCATGGCGAGGCGTTGCACCACACTTCTTTCGTCAAGATTACCAAAAGCAGCTCGAAGAACTTTTTGGCTGATACCTGTGCTACCAAACTCAAGGCGTAACTTTTGGTGAGTGAAATCTTCGAGGTACTTCTGCCACAAGAATTCTGTCTTTCTCATCACCTGTACAGCTAGCGATACAGTAGTCTTCTCAGTACCCTGAAACAAAAAGAAAGCATGTAGATTGTTTAAAACAACACAACAAACAAAAAAACAAACAAACAAACAACAACAAACTATAATATCATTCTACGTACTCCAGAGAGCTCTTCTAGCTTTGTTTCTACGTTCTTGAGCATTTCGGCCATGGTCTTCACTTTGCTCTGCTCAGAGGCTTGGAACAGTGTGATGGGTGGCTCCGTGCGATCACTGAGCATGTCGACATGCTGATTCACCTCCATCCTACTCTGGTCCACGAGCTTCTCAACAGCAGAAGAGACGAGGTGAAAGAAGGGAAACTTTGGAGCGAGGAAAGCCTGGTTCATTATGTCTCCAGCAGAAGCATCGCTGGCAATTCCCAACATTTTCAGTTCGCTGAGTTTGGGAATGGGATAGATCCTGAGCACGGCAAGGAAGAGGGTCTGCACAGCTGGAATGGCATCGGGGTTGAAAATGACGTCGATGTTCATGCCCTCGTTCATTTTGTACACCATGTGAACCAGGAAGTCAAAGAAGAGGTTCTTGAAGAGAGTCTGAAGCGAGTCGATCACATTCAAGGTCCTCTCGTGCTGCTGGGAAAGAATGGCAGCCTTCTCCAGGTACTCCACCATGACACTCGGATGCCAGTAAGAGTTGAATCTCTCACAGAGAACATCTCCAACACCCTTGGCAAAGAAGAGCTCCTCCAGGATGCTGTTTCTCTCAGGTATACTCATCGGCTTGTTGAAGGAGGAGGTGGGGTGAGAGCCAAAGAACACTCGTGATGATATCACAGGAATGGCCTCTCGAAGGAGTGAGTTGAGCTGGGTGGCAATGGAGCTGTCCGGAGAGGGGGAGGAGTTGTAGCACTGCCTGAACCAGTCACGGATGTCGATGACACCAGCCTGTGGACCGTAGCCGATCACATCGAGGTAGTGGAAGTCCCAGCCTTGGAGGAACAGGGACGGGTAGCAAGGACTGGTCAGTTTGGAGCTTGGGAAGTGCAACAAGAGGACGTAGAGCTTCCTCGAATCTTCTGAACGGCTTTCAGTTTCCTCGATCATGATTCGCAAGTGGTTCACAACTTCCTTGGAGGTTTCTTGCATGTTGATGACCATGAGAAGAGTGTTCTGCATCTTAGAGGAGGCAAACGATTTGAGGAGGTCATTGACGTATGTGTACGAGGTGACAGAGGAGAGCTTGTGCACCACCAGCTGGTCGTGCTGAGTGAGCACCAAGTTACTGAGGAAGGCATCGGTGTCAGTCAGGGAGGAGGCCTCAGGGATGGCACTGGGATACTGGGCTGGAAGGTGGTGAAGGAGCTGGGAAGAGCGCGTGTAGCAGATCAGTTTATTTGCATTGAATCTCCTACAGGAACAAAAAACAGAAACAATTAATTTTAGCATCTGAGAGAGCACACATCATGGTCAAGACAAAAAGTCATCAACTAAATTTGTACACTTCTACCGACACAAGACTTACTCCTTGATGTAGGCATGCTGTGGCTCAATGAGGGACTTGAGACTGAAGTGCTGCTGGTGGTTGAGGTAGGTCTGGATGTAGGAGGAGGGCACCTTGCGATGATGCATGCACAACGCCTCGGAGGTCATCAGCTGCATGAGCCTCTTGCACAAGTGGCGGACGAGCCAGTGAGTGAGGACGGACACCACCAGGCAGGCATTGGCGGAGATCTCCTTGGATATGACCTTGGTGGACTTGGTCTGGTAGAGGATACGCAGGGCCTCCGTCACTGACATGTAGATAGTCTCCGTGGAGTTGTACTCTGAAGACATTCGCAGGATCTGTCCGGCAAACTCTGAATCTCGTTGCACCAATGCAAACACCTCTTCAGCATCTAGTTCCATCTCCTCCAGTGAGCACTGTGATATAACAAAATAAGAGTTGCTTGTGAAACATTACGCTATTGTAGCACATGATTGTGTGTAGAGGTGTAGTATTCAACTCACAACAGGAATTTGGAATCCAGCATTCTCTTTCAGCGCCTGGAGCAGCATTTCCAGGATTCTCATTTTCACCTCTGTTGGAGGAGTCTCAACATTGGGCCTTTGATAGCGAGGCTTGTAGTCGTTCTCAATGGGAGGCAGGAGAGTGATGAGGAGAGAGCTGATGGTGTCTGGCTGGAGACCGTAGATACTGGAGGCATCTCCAACATACCCCAAGAACTCATTAGCCTGGGTAAAAGAAGGAACAGCACATTAATTCATATACACAATCACGGTCACTAAGCAGAGCACATGGGTGTTACTACTAACCAAGAAGAGGATTTTAAAAAATACTTGCTCACCTTTTCAGCAGCTGTCTTGAGCACCACGGTCAGAGCGGGGGGTAGGTTGCTGAGGGTGGCCTCCAACACTAGCTCGTGAGACAGGAGGTACTTCTCAAACCGGTTGAGGAAAGGAGGAGGGATGAACTCCAGCTCCGACTGCTTCACGATCACCATGCACTCAAAGTCTGGGTGTATACGGCAAGGCTTGATGTGGGCTCCGATGGATATGTTGGAGTAGAAGCGAGGACCGTTGGTGGCGTCATCGATGCGATGGAATCGACGATTGAAGAGGTCGTAGAAGCTCTCGTGGATGGCATCAGTTTGAGAGAGGACCACGGTGTGTCCTTCAGTGGCAGAGTGGCGGACCGCAGCAATAGTGTTCACCTGCGAACACAAAACACACTCATAAGTGAATGTTTTTGCAGGCTTGTTATTTGTGCAAAATTCTAAATATGACCATTGTTTCTTCTTGTAACAGGTAGACATCAGAGATAATAATACAACCAATAAAGGTACACTTTTAAAGAGAAAATCAACCAACACACCTTCTGGAGCTCAGAATCCCCAGGGAAGTCGCTGCACATGTACACCTTGGTGTTCCTCCTGTCGAGCACCCCAGTGGAAAAGAGCAGTCGTACCAGTGAGCCATCCTCGCTGGAGTCAATGATCAGCTTGTAGCGCATCTCATTCTCAGCTCCAGTGGCGGTGGGATGATCGATGAGACTACTGCACAAGATGTCGAGGATGTTACGAGCAAGAACCTTGTCCGGGGAGGAGTGCACCTGAGAACACACAAAAAGTTGTTTGAACAGTAGAAAGCTGAACAAAATGAATCCACAAATTTATATTTTCTGACTTACTGCTCTGAGGAAGACCTTGCAGATGTACTGAAAGTCCTCCTTGCTGACTCCATTGAAGTTTCTCTCCAAGGCCTTCTTCACCAGCTGAGGGGACAGCATCTCCATGCGGTTACGACGGAGGTATGAGATGAAGTGGATGAAATCACGCAGTCCGAAGAATCTCTTGAGATTCTCTCTCCTCATGAGGGCCTCGTAGGCGGGACAGAAGCTTGCGACAATGTCCATGTCTTTCCTGAGCTCGGGAGGAGGGTTGTCGGGGATCTCACACAGGCATCCTTTGGCCAGAGTCACGAGGTCCTCTTGAGAGGCATCTGGTCGGAAGAGACTCACAGCTCGGTTGGTTTTGGCAGCATCCAGGACATGATTGCTGATGGCTACAAAGGAGACCTCTTGTGTGTCGAGAAAGTAGTGCAGCACCTTCAAGGATTCGTGCCTCTCTTGAGGCAGACCGGCCTCATCCATGAACACCACACAGTAGACGGGCAGGGGTACCTTCTGGTGGCTACGCTGCCTGTTGATGGCTCGGTTGAACACCGTCGAGATCTCATTGGAAGTGGTTCTACGTGAGCACTGGTAGACTTGCGGATCCAGAGATTTGAAAATCTCCGTCTTTCTGAACTCGGCAACCTTTGACTCTTGTCCCTTGAGGTTGGCAAGAGTGAGATTGAAGGAGAGGGTCTTTGAGGAGCCAGGGGAGCCCACGATGATGAGAGGAGTATGTGTCATGGTGCAAATAATGGTGGCAAACAGGTTCTCCTTCAGAGCATTTGTCTTGGCGATACCAGGAGGAAGATCAATGTGGTTGATGTACCAGTTGAGCTCCTCTTCGAAGCACTTGGAGAAAGACACCCTGGAGAGAGTCGTGGCGTGATCCAGTGTCTCGCGATACTTGTTGCGATGCTTGGAGTCAAGGCGCAGATAGTAAACCAGGCCGAGAGCAACTACTACTGCCCGGGAGTTGTACTCACACCGAGCACCGTATGGCTTGTATTTCCTGTACATCTTCATGAGCCACTCGTAGAAGGTGAACACCCTCTGTATGTCCCTCTGGCTGACACAGCTTCGGGAGTACTCTGATGCCTCAGCTTCAGTGAGGCCACACTCCTTGGAATTCAACTGTTCAAAAGCGTAGCTGCGCAAGAGATTCTGGCTTTTAACTATGAGATCGGTGAACGTAGCCAGATCAGCGTTGGTGCCATCCTTGTTGAAGATCTTCATCTTGGCCAGGATGTAGTCTCTCTCCTGGCTCTCACCGAGAGCTCCGTAGTCCCACATGAGGCACTGGAGGGTGGGGTGGAGTTGGCGGACATAGTAGGTGCCTCGAATCCACGAGTCTTGAGTACCAATTGCAGCAAGACTGTTGCCACGGTGTGGGTTGCACGCTCCAATGATGAATATGTTGGAAGGAATTGGCTATCGAGAAAAGTATTGAATTGGAATGAATTTTTATCTCAACAAGGAAAGAAACTTTAGTGGTAGTATTAATGATTGCTAGGAAGCACCATTGAGAGGCCAATGCTGATAACTTACTCTTCCATCAAGAGTTCTGTCAATGATGATCTCCTTGAAGAGACCAAGACATGCAGATGTGTTCACTTCATCGAGAAACACCTGAAAGGTGTGACAAAGGGAATTGTTAAATAATATGCCACCATAGAGAAGACAATGAAAGAGCTCACAGTGATGAAAGGGATCCTGATGTGATGCTTGAATCGCTCGAATGACTTGTCAAGTTCTTCAGCCTGCTCGAAAATGGGCTCAAAGAATTTGATGATTTGGGATGGAGTCAAAGCTGAAAGGAGGAAACAGATGAGGTAAGTACAATAGTGGATCAGTGTGCATGCAGTGATGCAAAGAACAGCTTACCAGCATGAACATTGAGCTTGTAAAACATGCTCTTTATCTTTGAGTTCAAAAACTTGAAGAGGAGACGTGCAGTGTCCTATGGAGAGTGCATGTATACAAAATATAAGTAAGCATGTACACAGAATGAAGTTTTGTAAAGTACAGTAGATCGGGAAATTTTTGCCATTAAAATTTTTTCGCCACCTGCGCAAGTGGCGAAAATTAAATGCGCGAAAATTTAAAACGTATGGTGATCTTTAACTAATCGGTCAAAGTGGCGAAAATTAAACACGCGAAAATTTATAGCGGCCAAAATTTCCCGATCTACGATAAAAAGTAAGTACATAACATGAACCTAGTGAACAATGCACACACAAACACATACCTTGGGGTTGTCTTTGTACTTGGCAGAGCCGACCAACTTTGGAACGGTGGTGACCTTCTCATCCCTGTCCTCCTCTCGCAGCTCGAGCATGGAGAGCTCAGGGTCTCCCACCAGCTCAAGGATGAGGTCTCTGATCACGGAGTAAAACTGACCCTTCTCGAGGGGAAGCTCTCCAATGGTTATCAGGTCATCCTCACGCATGGTTCCATTGGTGGTGATAGCTTTGACAGAGTCAATACAACCAGGGTTCTTCTCCAACACACTTGGTGGCAGTTCTGCAGTAAAACAAGCAACAATGTGCTCACATAACACACACCATACTCACTACAAACCCTGAGAGTAGTACTTACTTTCAAGCTGTGTCCTGATGTGGTCCAGAACCCGATCCTTGTAGACGCCCCAGTTTTTGAAGAGGGAAAAGTTCCAGAGTTTGGAGAGCATCTCCATGAGGGCTGTCTTCCCCACTCCTGTCTCTCCCTCAATGATAACAGGGACACCACACTCAGCTCGCTCATGAATGTTCAACATCTTGATGGCAAAGTCCAGAGTCAGCACGTACGCTGAGTCGTCTATTGGACTCAGACGATTCCTGAGATCCAAAGGAACACCGAGAGCACGAGAGAGATAGGAGTCCAACAAATCTCGGGAATAGAGCTCCCTAGAGAGACAGACAGAAGGGGAGTTCAAATACCGTATAGCGGAATATTTTCGTGGGGGGAAAATTTTTGCGAATTTCGCAGTTTGGCAGCTTTCTGCGAAAATTTTCCCCCACGAAGTATGTGGTCGTCACGTAATGTTGAGATGCAATCCATGAAAATTTTCCCCACAATACATATTGCAAGACTACAGTTACTAGGCTCAATGCTTGTGTATGTATTTCAGTACAAAATAGCTTGAGCCTCATAGCAAAAAATTTATTAATTTTCATCTTGAAATCATTTCATCCGTACATCATGTTAGGAATTTGGACTCCAATCTTCTTGAACTTCTCCTTGTCTTCCGGAGCGATCTCATCGGGATGGAGGGACATGAGACCGAACGTCCCACCGCCATCTTTGAAGTCGTAGATGAGCTGATGGTGGGGCTTCAGGGACCAGTTCTCTCGGATGATGGGGTCACAGAAGTCACTGACTTCCCTGAGCATGGTGTCCATGAGAGTGGAGCCAAGATGGGTGGTGTCGTTCTTGCGTGGCTGGCCTCCCTCCTCGGGTATGATGTACTCTGACGCTCCATTGTTGTAGTTGAAGGCGGGGCAGTTGTCCAAGAAAGCACAACGGCGTTTCATGTATCTACACAAAACAAACAATAATGTTTTTTGAAAATGGAAAATGAAGGGCTTAAAATTATATTTATCTTACTTTACAAAGAGTTTTTGAGTGGCCTTGTTCTTCTTCATGTGCTGAGGAGTGTAGTGATTGAGTAGCTTCAAACAATCAGACTCACTGAGATCTGGTTCGAGACTGAACTTCACCGGGACACCTGGCTTCCTACTCTGGAATGGACCACCACCACCTACACACACACACACACACACACACACACACATGAGAGACCATTATAAATCACCACCAGTACTTGTAACTTGTAACCTCATTCCCTCACCTTCTTTGTAGAGTTTGTCAATGCCCTTCGTTCCACCTGTGCGGTAGGCCTTGAGGTACTTGCACACAAGCTGGACATCACTGTCAACAACGTAGGGAGCCTCGTGGTATACAATGTGTGGGGTGCCCAGGAGACCAAGAGCAGGGATGTCTTCAAAGAACTCTTTGAGGGACATTTCAGGAGTCATTTGGACTCGAGAAGGAACCTGGAGTGAATGGCACATAAATACATGACATTGTGCATTTGACTCGCATATACAGAAAAATGTATCGTAGATTCGAAACTTTCTACACTAAGAATTTTCATCACTTCGCCGGTAGATTGTTGTACTTTATAAAATTTTTTGTATATTTTGGTAATCATGTTAGTTGTGGGAAATTTTTTATAGCAAAAATTTCTTGATCTACGGTATGTGTACTGAGTGTATGTACCTCAATATAGACTGCCCACTGCATACCGCCAGGGAACTGGAAGGAGAAACCAGTGACGGGATCCTCCACGTAGCCCAGGATGAAGAGGTCAAAGAAGAACCAGCCGATCACCTCCACCAGTTGGCTGTAGAGCTTCCTCTCCTGGTCGTCAACAGACTCTCCCGGGGGCAGCATGGTGAAGTTGAAGAACACGGCACAGTTGGTTTTGTCAGTAGGCAGTGTGCATAGCTTCTTGATGATGTTGAGTGGAGTGAACGCTTCGTTGATAGCAACCTTGAGATGCTTCGAACGATGCCTCAGCTGGCTCTCAATGTAGTGAGTCTTACCATCACCTGTTCCAAGAGGGAAGAGTGAACAGATGAATAGAGTGCATGTCATCGAATTTGCATTCATCATTATATATATGCTCCTTACCGGCATGGCCATACACTAGTTGTATGCAGTCAAAGTCATCAGGATTGAGGGCAGACTTTTGGCAGGTCATGACTGCTTGTTCCAAACCCAAACTTGGTTCGATACCCTATATATCATCAGTACAAACAATACTACTGAATAACATGTACTGGTCATTACCAACTGAATTTCTTACAGTGTAGTCTCTGTGCAGTAGCCATGGCATTTCTTGCAGGAGGGAGGGAGCTGTCTCTAAGAGGTGCACACAGGCAATCTCGTCAGCTGAACTGTGCTTCTGTTTCAGCTCAAAGTGAACTCGTAGAAGAGTCTGCAACAAGGGGTGAGCATCAAATAGAACGTGGTGGGCATTAATTAGAATAACACTTCCATTGTAAAGCCTGCCTACACAAACATACCTCTTGCAACTGATAGGAGAGCTTGTTGATCTCGAGCATAAGAAACTGGAATGGTCTTTTGGTGGCACGTTTTGGATTGAGGAACAGCCTGATCTCCTCCTCGGTGGTGGTGCTGCGGCAATGGAACACTTCAAAGGATTCAGGGACCCCTCCGAAGATGCTGATGATGAGTCGAATCAGTTGGCTCTGAGAGAACCCATGACACGAGTGGAGGATGTGCGTGGACTGGGTGCTGACACGGGCAGCTGCTTGTGTGCCCGTGCGACGTCTCTTCAGAGAGTGGCTGGAGAGATCAAAAAACAGTTCTGAGAGGAACGCTCCAACCACGTGCATGGGAGTGTTGCCATGGTGAGTGCTCTGTTCCAGGTAAGGCTTCTTCTCAAGGAGAGACTGAAACAAAACATGAACAATACTATCATCATGTGAAGTAATGTAGAGATGCATTTCCACACACACCTGGACAGTTTTCTTCAGTTTGAGTTGGACATCAGGTTTGTTCTGAAAGAGAAAGCCAACATCGTGAACAATGAGGACTGGGTTGGGCTGCTCAGCCGTGAGGTTCTGGTAGAGATGAAGCAACTTGGGAACGGAAAAGAAGAGAAGTTGTTCATACTCAGATCGTAAATTGGCCATCTCTTGTTCCCATCTTGACAGTGTTGTCGATGCATCCATCACCTATGGACAGGTTGACAAACAAGGCAGTACTTGAAACACACACACTCACACGTGCACATTATAAACCATTTCATCAGCTTCCTCTTGAGTGGCAGAACACTTCAGTTCATGAGGGACCATCTTCTGCAGGTAGTCTGGGTGTCCCAACTCACGCAGTTTGGAGTACAACCCAAGTAGCTTCTTGGCAGTCTGCATGGAGCATAGCAGAATCACACACATTCACACACAATTCACACACAACACTCACTTGATTCAGATGCAAGAAGGTCTTGATCTGGCTGGCTGCAGTCCCTTCAGCGTCCAAGAAACCCAGCTTCCTGACAAAGTCACTGATTTGGTCGGCATTCCACTTGTACTCTGTGGGCATCACGGGCTGTTCTTTCACCTCCCCCACATTCTGGTAGCGGGTTGAGTGAGGGATGTAGTGGAGCTCTGCCAGAGCAGAAATGGCATCGGTGGTGCTGTTGAACATGAAGTTGTAGTAGCCAGAGTCAAGCACGCAGTTGAGCTCAGCTGCAACACCTTGAAGGGTGTCGCCCTGTAGACACAACAAAAGATGAAAGTATTTAACGTTTATTATAGCTACTAGAAAAATTTTTTTAAAAAATTAAATAAACAAAAAAACAACAAAAAACAAAAACAGTTCTTTACCTCTGCCTTGGAGAACCACAGTCGAATGAGGTTGATGTTTCTGTTGACAGTCTCGAGCTGTCTGCGACCATCGTAGGCATTGAGCATGGACACCTTGCTCATCAATTGGAAGAATGTCTGAGTCTTTTCAGTGAATGGTGTGATGAGCTTGAAGGCCGCAAAGAGGTGGTTCAAGACGACCTCGTTGTACTCCTCATGCTGCAGGTGAGTAGTGAGGAGCTGGTACTGCTGTTGGAACAGTGCCTGACCACTCTCTCCGATGAACTTCTTCTCTTGTACGATAAAACGATAGAAGTCCGCACTGTCTGCAACAGCAGCAAACAGATCGAGGAATCGTGGATTCTGGTCTTTCTCCAAGCGAAGGACCTTGGTGACCTTGTCCATCTTGTCGATGGCCTCCTTGGTGGTGAGCTTGTCTCGGTTCTGTTCTTGATCCAAGATGCTCACCAGCTCCATGAGCTCTTGGAGGTCGGGATCTTCCAGACAACCCTCCAATTGGTACTGGTTACAGACGCAATGGATCACCTGAATGTGCCGAGTGTACTGGAATAGCTGCATCAGGGCTTTCACTCCCCTCAGACCCTCCGCAGTGCCTCGGTCGATCTTGGCAAAGTCAGCATAGTGGTCGAGGACTTCAAACTCTCGGTCAATGTCCAGCGTCCTCAGATTTAGCAGGCCATTAGCTGTGATGTCGTTGTAAGAGGCACTTCCTCCCACAAGCTTCAAAACGAGTTCCTTTGCATATGCCAGAGCCTTTCCAAGTGTGACAATGGACACTCCAGCGGTACTGGTCGGTGTCTTGTGTTCGCTGACAACCTTAGGGAGAGAGAAGGCCGAGGAAGGGCTCAGTTTGGGAGCAGGCTTCTCTTCCTCTTCCAGCTTCTTGAGCTGCAACTTGAGGTACTTCTCGAAAATGTCGCTCTCGTGCAAGAAAAAGAAAACAAGGACCTTCAGGTTGTCTTCTATTGGGCCACAAAATGCTACAATACTCTGAACAAGGGATTCGAGCTTAGCCAAGGTCATATCGCTAGAGATCTCGAGATGGATGTCAAGGTTTGGCATAAAGGTCTTGCTGATGGATGGTGGGATCGGGTGCTCAAGAGCAGCTGATTTCTGGCCACTGTGTTTGGTCTCCCCAGGAAGAGTGACATGCTGCTTGACAGTGAGGAGAATGCTGGGAGGGAACCCCACTCCATACTTGGACAACATGTGGTGAAGAGCACACCTGGAATGAGAGAGGAAAGAACATACAAACCATCAAAACCATCAACCAGACAAACTCCTCAGCAAGTGACTCACCATCCTGCTTCTGGCTGGCCTGGAATGTAGCACAACAGGAAGATGTTCAGCAGTTCAAAATGCTGCAGGAACTTCTGTTTCAAGCCCTGCACGTACTGATTTTCCACCAACAGTGTCTCGGTATACAAGGCAGACGCTACACGACTGATCTGACTGAAATTCTTAGTGTAGTGCAAGACTTCATCGTAGTTGACACTCTTGCTACGGAGCTTCACTCTCCAGCCATGCATCACCTGCTGGGCCTTTGATATCCACGAGAAGAAGGCCTTGACGTCAGGCGAGGAGCACTCAGAGATGTCCTTTGGCATGCTCTCTTCGTCAAGCACACTCTTGGTGTCCTCCAACTTTTGTGCCTCACAGTAGACACCGTAGATCCGTCCCAGCTGGTCAATGACAGCGTAGTAGGCGTTGACCCACTCCATGTTAGCCAAGATGGGCATCTTGGAGCAGCATGAGCTGACAACTCCCCAGCAAAAGTTGAGACGCGACGTCAACTCTTGATCGTTGTTGATGCCAGAATGGAGGCTCTCGCATATGGCAGTGACACACTTGTCCAGGAGAGACTGAAGGGTAGGTTTCAGTGTACCTTTCAGAGCTAGCGACTCTGGTATCAGCTCCTGGGTAGAGGGAGGGAGAGGGAAAAGAGAATCAAACAACCACAGTCACATTTCACTCTACAGGTAGGACTACTGGAAGAGACAGTAGCAGTGCTCACATGCTGTAGGACTTGAAGGATCAGCTGTTGAAATTCACTGTGTTCTGCAACCAATTCCTAAAGTTACAATAACAAACAGATGACAGATAAGTAGCTTATTATGACGTACATGTTGCTAATAATTATACATGTTTGTACAATTTATTTGTGCACACACACACACAAGACAACACAACACAAGGGCACAGATTTACAAACCACGAAAAACGTGTTTTCAAAATTTTACCCAAATGGTGTCCACTTCATTGAGAATGGTCTCTTGCAGGTAGTTCCTCTGCATGTAGTCGGAGAGGAAGTTCATGAACTCGTCTGGGACGGTGGTGGCCAGGATGTCGCCCTGGAGCCCCGAGGTGCTCCCCTCCGACTCCATCACAAACAGGTTGGGAATGTTGAGATGAAGGAGATCCAGAATGAAGTCCTTGGCCCTTCTTTGCTCGAGGTAGCACACTGCTACCGACTTGAAAAAGTCCAGTAGAAACTTGTGGTGCTGTGCATCAGGGAACCTACAGCAATGCAAGAGTATTAAGTGCACTCATCCATCCAATGGTACACATGTACTGTAATAGTGTACGAAAGACTACTGGCAATACCTGTCCACAAACTCAGCGAGGAAGTCGTTCCAAATGGCATCACAGATCTTTACACCCTCAGGGATCTTGTACTGTTTCAGATACCTCTCTACAACCTTTACACGATCAATGTACATAGAGACAGGCATGTGAAACTATCCACCTATCCAACTAAAACATGATCCATGAGTAGAATCACTTACCCAAGTTGGCCAAATGAGAAAGGCTTTGTAGATCTTCAGGAATCTTTCAATGCTCAAACTGCTGAACTTGTCTTGCAATTTGATGATAATCTATACACACCATAGCAACACACATGCACTAAACCATATTCACAGTTGACACTCACACAACTATCGTACCTCTCTCTTGATGTGCTCAAAGTAGTGCTTGGCCACGCCCTGGGACTTGGCTGTGAGGAAGTCTTTGAGGTAGGACTCAGCTCTGTCTGTGGAGATGTCCACAGGCAGGAGCAACATGCTCAACCAGTCCTTCATCTCTTTATCCAGAGCAGGGCTAGTCCAGCGGTGTTTGAGAGCCACCTCCAAGATGGTGTCCAGGAAGGAGAGTCCCTGAGTGGAGAATCAATAAATACGTAGTAACACCTTAATTCATTGGCAGAAAACATGGACAGACAGTCGCTATTGGTGATACACCACAAACCACAAGGAGTAACTATTTCACTAAATAATGCTTTCACAACTTACTCCCTGTAGAATAGCCAGAAGGTTTCCCTCAGGGTCCATCAGTTTCATGCTCTCTTCAGTGCACTTCTTGAAGCAAGGAAGGTAACAACCTCGTGGCCTGGCCAACAGGTTGCGGACAAACTCACTCTCTTGGACAACATACGGTTCAAGAACATTCACAAACTCCCTAGTAGAGAGAAGTACCAAACAGACATGCACGAACAAGTGAAATGAGCGTAAAGTACTGTATAGACAAAAGTAGCCCACCTCATTTGGTGGAAAGGTCGTACAGAGCCACCAGCAGTGAGGACGTCAGCCATCTGGACACTGGTGAAGGAGACCTCATTGGGCAGACCAAGAAGACGACCAAACTCCACCCCACGCTTGATACTCTGGATGGTGTCCATGTTCAAGTGGACGAGGGTCTGGTTCTAAAGGGAAGGGAGCAAGAGGAGCTTAAGGTACAGTGCATTCCTACTACACTGCTTTCTATAAAGCATGCTAATGTGTATTATCAGAAATGAAGTACTGTGTGTGTGTGTGTGTGTGTGTGTGTGTGTGTGTGTGTGTGTGTGTGTGTGTGTGTGTGTGTGTGTGATAGAAATACCTTGATGTGTTTACAGACAAAGGAGAACAAACATGTCACATTTCAGTGACTCTAAAACTACCTGCTAATCACTGTTGTAGCTACCAACCACTATACAGGGAACACATGAAGGGCATGTGATAGACTGCATATGGCAGTCTTCACCACTACAGCACACACAAACATATACACTGCTATACAGCAACATGGGCCCTAATTCATAGCTGAGAGGATTTGGCCAGCTAAGTACCTACACCCATACTCTACACCTGATGTGATTCTCTACAGATGTTTTTCCTAAAGACCAAATTCACCAGCTAAGGCTTCTTAATGTGACAGGTACAATCTTGTAAGCACCGAACAAAAGTATTCACTTTAAGAAAGCCCTTGGAATGCCACTGTATTGTGTCCGAGTCCATTATCCAACATAAAACATAGAGGCACATTATAGCTACATCGTGAATCACAGTATACATCTCAGTTGCCTCCCACATGTGTAATACCCCCCACACAGAAACTAGTATAATGAATATTACAACTATTGGTGGACAAACATACAGCAGTGAGGTAGTCTTTCCAGTAGTCTGCACGCTTCCTGGAGGCAGCTGCTCTCTCCACGTGACACTTGTAGGCCAGTGATACTGCAAACAAGACACACAAAAATGGAAAGATAATATATCACACTCCATGACACTGCCACATTGTCAATATGAATAACATGATGATAATATATAACGTACGCATTACGTATCATGATGAAAGTGTGTGTGTGTGTGTGTGACAATGAAGTAGAAAGTGCATTGTAAAAAAACCCACTGAGCTAGCTTTCCTTTGGGGTAGGTAAACCACCATTTTACTCTCAACAAAGACAAAAAAGGTACATTGAAGATACAATTGTCAAGATGAATCTTATAGACAAGTAATTTAGCACAGTTGCACTGGTTACTCACTCCATAGCATTCTGTGATAGACTGATCTGTGTCCTAGCTGGCTGCCATCTTGACTCTTGAGGACAAAGGACTGCTTCATGAGTTCAATGCAAGCCTCCTCAAAAAGGTGCAATACAGTGAGGTTGGCATTGACCTGGTCAAACAAGATCTTGAAGTTGTCCCTGAGAGAGAGAGAGAGAGAGAGAGATGACGATTATTATTATTGGTGCGATTAAGTTTCTCGGGATTGCAGCGATTTTTGCTGATTGTAATCTGCTTCACTATTGTTACTCCAAAAAACCCTCAAATAAGGTATTGCTATTGTTACACATGAATCGCTGTACACATCACCACCACCACCAAGGCAAGAGGTCAGTGACTGACTCACATCTTGAGGAAGGTTTCCAGTGTCTTGGCAATAGATGCTTGCTCCAGTGCCTCAAACCTGTCAATACAGGACTTCACAAAGGGACTCAATTCATCACAGTGGTACATGTGCTGCTTCCTGAGGTACAGAAAGTGAGGGGAAAAAATATTTTTCAAGAGGAATAGCTAGCATAAGATTTCAAGTTAAATGCCTCCCTGCCCGGTCAGTTTCCTTACTTGTGCACACGGTAGGCAACAATCAGGTAGAAGGGGAAGTCTCTAGCAAACATTTCATCCATGTGCTTGATCAACTTTCTGAACACACCACCATCAGTGTGGTGGCCCTCACGTTGAAACTGCAGTACCAAAAAATATGACAACACAATCACCAGGCATTCATGGTGTGGTCAAAAAAAAAAAGGATATTATTTACCGCCTGCTCATATTGGTAGAATATCAACATGATGTCCTTAAAGACACGCTCATTCTCTGAGATGCAAGCTGGTGGACCACTGAGAGGGAACAGCAGCTGCTTCAACTCCTCCTTCACATTAATGGACGCACGTCGAGACTTGCTACGAAAGCTCTGGGTAAACTTTCCTGAAACCACACACAGAAATACACACAGTGTAAATCACAAGGTCAACTCGTGCTACTCTACAATGTCCAACAACAGTCTAAGAATCCACATGGAAACATCGTTGGCACACACAGTGACACTGACCTCCTCTCTTCTTCAGGCTAGGTGAGTATGAAGCCTGAATGGAAGCACCACCTTGCTGGCTGGGTGGCTCTACGTGTTGCATGTTCTTGGCCTCTATCCTAGCATGGAGCTCTCCAGGGTCATAGCGACTAAGAAACTCCTTCAACTTTTGGCCATCTTCTGATGAAATGACAATCATAGGGAGAGCACTCTTCTTGGTTTTACTTGGAACGGGTTCATCGCCACAAAACTCGGGACGCAGCTGACGGCTGTCCTCGGTATTGACCAAGATGACGGCCACAGCATGAGACTTCTTGTACTTCTGCACCAGAGAATTGAGGTTGTCTCCTGACTGGAGTTGGTGATAGCGGATGTGCTGACACTCCACTCCCTCGGCAGTGAGTCTCTTCCAGTCCACCTTCACGGGATGGTCCAGGAGAGGGCTCACGGTGTACGTGTAGGAGACAAAGGCCTGTTTGTGACCTTTCAAACTCAGCAAGAGTCCTGTTGAATAAAACAATGGGGGAGGAAAAACACATTAGTGAAAAGTGGTATAGCTATAACTCAGTCCTACTGAATAAAACAATAAGGGAGAAAAATATATATATGCTCTTAGAGGAAAATTTTGAGCCACTGTTCAAGTGTTGGAGTGGTATTGTTTGCCAAAACCCGAGAAGAGTTTAGCACATGCATGACACATTGCTGAACAAAGGCCATAATAGACTTTGATGCATCAGCTGTCTCTATTATGACTGCACACGTAGGCTTACACAGCAGGAACAATGCAAACAATGGTGGAGAACTTAATGGCACACAAGAGAGTACATTATCGAGGCACAAACAACAATACTATTGCAAACAGGTTTGCAAGAGCAGCACCCTTAAAAGGAGCACATTATCCTACACATGTATCTGAAACTGCTCAAAGCAGAAACATTTCCCAGACAAACCAAAACACACAGGGATAAATCAACAGAACTTTAATTTCAACCACAAAAGTTTTTACTATAATTGTAACAATAATTGCAAAAAAAACAACACCTTCAGGATTTGCAAAAAAACAACAAACAAATTGCTTTAACTTTCCACCTGGGGAAGAGATATGTGTACCTACCATCAGTGATGGTCTTTGACTGCTGAGAGGTCTTCTTCTTCTTGCCTTTCTTGCCACCATCTGTCTCCTCCAGGCCATCGACGTCTATACCCACTTCACGGTAGGTCTCAGTGGAGTCTTCGATTGTCTCCAACTCCATCTCAGCCATCGTGAATCACTTCTGTAAACAAAACAGTGAGTGTTGTGAGGTGTAGTAGAGTGTTAGAGGCATGTTTTAAAAGTGTCTGTTTAGTGTAATGAAGAGTGGTTGATACATGAAGCATTTCATGCAGGAACCATGCTTCCTTCTTGTGTCACAGTTGATGTAGTGACAGGAGTTGACAATAGCAGTAAATAGGACACCATCAAACACTTGTTTGGCAATCTTTTGTCAAATCTTTCCCCTGAGAAGCATATTTAGTGAGCAACAACCCCTAAGAAAGAAGGGATAGTCACCAATCCTTCAGTGAAACTGTTAATCTGTGTTGTCAACTGTGTCTTTCATGAGAACCAGCATCCTTGAATACCCCCTAACATGAGCCATGTACAAAAGAAAGCTTTGTCTACACAAGTTTTGTCTGGAACTCAGTGAATAAAGAATGCTGTTGACAAGTGAGCTGTGACACTTATCATGCAAACAGCTCAACTAAAAACAAGTGAACACACAAAACAACACCTGTACACTATCGAAATCAAAACAAATAAAACAGGGTGCCGTACACCAACCCACAGTCTTTATGAGCAGCACAAAAGCAGCTGTAGGAACACGATACATATATGGAGAATGTCGAATGGATATCATAGCTACCAGAGCTTGATCTGTCCAAGCTGGCTAGCTAGAACAGACACCATGAGGGTATGAATAGCATTAGAAAACAGGTGGTACCAAATTGCTGACTCCACATAAATTGTACACAGACTATGTGTGGTCATGTGATGCCCACATGAGGTGGCCAGGTTTGAGTTGATTTAGATCGACCACCACAAACAAAAGTCATCAGCCAGATCAGCCTTAAATGTTGAACATCCACGACCACAAGTTATTTTTAATCAGACAATCCATGCTGAACAAACAATTGCAGTTCCCCCCAACAAACCCACCACAGCAAGGTCCCTAGACACAAACAAACAAATAGTGCTACACAAGATATGTGCACTTAGCAAAGCTCCAAAAAAACACACACTGTTTTAATTTTGAGCTTGCTGTTATTGACTGACATCATAGTTTTAAGCCACAACATACATGGCTTGGGATAGTAAAGAATCAATGCAGCCTCTGTGAGTGCAGGCCAACTAGCCATGTAGAAAATTAGTTTGCTTTATTGAAGACAAGTCAGCTGAAGCAGAATACTTGAGAAAACTTATACACACTCACTCACTCCCTCCCTATGTAAAGTGTACAACTTCCTACATGAACTTGGCATGCACTAATCACATGGTGATGGTAATGAGTACTAACAGACATAGGGTAGTACATTATGGAGCAAAGTATGTATGTACTGATTAGCAATAATAACCGATAAAATTGTACAGGTAAAAAAGGTTTATCACTCTTTCGTGAAATTTAATATACTTAGCATATAAAATATCTACAATCTATGACACACACACATACACACACACACACACACACACTGACACACACACACACACACACACACACACATTCAGAGTCAGTTTATTAAGAACACGCACGAATTACATTACAGCATGCACAATTAGTGTCAAACAGTAGAAGTAGTAAATAGATATCATGATAGCAGAAAACAGATATCGAAATCATGCTGCAAAAAAAAACTTGTCCACACAAATTTATCATGTTATGCTGTTGCTCACCAAACTTGTAGGTTATAATCTCATTTACTGTATCTCAATAACTTTGTCTTGTACTCGAGAAGTTTTGAATCCTCTGCTTACAGCTAAGCAGAGCAAAAGTAGTGCAGTCTTGGCTGAGTCACCCAGTCGTAACTGCTTGGTGACCTTTGCCGGCGGGATCGGAAAATTTATTTAGGGGGCGTGGTAATAATCACGTGATTATGCGCAGGCGCAGCAATAATGATCAGTAATAATGACAAATAGTTTGCAGCAATGCTTTCTCCTTTTGATTATTCCTTCTCTATGTTAGTCCAAATCTCTGTAAAAGGGAAAAAAGGGGGAGGAAATTTAGTGTGAAAAGCAGCTCTCAATATTGAGTATTGAACTGACAAACATCCTTCGAGAGTGTAATCATTGTTTACAGATGCTTAGCTGACCAGGTGTTTTTAAACTATATTATACCATGCCTGTACATATATATTATGTATTCATATTCATGAGTCAGCACATGCACTGTAAAGGTCAATCTGAGCTCAATGGTGAATTGCATACTGTGCAAGTGAATACAGTAACAATACTCATACTTTTTCCAGACTCTGCAAGGCCACTACACACTCCCTAGAATATAAAGTTCAGCATAGTAAACACCATTTAAAGTGGCTAGCTGTGCTAAACATAAAATTAATGTATGCACCTTGCAAGCATATCGTGCCCTCTGCTCTTCTCTGCAATGCACTTTATAACACTGTGGTTATATGTTTTCATGTGTACTAATGTACGAACAGCCTGTAGATTTAGAGAACACATAGATCAGTCACACAGAGCTAGGGTGTCTGCACAGTTAAATGTGTCCACTCTCAATACAGCCTTAATAGGTATACATAGCTACTAAGCAACTGAATGAAATTAATTTTATTACCTTTGTGTACAACTGGCAAAAACTCTTTACACAACCACATGTCAGTACCATTTGAGAATACATACCAACAATGGCAATCATTACAATTACTGTGAAGTTTTCATAGCCTTTAGCCACTTATCCATAATACACAATGCATGGCACATAAATTAAATATTCAGGCTTACCTGAACACGTACATAACTGCTTGGGTCAAGCTCAAGACACTCAAGCAATGTTTGAATTGTTTTCGGCTGCAGTCCATCAAATGCACCCTAACATAGCAATCGAATCATTACACAAGTGAACATACTGCATGTGTGACAACATGCATACATGCATGTCATGGTCATGTCAGACCATTGATTGCTCACCAGAGCTGCAGCTGCTTCACCTCTGGTTATCTCCTTTGAGCTGCTAAGCCTCCTGTGATATTTTGTAAGACTTAGTATGAACACCACACATGTATAGTATAACACACCCACACACATGTCAATATATGATGGCAATTGAGGATATTATATACTAACTGTGGACCTTACCCATACAATACACTCTCAGCTCTCCTTGCCAACCCAACACCACAGAGCAGCTGACCAAGTGCAACCCTAACAGCCTGTGGAGAAAATTTAATACTGGGTTCAATTTGATGTGGTCATCAACAGGGAATATGGTTAGGTTCATGTGTGAAGTCACTTCATCAAGGACTTGAAGGAATCTACTCACATTTGAAGTGGTGTCACACTTGGTGAAATTGTAGTGAACACAATTAATTAATTTTATTACCCTTATGGGCTCCCTGATGATCATCTTTAAGAGGATATTGAACACATCCTGGCCCTTCTTGTCCTGATAGGTCAACAAATCTTGACCTGGTGATAGAAGTAATAAGTATAACCTTGAGTGTGAAAACACTTGTTTAAAAAAAGAGGACTGATTCTTACCAATGTATTTTAAATCTTCAACAGCTGAAAGTCGTAACTGAATGCATAGCAACAATAATATTATTATCAATAAGCAGCTATTGAATGGAGATTCTTACCTTCCAGTTACTGAATGTCTCCATTTGAGCCAGAGCCGAGCTGATAACACTATCATCACTACACCCACAGCATTTGATCAAGTAATGCAATGCCTATAACAACAAGAAGAGCAACAATATTAATGAAAGGAGCAACTGTCCCATACATCTCACACTGTATGTACCATGCTCTGGTGTTGTGGATTAGAGGTCTCCAAGACTCCTTGGAGCTTCTTCACGCAGCCATCTTGCTGTTGGTTGAGCTGACAAAGAACAACTGCTGAATACAAAGACACCTCGGTGTCATTAGTATTTACAAGCTCTGTCAACACACTATGAAGAAGTTGAATATTTGGGTCCTGTATGATAAAGGTCAAAACTATTGACATACTTGATCCACACGTATTATCATGAATATAATACAAGTGCACAAAAGCATGCTGGCACCAGTCAACATGCATGCACTGCACAACTTGAATATTATTCATTGAGACACATCACAATATAATATATGCGGTAATGATTGTAATGACCTCATTCATGAGCAAGCAAAGCACGTTGTCTTGACAGAGCAGCTTTAGGAGATCACTCTGAACACCTGTAGAGCCTGAAATTAAAGAACACAGTATTATTGGTGATTACTGTAATTGAATCAAGAGAAGTAAAAGCAAACACAAGTGACCTTGTTTTAAGCAGCTGTACACAAAGTGCAACATCGGCTCATTAAGAACACCTGTACGTGTACACAAATATAAACAAGCTGAGCCATGGATAAAATATGCATGATATTATATATCTACACATGTAGCTAGCTATTCAAGGAAACTTCATGCATTCAGAAAATTTTGCACACACATCACATACCCAGTAGGAGAAGTGATTTGACAGCTTCGTATCTCACTCTAAAATCAGTATCTTGAGCCATCTGTTACAAAAGTAGTACATATACTGTTTACAACAGGACAACAAGGCAAATACTTCACATACCACATGGAGAAGGCTGTCAATGACTTCCTCTGTGGCATCCTTGAGAAGTCCAAGTGCCTAAAGAATATGTACAATGACATGTATTGGTTGTTCCCACATACCACGGCACCAGTTATTGATAACTTACCTGAGCACTATCTATTCTTGTGTCAACTGCAGTGGACTTCAACTGTTGACAGAGATGCTATAAAAGGCATTGGACAATAAAAATCATTTTGAGAGTGTCATGAACAACAATACCTCCACACATCTCTGACGATGACCCTCTACGTCAAAAATATCGGCTGTAATTGAAAGAAAGATGGAAAAAAAAAACTTGCTGGATGCATGGCTGTCAATGAACTTACTCTTATATGCTGATTTTCTTCTTGAAGACCGTGATCTTGTGCTTTTCAATCTTTGCCTTCTCCATTGAGGACTGCTGATAACAAGTATTATACATTATTATTTGAATTTCAAAACTACAAATTGTAAATTTGATAGTTTACCTCACAGCACTGTAACCCATGTTTTGAGAAAGCCCAATCTGTTATAAAATCAATAATACAGTTTGATAACCAGATCAGTTTCTAATTACTATTATATACACCTACATCTGACAATGAAGCACTCTGAGCTTTGATGGAGATCTGTTGAGAACTATGCCAGGTTCCAGACGAACGTGGATAGGAGCTCGACTAAAAAAAAAAAAAAAAAAATTATAATAATAAAACAAACAAACAAAAAAACCCAGTCCTCTTGCACTGTACAATATCAAGAATAGCTAGTATATCATACTATAATTATTCTTACTTTATGTCCATACAATCTGTGTGAAGGATTAAGTTTGCTGCAATCAGTTTTAACATCGTCTATGGAAGGAAACCTAACAACCTACATTATATGAAGTATTGTATTAAAATTTGCCAAACTACCATAGCCTTAACTTACAGTTTGTCGTCCTACAGCTTTTCAGAATGATTATTAGGGAGGGGGAAACAAAAAGAAATCAATATTTAAATTCTCTCCAACTGACTGTGTACAATAACATCTTATTACTATCCACATACATGTATTCAAGGTCAACTTCAGTGGCTCCGATCTAGAGCGCGGCCTCTTGAATGAGCCCAGTCTGTCCTGGTTCTTGACTGAGAGCAGTGGACCTGGTTGAGCAGCAGCTCTGGAGGCAGAATGTATCAACACTTTGAGGGAGTCAATTTCACTGCATAGGCTATTGAGACCAGTTTGCTGCATACACAAAATGTTCATTGGCATTAGTGTTTTACATGAAGCACAAAAGAGTTGAGTTACCAGCATTATGAGGCTAGAGATGTTTAATATTCCAGCAGATGTGCCTTCATTAGAAGCTGTATGCNGCAAAAAGGATGGAGGGGGGGGGGGGCAAATGATAACAAGAGCACTCAATATACATTATACATACGTCTATACTCAAGAATATAAAATGTTATAGTACATCCTCAGGTCTTTCTTATGTACAGTGTCCCTCACAATAAGAATAGTAGTACCATTGATCACCTTTTGTATTGTAGTCTGAGTTGAGAGCTAGTGTGAGTGTATTCCATGAATTGTGCCCAAAAATCTGACTGGACCTTTGTTGTTCAAATCCATATACATTATCTTCAATGATACTGGAATCCTCAACATTTGGTGGTTGAACCAGATCTACTTCTCTGATTACAGCTGCTGACTCCACACCACTTCTCCCAGGGGAACCCTGAGCAGGAGTTTTGATGTGAGGACTATCGTGAGATGTGTGCTCAGTCTTATCATCATCACTCAACACTTGGCTTTGTGTAATGTCCTTTGTAGTGTGCACCATTGTCCAGTTTGCTTCGCTCTCACTGTGCCATACATCGCTGTCTTGACTCACAGACCGAGTAACAGCCTGACTCACACCTTGAGATTGGTACACTGAAGTGGATTTTGTGTTGGTCGTGTAGCGATCAGAGAGTCCTTCAAATCTACTATCAAGACTCGCACTCTCGGGAAATGATCTTGGTGGTGGATCCACTACAGGTAGGGGTCTCCCTCTCCCTTGAGTCCTACCAGCTGCACGCTAAGAGAGGATCAATACCAGTTTTAACCATGATTGGTCAGGCTGTGTTTTACCAGTAAAGGGCTCACCACTCCTCGTGTGGCGTGTGCAGCTGGTCTCCCTCTTCGTCGTGCCAGCAGTAGACCCTCCAGTCACTGCTCCAGCCAGCGAAGACGTGCGTGCAAACCATCAACCTTGGGTGATGTACATGAAGATGTGTATCTTATCAAAGGCAGGTAAACTAAAACTTACGTGTTCGTGTGCTTTCTTTGCTTCAACCAGCCTCTGTTGAATGTAGCCACACTCATTTTTTATTTTGTCTACAACCTTGGTGCACACAATCATCCATCAATAACAATGCCATCTCTTGACCATGGTAAGCAACCAGAAACTAAAACATTATACCTGTAGTTTCACGATTAATTCTTGAGCTCGGTCCAGTGCTGTCTGGACCTGACACTGTAAACTTTCCTGCTCTTCCTGTACAACCATATGGAGCAAGTTCATTATACTACTACTACAGAAAGTACAGTACTTATAGAACTCATCCATGGACAGTGATACTTATTTTGCATACATCAGCTACCTTTGATTTTGCTGATGATCCTTGCAGCACTGACAGTGACTGTTGAAGTGTCTGCTGAGCACTATACACCAGTGACCTCTGTATACAAAGTAGAGAATGCCAGGTTAAAATTTTTCCAGCCCCTCCCCTTTTTTGAAGCCACACCTGTTCTGCAATCAATAGATCAAATCTGTGCGATGCTGGGAGAGAAACCGAAGCAGAGGAGCGCACTGACATAGTTGCAGAGACCATGTCACTTCGCAGGCTCCTTTTTCTTCTGTCCAATCTAACTCGGGCCATTTAATTTTTGATTGAGAGACATGCAAACCAAGCCACGCCTTCATGATGTCATAAGGTTTTCACGTGAGATTTTTGAAGCTCAGACCACTTCAATTCACACAACAGCTTTATCTTCGCAGCTAGTAAGACACAACAAGAAGTCTCGTGCCTCGTAGGAAGAGATATGGATGTCGTGAGTAATCTGTATAGCGTTTGATTTGTGCTAAGATTTATAATGTTGTCCAGAAATTACACGGACACTCCCACACAGCACTGTCATGTGTAAACTGTTACAGAAATTATGTCGAAAAATAATTGTATAAGTTGTTTTGGCCTGCTCTGTAGTTAAATAACTTATTAAGCATCGTTTGACCTCCCAAACACAATTGACAGACCTTTTAGTACCTGAACTTTGTATCTGGCAATCATGAGAGATTTTGCAAAAGCGCATTAATTTTAACCTTTCAGTGCATTCCTCTGTACAGTATGGTCTTTCATGAAGTCAGTCAGTACAAATCTCAAGGGGGTTGAAACCACCATTGTATTGATTCAAGAACATATATAGTGTGTGACCCAAGTAGAGTCTTCCCTCTAAGCTATGAGATAGTTCTCTGTTGCTCTCATTCTAAGTCCAACCTTAAGGGTGTCTAACAAAGCAAAGCATAGAGATAGTTTTCACTTAGGAAAGTACACATTTTCCTCATTTTAGACCCAGCATAGTATTCCTTTTCTTGTTAGTTTTTCTCCATTGCTTGCATATTCAATTCTTGCTAGTTATGATACCAATAGTGTAGCATGAGCATAATAATTACAACATGAATATTCATAAAATAAACATGCACAGGTTCCATCTGCCCCTCCTGCTCCGGGTGACACAAAGAGAGCAGAACTTGAAGCACTTGTTAATGTGAGTTGATGACATGCCCTACTGAATATAGTACAATGATGTGTGTAGTTGGGAAATTCTTATGATGCACAGGAAGCAATAATGGTGCTTATTTCATTGTCAACATAAACTTAAAAGACATACCATCCATGTAAATCATCATCATAGGCTGGGAAACTCTCTGAAGAGGAAGCCCTGCACATTGCAGAGAAGCTGGGGATTGTGGCTCCTCCTAGGATCAGTGATAGGTCCAACAGCATCTCAAAGACCACTCAGTTGTACAACTTCAGTGTGTACAAATGGAGCAAGGGAAGAACTGTCCAGAGATTGATCTTACAAGTGAGTCTCTTGTCTGCTGTCGGTGCTGTCTCAAGTTGAGTTTGGAGAGAGTATGATAATAAATCAGTATCAGCTAGGTGCTATGATCAGTGGATGAGTTTTGTCACTTTTCTTTCTCACTTCAGTTTGACTTTCTGTCAATGACACTGTCTAGCATCCAGCATGGCACCAGAACCAAGAAGTTGGAATTCAGAGACATCAGCTCCTACCAGAGTGATGTACGTTGATATAATGGTTGTGTCCGATGTTGTATGCCATACCTTTATGCTGCGGTGTGTTCCTGTTTAGGAGGGGCTTAGGTTTTTCATTTTCTTCACTTCACAATCAGAGTATGAGCTTGACGCTGACACCCAAGAAGATAAACATAAAGTAAGATATCTTTTTTCTTTTTCTATTTTCTATTTTTTTCCCCTTTTTTATGGTGTGCAATTGTTAAACTGCATCTAAATGTGATTCCGACTGTCCCACATAGATATGTCGATTGCTGGAGGCCATCACACGGGACCAGCCTGGGGCAATGCAGGAGGAGAGCTACAGCCTTGAAGAGGAGGACCAGGAGACCCGGCCAGAGAGCCAAGAGGTCCAGCCAGAGAGCCTGCCAGGCATGGACGCCCAACAAGAGATGCTACGCTCAGGATCATTTGAACAACAAGAAGGTTAGCCATAGTAATTATTACCGCTTTCAAACCTGTGTGTGTGTGTGTGTGTGTGTGTGTGTGTGTGTCATTAGTTGGTAGTGTTTGTTAACAACAAAGTTGTGCCATCAATAACAGTGTGTGTGTGTGCGTACACAATTATATGCATTGCAAAATATAGCATTCATGACTGTGTTGTACGTTGCATGTGCTAATATTTTATGATTATCGAGTGAGAATATTTTCCCCACATGTAGCTCCGGAGCGTAGGACCCGATTTAATGATGGGATACCTTCGTTGGGCCCTCGTACCTACACCAGTGTTCCTCCGACCCTGGCCTCCAGTCTCCCCATCAAGGAAGGCATGGTGGAGAAGAAAGGGCACAGTGCGATGTTTCTCATGTGGCCAAAGTATGTGCTGGTGTATTGAAATTAACACAATAGTAAAGCAGTCAAATTACACAAAACACTGCGAGGCTTAGACTAACACATACAGTACATTAGAATATAGCTAAATAATAGCATTTGTGTCAGTTATGAACCCCAACTGTATAGCCCTGCATCCCCCTCCCTCCTTCCTCATTCAAAGGAGAAATAAGTCATCACTCATTGATGTGTGATTGTTGCCCCTTGTAGGCGATGGTTGAAGGTGTGTGAAGGAGAGATGCTCTATTACAAGCCAGAGGACAATGAGGTATGGTGGACATTAGTGATGTGTTTACTTCAAGCCATTGCTATTCTAATGTACTCTCTCCCAGTGTAAACACTGCATTACCACATATAGAGTTGTAATTTGTATACAGTGTCTGTGTGTCTGTGTACGTCGAACTGTTGTATTTCTCTCCAGAATGCTCTTAATATCATTCCTCTCAATATCACTGTGACTAATGTGAAGAAGGTTGGAACTAATGGCTTCAATGTCTCTCTCAAGGGTAGTGATAGAGTGTTCAGGTCAGTTGATTGACTTGTGTTCCTGAGCTCTGCCTGCCTGCCTGCATAGTTATGACAGCTGCTTGCCATCCATGGATGGTTGTATATAGCCCATGGATCGTTGAGGCTGCCTTTTTATGGAATGGAATTTTTTCCTCTTTTGCCATCCTCATTGAGGCTGCCTTTTTATGGCATAGAATCTCTGCTAATGATAGCCGATATCCTCCTTTGTTGATTCAATGGAAAACTTACAGCTGCAATTGGGTTAACCCTGTATTTACATCTACAGCATGAACCTTGTGTGCTCCTCTCTTGTTCTGTAGCTTTCGTACCACCTCTGCCCCTGGGAAGTCAGCCACTGAGGTCCGAGATGAGTGGTACCAGGTAAGTGTTGCTGATCTAGATAAACTTACAATTATCTCCCCCTCTCTCTCTCTCTCTCTCTCTCTCTCTCTCTCTCTCTCTCTCTCTCTCTCTCTCTCTCTCTCTNGAACATGTATTTGACGTAGTTTCTTCCATGTACACATACACACACACAACACATTGAACATGTGTTCATGCATGTGAAGCAGTACCATAGTACTGAATAGTGCTACATGTACATGTATAGTGGTCATTTGTGGAGTATATTCATTGAATGCTAAGGGTATTCCTCAACAGGGAGTGAGCAATGAAAGGAAAGTTGGAAGAACTTTAACCAGAAACTTGCAGCCAAAGGAGGGCTTCCTCGACAAACTAACCCAAGATGGTAAAAGATGGAAGAAGAGATACCTTGAGTTGGAAAGAAGCCAACTCCACTACTATGAGAGCAAAGGAAAGAAGGGCTATGGCGATACCATTAGACTTTACAACAATGTGCCTGTTGAAATTAGTCCCAATGATCCAAGAGTCATCTTGATCAAGACAGAAAGTCGGACTTGGAACTTTAGGGCAGAGTCTGAGAAAGTGGCATCAGAGTGGCTAGCTGCATTGACACTGCACAGTCAGGCCAACAACAGATAGCTTCACAAAGGTGAATGTGACAATTATTTTATCCAATGTTTTTAATGCATAGAAATTATTTTATTATAACTCAAAAAACACCAATGCAATGTTCTTAGACGTGTGTTCTAAAGCAACAAACCTTTAATGTTTGGTATAATCACTAAATTAATAAATTAAATTAAAATAAAGCATTGTTAGACTATAATTATTCATACTCTAGCTGCCGCAAGTCAAAGCAGCACTTCTTACACAGCAAACAAACAAACAACAAAGAAAAAACAACCAAACATACAATACTATAAATGATATTGTACAAATAACTTATTGCTAAAATTTTTTAATGATGTACATGCAGCAATCACTAAAATAATAATAATTATTAACAATACTTGAAAGTCAAGTGTGTATCGAGGGTTTGGTAACCATTCTTAGTATGCAGTACCTTCGGGAGGCTGTGGGAGCTTCATATTCTCTTTGGCCACCATGGACCTTCATGTGTGTATGTATGTATGTGTGTATAATATTATCACTTTGAATAACTAAAGATTGTTTGGTCATGATCTTCTTTCACTCTCTGGTTACACATACATACACCTCTCTTTACATCAACAATCAGGCCTGTGACCCATTAAGCCTCGCTAGCTTCCATGGTTGAAAAAAGAAATAATACACACGTACATTTCCATGTATCTAAGTAGACATTGGTATTGAAGAAGCTAGGTGAGAGATACTCAAGACTACTAGTCTGTATTATAACGGGAGGAAACATACCTCTTTAGTTCAAATAAGACAGTCTTTATAGTGTAACTCCTTTGCCACTTGGCCAAGACTGGTACTTCAATATTATTCACCTTTAACACATCACACACATACAACAAGAGGAAATCAATCACCAAAGTCCTACATGTACACTTCATTGCATACATACCTCTCCTGTGGCACTATTCACTCCTTTCAAATTAATTTTCGTAAGAAATCTGATCTTGGGAGGTTGATCGGGATATTTTGGACCACATTCCACCCTCAAGCTATATATACGACCATCAAACACACACTGAATATGAAAGTAAAGAGAAAAAAGAACAAGGTAAGGTTAGAGACAGTAATTATAGCGTTGACCAGGAAACAAAGTTGGGATGGGTGTGCACTAAATAGAACTACAATTATTCTCTTTCATTCACTCACTCTTGGTGGGCCAATGATCATCCCATTCCATCTAGTTAATGACATATCATCATCGTCTTCTAAGCCCCAGCTAATGGTACCATCTCCACCGCCTTTCTGGCCGTCTTCTAACTCTTCTAAGAGTCGAAAGTTCCGGGGTACTGTGTGTGTTGCAGAGAGTACGTCAGAGAATATAAAGTATATATTTACTTTGTTCACCGCTTCTACTTTCCTCACCTACGTAGGAATTCGTTGCCATCTTCTTGTGATGGGAGAATAACCGCTAACAGAGCGAGGGGACTGGGGACTCCAATTTTAATTATGACCAAAATTAGGTGCAATTCTGGTCACCGACCTTTACCAGTTTAATAGCAACACAGCACTAGCCAGATACAGAGCAGGTCTGCTACACAGCTAGATGGACAGCAGGCAGCAGCAGCAGCATGCAGGTGACTAGCCTTCTTACTTTGATTTGGTTAGGTATGCAGATGTGTGTATGCATAAATAGAAACAAATTATATCGATTGGGTCATGCATGGCATATGATGCTGCAACCTGACATATACATCCACATTCATATAATATGTGATTGTCTCACAGAAATACCGGGCTATTACTATGATGAGAAAAGGAGACGATACTTTCGGTGCTTGCCATCGATGCAACAGATGTCAAACACTGAATCTCAAGTGTCAGTAACCCATAAAGAACCATCATCAGTACTCACTAGTCACGAAAGGACTAAACAGCCTCAGGCTACTTGTAGGAACTTATATGACTTTGTCATAAAAAGACAGTATGATGGTTATTCTGCTAGGTACAAACATATTGTAACTGTATGTAGGTACTTTTGTTATAATCTGTTTTAAATTTGCAGCCATTTATACGAGTGTATTGCCAGTTCACTGAACAAGAAAAGAGTTTTGTGGTCATCCCAAAATGACGAAATGGAATCTTATGACAATATCACTGTAAGTTATTCGTTGAAGTGTGGAAATTGTATGGAGTATTATAGTATAAGCATTCTTCAGTTCAACCATCTAGGAAATATACTCGCCATGAAGTGGACCAGTCCTTCCCACACTCATGAATATGGATTGGCCGTTGTGGCTGATATCGATGGAAGCAATGATTTGCACCACTGGCAGATATTTAGGCACAAATTTCCTAACACAGCATACGTAGAAGTATGTTTGTGTATACTGTTTTTGTGTGTGTATATACAAAACATGTACCAATGTTGTGTGTACTGTATGTTGTCCATGTGATGTAAGTGTACAAATGAGTGAACACCCTGTCTCACTTTCAGGGAGTCTCTAGAAGTATGGATTTCTTACTACCGGCTGATGATGGCTCTGAATCCCTCCTGTATCCTATTACCACTATACTATCAGTATACTAGACATTGTTCAATATATCCATATCAGATAATGGTTGCATTTGACCTCAACCTTCCGCTTTAAAAGAATTTTACGTTCATCTAGAGAAATTGTATTAAGGAAGATGAGGTTAGGAGCCGCCCCGGCCATCGTGGCCTCTGAGACAACCCATTCATTTAATTGTGTAAAAGTAAAGGACTTTGTGTGTACAGCTGCATGGAACAGAACGCCTTGTACCCAACAGCTCCCCTCATTTTTCACTGGGTGTGATGATGGCAGTGTTCAGTTGAGGAACATCCACCGAAAGATCGTTTGTCTCCGAACCTCAGGCCAAAAGTCCCCTGTCATCTCCCTGGGTTGCAATCATCAGGTATGAGAGTTGAGACAAAATGTGTGTGTGTGTGTGTGTGCCATTGCCTAGCAACCAAAGGTAGTTGCTAGCTACTTACTGAGTAAAGGTGACAATAGAGTAGCTAGAGGTCACAGGGGTCAATGGCAAACAAACTAGTTAGCAAACACTCGACCATGCATCGAGTGCCCCCCACTCAAGGGTCACGTGACTATTATGCAACAATTATGCCATTGTTTGTGTGTATGTGTGTGTGGGTGTGGGTGTCAGTTATACATTGTAGCATATGAATCAGTTTGATGTAGTATCTCCTATCACACACAGAAACCTTTGCTGTATGCAGGCCACAGGAATGGTTGTATTGATGTCTGGGACCTGAGATCTAAACCCAGGTGTAGCTGGACAGCAAGGGAGCCACCTGATGGGAAGGTTGCCTCTAGCGTCATTGGACTTCATCCTCTTACCGATGACAACTACTTTGTTGCCAATGCCTTCAATTCTAATGTACGTTGTTACTGCTAGTTTTGGTGAAAGTGTACTGACACTCCTATTCGTTGTACTGTTTCCAGCTGAGTTTATGGGACATGCGAATGAACTTCAAAGCCATGTCATTTAAAGAGCACACAAATACCTATAAATGTTCCAAGAGTATTATTGACAGGGAAGAAACCTTTCTTGCAGCTGGTATGTAATCAGATACATTACTCAGGGATGACTTAATAAATAATTTAATTTTAATGGAACCGTGCCTAAAAATCTGATTTTGCAGCTGGAAGTGATCTGTGTGTCCGCCTGTGGTCACTGAGAACTGGAGAACTATTACAAACAATTGCCCCTACTGAAACTGCTGGGTGGAAAGTAACTCAAACTCCTCCAACTGTTACCTACACTGAGAGCTTTGGTGGCAGACACCCAAATCCAGTGTTGTTAATTGCATATAACAGTACTGTGACTGCATTCAGTGTAAGAACTATGAAAAAGCACCACTACTATTTATGATGCCAACAAACTCTTGTACTTAAAATCAATATACATGTAGCTCTCTTACAAAACAAACTATATTTCTCTATACAGTGTCATTGCATGTTCCTAAACATAACACCTTCACAATTACATATATTTCAAACTAGAACCCAAAACTTCTCTCTTTTTTTTTCTCAATTGCTATTGGTCATAGCTTTCAGCAAATGTTTCTTGTTCTTCCTCAAAGCAGCTTCGGTCTCCTTGTCATTAAATCTCATAAATAAGTAATCCAGGCCTTCACGATACCTGCTTACGTAGTAGAGAAATAGGATGGCAAAAATGAAGTAGATAAAGCCGCCTTTTAACGAGAAAACGAAATAAACAAAAGCATTGGTTGATATGAAAATGAAGATTGAATAAAGCAGATACCGGAAGTTTTTCGGTTTAAAAACTTCAGGAGAATCACGAAGGGTTACTCCATTTGATACAGAGTGTGTGCCATTTGCTACACCATTACTACGACTTTCAAAGCCATCTTGAAACTTCCCGTGTGTGTAGAAGTTCTTGAGCCTCTCTTCTTTCTCCTTCCATCGATCTTGGCACCACTGGGCCAACTCCTTGTCATCTTCAGGGATCTCCTTGTCATCGTAGCTCTTAATGTGGAACTGAATCTCTCTCGGGATGACACCGTTGAAGAAGTCCACCTCAGTTTTAGCAAGAGAGTCGGGATAGGCTATGGTAACATCGTACACTGCATCGAGACCTCCACTTCGCAAAGCATTCATGACGTAGACAAATCCAGTGGTGCGAGGATGAATACAGTACTGATAGTGAGGAAGGCCATGCTTATCGGCAAACTCGTCACTTTTCTTCTTTGTTTTGTACGTGAGATCACCACCCTCTGGGAATATCAGCAGCTGACAGGGGTAGTTGAGTCCATTGAGGTAGTAAAGCTTCTTACGGAGCTCAGGCTCATCATGCTCCCACCTACGATTGACAAAAAGATGTGCAGCCAATTGCATGCACCAGCCTGGGTACAAGATACACAATGAGAGCATTTCAATTAAATACTGTTTACAAAATCTCCATTGTGAGCGCATGCAAGCTGTGGTTATTTAACTACAAGGGTGAACATCAATGCCAACTTACCTATTATGGGTAGTTGCCTCAGCATATTCTTGGTGATGGGCTTCCAGTAGGTGATGTCTCCTTGTCTGTCCACGATAGACCAGAGGAACATCCAGTCCAAGTGGGTCACGTGGTTCATGATGATCACACACCTCTTCTTCATTATACCATTGAATCCAAACGTCCTCACTCTTATTCCCAAGGCAGACTCTGTGATTGTCACAAGGAAAGGAAACAACACTCATTTCTACTAGTGTTTTATGAGGAGCGTGGATTAACTCACCGAAATACAACTGATTGAAAGGTTGATTGGGAGAGATAATGTCGTGACGTGCGTGCACACAATGACATTGCGTGTGTGTGTGTGTGTGTGGTGTACATGTAAATGACCAGCTGTTTTCATTGTGGCATACACTAATTGAAACAGAGCACACATAGCTACAGCTAACTGTTGGCTTACCGTCATGACAGTCATCCAGTTACCGGCACACATGTCAAAGAACCTCCTTAGTGGCCAGTGACTCATCACACCAAGCCAATGGAAGAGGAAGAACCCAGGAACCATCACAATGACTGGGGAAGACCCTATCGTCATTGCAATCAGTACAAAGATGAGAATGCCCACAGACGAGCGGAGCAGCTTCTGGTGAAATTTAAAACGTTTTGTTTCCTCAGCAGTGAGAGGAGGGTTTCGTGGTTTACACAGATCCACGACAGGGTCAGTAGCACTCATTGTGGTTCATAGGAGGAGAGGTGATCAACGTAGGAGGCTCAGGGGGTTATGTGGAGGCTCAGGGGGGTAATGTAGGAGGCTCAGGGGGTTATGTATTGGAGATCAGGGGACCTGAAGCCAAATAAGTGATTTGCATGTAAATTAATTGAATCACATAATATAAATAAAGGTCAAGGGGTGGATCTCCATTAAAAATTGTTGCTTAATTCTTTTAGGCATTCTCAAGATCTTGTCAATAATAAACACTCTCCTTTCTTAATTTGATCTACGCAACATCCTAATTTATGTCTCTCTAGCATAGGCATGCTATAGTGTACAGAAAAATATAGATAATTTTTGATAAACTTCAACAAATAAATTTACTCTCATAATTATAAAGTCTGTGTCAGACTGCAAAGTATTTATTACCCTAGCTATAGGTTACTGGTAGATCATCAACATACCTAAATCGCCGGAGTCCTTTCAAGCGTTTTCTACACTCGAATATGTAAAAGACTTGACCTGAGTCACCTCTCAGCCCAGCCGAGTGATAACACTCTGGAATTTGATACACGCCCATATAATAGTCTACAAGTGATGTCAACAAAAACCGGATGCAAAATAATGTTGGTCAAGGTTTACAGATTGGCCAAAAAAAAAAAAAAAAAAAAATAGAGAGAGCATTATTGATATTAAAAAAAAATAGTAGAAGATCATAATAATTAATAATTACTGTGTTAGTGTCCAATGTTTACTCTTGCGAAAAGCGACATTAGTTTCTTTTGTCTTGAAACTCATGAAATGTTGGTCCAACCCTCCACCAAACCCACTCATGTATACTAGGAATATGATACAAAGGATAAAGTATACGATAAACAACTTCCAATTAATAAGCCAGGCGAAGAAGAACACCAAGGAATGAGTTGAAATGACGATGAACACTGAGTAGAGTAGATACCAGTAATTCTTTGGTTTGACTACTTCAAAAGAGTTGTGAGAAATTCCCCCATTTGATGTAGAAATACTAGAATGTGCACCATTTCTGTTTATGTGGCTTTCAAAGCCATCTTGAAACTTTCCGTGTGTGTAGAAGTTCTTGAGCCTCTCTTCTTTCTCCTTCCATCGATCTTGGCACCACTGGGCCAACTCCTTGTCATCTTCAGGGATCTCCTTGTCATCGTAGCTCTTGATGTGGAACTGAATCTCTCTCGGGATGACACCGTTGAAGAAGTCCACCTCAGTTTTAGCAAGAGAGTCGGGATAGGCTATGGTAACATCGTACACTGCATTGAGACCTCCACTTCGCAAAGCATTCATGGCGTAGACAAACCCAGTGGTGCGAGGATGAAAGCAATACTGGTAACGAGGATAGCCTTTTTCATCTGCATACCTGTCACTCCTACTCTTTGTTTTGTATGTGAAATCACCACCCTCTGGGAATATCAGCAGCTGACAGGGGTAGTTGAGTCCATTGAGGTAGTAAAGCTTCTTACGGAGCTCACGTTCATCATGCTCCCACTTGCGAACAACAAATGGAAATATACTCAGCTGCATGAACCAACCTAACAATACATAAAACAATAATTATTATTATAACATTGTCTAAGTACTTTGGAATCTGGCTAACCGAGTATGGGCAATTGTCTCAGCATATTCTTTGTGACAGCCTTCCATATTGACATGTCTCCTTGCCTCTCAATGACAGACCAGAGGAACATCCAGTCCAAGTGGCTCACGTGGTTCATGATGATCACACACCTCTTCTTCATTATGCCATTGAATCCAAACGTCCTCACTCTTATTCCCAAGGCAGACTCTGTACACAAGTTGGAGTAGAGCTTTTTAAAAACATGAAACAGTTTGGACAAATAGTAAGCAGATAATTTTATGTGTTTAATAATAACTTACCAAAATAGAACTGATTTGATGTTTGTGGTTGATGTGTGTGAGTTTGGATAATATTAAAAAATAAAGGTTATTACGGCTGTATGGCATTGTGTGTTAGTTAATTACTCACTGTTGCCAGGGACAGGAAGTTGCCGGTACACAGATCAAAGAATCTTCGTATCCACATGTGTCGGAAGATACCAAGCCAGTGAAAGAACAATATTGCAGGCGTCAAACTAATTATAGGGATGAGTCCAATTGTCATTGCTGTCCAGCCAAATAAGGCAATGCCTAGTGTTGAGCGAAGAAAGTTTTGAAGAGGAGAATATTGTTGTTTAGCTTCCTGAATACTTGGTGGGCGGTTTATCACCTCACACAAATTCACTACAGGCTCAGTAACGGCACTCATCACTGACTGCAAGAGTAAAATGGATGGATGAAATACTAATAGTAACACATGTACATACTATATGACTAGTATAAGTACCAAGAGTATTATAATAGCATGCTATTATATACTCTTGGTAATAACCAGCTATCTAAAACAAAAAACAGATTGCAAAAACAGATTTTGATTCATAATTAATTTGTAAACGAAATCATTTCCCATAGCAATCAGTCTGCAGTAGATACCTGTTTATTGATTCTGTATGATCCCTGAAGTCAATCTCTCTTGAGTGTATTAAAATTCAAAACTTCTATAGACTAAGGTTTGTCACTTATAGTGTACCCACCCATCTGGAAAGTGTAGTGATTCTACCGCCACCAATGAATATCCTTAATTACGAGTGAACCTTGTGAGGTCAAAGCAAAGCGAGGGACCCTGGGTCAAAGTTGTCTCTCTTCAAGACAGGTGAGTCGGAGCTCATTTAGGGCTCAAGAAAGAATCATGTGTATATAGCTATAGACTTAAAGCACTATTTATTCTAGTTTATTTCATTCTTGTAGTAACTGAGTGTGGTTTGCTGGTACCATGGCGCTCAGTCCTCTGGGACTGACCTTTGTCATAGCAGATGTTGTGCTGAGAAGGCTTCTGTTACCATTTGTCTTAATTTCAGGTAAACCTAACTGCACACGTTTTTTTTTCAAAGATGTTTTTATAAATTATTGTTTTTTTTTATAGCTGTGATATTCCGCTACAATTTGTTCTCGTTTGTGTATCTTCTGCTCTTCGTTGTATCTCTTCTCTTACCTGGACCTGTCTGAGATTTCAAGCCAGGTCCAGGTAAGAGAAGAGATACAACGAAGAGCAGAAGATACACAAACGAGAACAAATTGTAGCGGAATATCACAGCTATAAAAAAAAACAATAATTTATAAAAACATCTTTGAAAAAAAAACGTGTGCAGTTANGAACACCAAGGAATGAGTTGAAATGACGATGAACACTGAGTAGAGTAGATACCAGTAATTCTTTGGTTTGACTACTTCAAAAGAGTTGTGAGAAATTCCCCCATTTGATGTAGAAATACTAGAATGTGCACCATTTCTGTTTATGTGGCTTTCAAAGCCATCTTGAAACTTTCCGTGTGTGTAGAAGTTCTTGAGCCTCTCTTCTTTCTCCTTCCATCGATCTTGGCACCACTGGGCCAACTCCTTGTCATCTTCAGGGATCTCCTTGTCATCGTAGCTCTTGATGTGGAACTGAATCTCTCTCGGGATGACACCGTTGAAGAAGTCCACCTCAGTTTTAGCAAGAGAGTCGGGATAGGCTATGGTAACATCGTACACTGCATTGAGACCTCCACTTCGCAAAGCATTCATGGCGTAGACAAACCCAGTGGTGCGAGGATGAAAGCAATACTGGTAACGAGGATAGCCTTTTTCATCTGCATACCTGTCACTCCTACTCTTTGTTTTGTATGTGAAATCACCACCCTCTGGGAATATCAGCAGCTGACAGGGGTAGTTGAGTCCATTGAGGTAGTAAAGCTTCTTACGGAGCTCACGTTCATCATGCTCCCACTTGCGAACAACAAATGGAAATATACTCAGCTGCATGAACCAACCTAACAATACATAAAACAATAATTATTATTATAACATTGTCTAAGTACTTTGGAATCTGGCTAACCGAGTATGGGCAATTGTCTCAGCATATTCTTTGTGACAGCCTTCCATATTGACATGTCTCCTTGCCTCTCAATGACAGACCAGAGGAACATCCAGTCCAAGTGGCTCACGTGGTTCATGATGATCACACACCTCTTCTTCATTATGCCATTGAATCCAAACGTCCTCACTCTTATTCCCAAGGCAGACTCTGTACACAAGTTGGAGTAGAGCTTTTTAAAAACATGAAACAGTTTGGACAAATAGTAAGCAGATAATTTTATGTGTTTAATAATAACTTACCAAAATAGAACTGATTTGATGTTTGTGGTTGATGTGTGTGAGTTTGGATAATATTAAAAAATAAAGGTTATTACGGCTGTATGGCATTGTGTGTTAGTTAATTACTCACTGTTGCCAGGGACAGGAAGTTGCCGGTACACAGATCAAAGAATCTTCGTATCCACATGTGTCGGAAGATACCAAGCCAGTGAAAGAACAATATTGCAGGCGTCAAACTAATTATAGGGATGAGTCCAATTGTCATTGCTGTCCAGCCAAATAAGGCAATGCCTAGTGTTGAGCGAAGAAAGTTTTGAAGAGGAGAATATTGTTGTTTAGCTTCCTGAATACTTGGTGGGCGGTTTATCACCTCACACAAATTCACTACAGGCTCAGTAACGGCACTCATCACTGACTGCAAGAGTAAAATGGATGGATGAAATACTAATAGTAACACATGTACATACTATATGACTAGTATAAGTACCAAGAGTATTATAATAGCATGCTATTATATACTCTTGGTAATAACCAGCTATCTAAAACAAAAAACAGATTGCAAAAACAGATTTTGATTCATAATTAATTTGTAAACGAAATCATTTCCCATAGCAATCAGTCTGCAGTAGATACCTGTTTATTGATTCTGTATGATCCCTGAAGTCAATCTCTCTTGAGTGTATTAAAATTCAAAACTTCTATAGACTAAGGTTTGTCACTTATAGTGTACCCACCCATCTGGAAAGTGTAGTGATTCTACCGCCACCAATGAATATCCTTAATTACGAGTGAACCTTGTGAGGTCAAAGCAAAGCGAGGGACCCTGGGTCAAAGTTGTCTCTCTTCAAGACAGGTGAGTCGGAGCTCATTTAGGGCTCAAGAAAGAATCATGTGTATATAGCTATAGACTTAAAGCACTATTTATTCTAGTTTATTTCATTCTTGTAGTAACTGAGTGTGGTTTGCTGGTACCATGGCGCTCAGTCCTCTGGGACTGACCTTTGTCATAGCAGATGTTGTGCTGAGAAGGCTTCTGTTACCATTTGTCTTAATTTCAGGTAAACCTAACTGCACACGTTTTTTTTTCAAAGATGTTTTTATAAATTATTGTTTTTTTTTATAGCTGTGATATTCCGCTACAATTTGTTCTCGTTTGTGTATCTTCTGCTCTTCGTTGTATCTCTTCTCTTACCTGGACCTGGCTTGAAATCTCAGAAAGGTAGGTAAAAGATGAATGTACCTTAGTCTCCATGGCCACTACTACATTCTTTGTTTACTGCAAGTGTCTAGCTCAAAATGACGTAGGGTTGGTTAGTTGAGCATTCATGTGTAGCTGCAGGATACTTAGGTATACTATGGATTTGTTGAGAGATGAGGGAATGTTAAACAACAATGTTTAGGCTATCACTCCTCAATACTCAATGGTTGGGACTAAAGTCCATCTGGTTTGAGAATGCCGCCGAAAGTATAATATTGAGATTCATGCCATACTATTTCTATGGGACAAAATAGCTAACTTTTAACTAGTAAGGTGTAGGAAACTGAAAAAGCAACCAAAAGAACAGGGAGAACGAGTGCTTTCCAATGGTGCTTGAAATTTTGAAATCGGTTGGATAATAAGAAAGTTATTCAATTTGTTCTACTGGAATTCTCAAACCAGATGGACTTTAGCCATTGGGTGTGCCTGTCCCAATGTCCAGAACAGACTCAGACATTTAGTATACGTACATGTACTAGCTGGCATGGTGTACTCACTACCTAATAAAATGTATCTTATTGTGAAGCCTATTTGTCTCTCCATTATATATTGTGTAGCTTCCAACCTAGTGTTCCTCAGTATCTTACTGGTGTTCTCAGCAGTGGCTTCTCTTGGCCAGAGTTTCTTCCAGATCACTTTGGCAACAGACTACTCTCTATCTCCCTGTGAGTGATTGGCATAAATTATATTCATGTTGTCTTTATTCTAGACGGCAACCAGTGTGCGAGGGTGTCAGTTGTGTGATCATGCTCTTCATGAATGTGTAGTCATTGTTTTGTGGTCATTCTAGCAGAGAGTTTTTAATTGTTGTGTGAAGAATGTTGTTCCATCAATTAGGGTGCATGCAGTGTGTATGGTTTGTGTATGTTGCAATGTGGTCACTGTCTGAATACAAGTGTGGTCTGTATTAAGTGAGTCTACTCTGTTACCATGGTGATACTGGCACATGTCTGAAACTTTTGCAGCCACATGTATACACAGAGTAACTCAATAATGTCTATCTGTTGCCACAACTGGCAATCTTGCAGGTCAAGGAGATGAATCAATATGGAGACAAGTTGGCTTTGTACAGTAAGTGAATCCTGTATGAGGTGTCTCTGTACATGTATTAGCTAGAATTCTCTTTGGGTTGAATTTAGAACAGGACAATCTTTTGTCTTTTATGATGGTAGCTAGACCATTCCTACCATTCCCTGTAGGTTTGATATTCCTGCTGTGGATGTAGTGCGACTCCTCCTACCTGATGTGGTGGTCTTCCTGGCCACCCTGCTCACCCTGTGTGTCAACGTGAGGGTCATCACTCTGAAGAGCTCACCGCAAGAGGAGGCCGAGGAGCGAGGGAAGGAAACTGTCACCGTGATAACAGGGGAGGGTGGTGGTGGTAGCCAACAGGAATCACAGCAGACAGTGGGTATGTGTATGCTGTAGTGTGTACATCATGCATGTGGTTGTTTAAAGTTAAGGTAAGATGTCCTATCCTTTTGTTTCTCTCTGTTACTCACTTGGCAATGTGCAGGCTCCAGTGACTCTGAGTTGGAGGACCCATCAAGAGAAATGGCTCCTCCATTTGACAAGACTGTCCAGTGCTACTGGAGAATTCCCAAGTTTTTCCTTTACTGCTTAGAGCTGGCAATATTTGTGATGCTAGGATTATCAGGTATAAATATTAAGGAAGCTGTTTAATGTAGACTGTAGCTAGCCTCGTACCCAAGCTCTCTCCTTTGAGGGAGGGGCCTGGGTACGAGGCTAGACTATAGCTAGTCCGTTACATAATAACTCAGCACTCTTCAAGGTATTGATGGGAATCCTAACTAGTTGTACTCTTGGCTTTGTGTGAATGATTTCATGATTCACCCATTCTAACACCAACCTCCAGGTGTTGCAGTACCCTCTCTCCTCTCATTCATCTACTATGCTGTCTTCCTGTTGGTGCTCATTATATGGAGTGTCCATTTGAGGTTGAAGTTTCTTGTTAGAATCATTCGTGCTGTGCTGGTCATCTATTCAGCTCTTCATCTCCTCCTGTTGGACCTCTACCAGTTCTCATCAGCACAGAGCCACATCCAGATCGTGCCTGCCAACACTACCGAGAGCCTCCTAGCTAGGTATTGCTACTTACTCAAATGTATGATTTGTAGGGAGTGGATATGTTTTGATTTGTATATTATAGTTGTATGCACTAGGGACTTCGCGTATTTAATAATTATGTACTATTTTGTTTAAAAATCTTCAGGTCATGACATTCGTGCTTTGTTTATTTTTTATCCTCATTTCAGGTTGTTTGGATTGACTCCACTGATCCTCACTGACTGTGACCGGCCATCAGAGCTCCTTCTGACTCCTGATCAGAACTACATATCTTATCTCAGCCCGGTCTTCATCCTGGTCCTTCTCTGGGTGCTGGCAACCGACTTCAGGATGTGGCTATTCACCCCAGTGAGTTTGAGATGGTTTTTAAATTATTGTTATAATTATATATTAAGGCTATCCCTGAGCTTGCTCTTGCATATTGTGGTAAGAGTATGTATTTGTCACATGGCAGTTGCTTAACTTCATTCTCATTTACTTATTATTGCTGGTATCAAGTGTTTGTGTTTAATCTCATAAAATTTAATACTACGTTTCACAGCAATAAAATAAATAGTGACCTGTATGTTTTGTTGTCTATTATAATACTACATACTGTAAAGTTATCATCTGCAATCACACAAATCAATGTATATTTCTAAAACTGTTACTGTTAGTCCTTGTCTGAATCAAAGCTCTGCTCTAGGAAGCCATTGATATCAGTCACCACATAAGACATAGCAAAGCTCCTATAGAAACGATATATGCTTGCTTGGTTGTCAAAGCAGGGCACCATGCAGTGCTCCTCCAAGGTCTGTTGCTGTGGCAGATCCTCCTCATCCACTTGCAGCCCTCTCAACTGAGCCTCAGTAATCTGTTGTATGAAAAATAAAAACAGCCAACTGGTGTTAGTGTGTGTAGAATGATTGATAGCCTCACAGGTAGATGTTTCCATTGAAGCATGTATATAAAGAAAAAAAATTGTGAATTTTATCAAGCAGTGTGTCCTTACCAAGTTCTCCAGGTTGTTGCTGAGCTCAGTTGTCAGTCTCTTTAGCTCACTGAACCTGACGCAGTAGTCACAGGCTGGGTCCTTGTTGATGGAGGCGTTGTAGAATGCTGTCACATTGCGCATGTAGACATCAAAGACACCAAGAATGTGTCTGTCATTTACAATCCTCTGAAGATACTGCAGGACAGGGGAAATGTGTTCAGTACTTAGCTGTCGTGTGTGGCTTTCTAAGATAATAATGAATGGCTTACATTGATTCCAGGTCGAATAAATCCATCTAGTTCTTGGGGACCCCTCACCGCAGCAAAGCAGGGTGACATTTGTATAAATTCTTCTGTCAAGAAGTGATCAATCTGTACAAAGAAGCAAAAAGAAAAAATAAAACACTAGTGTGACATTGGTACACGTAGACTTACAATGTATGTTGCCAGGACAGAGGCTGCAGTTCCCACTGCTTCTGCAGCTGTCTTTGTGACTTCTGCACTATGTCGTACCTCTGTTTCTGACGGTACTGGGGGTGTGGTCATACCACTGTCAGCTGGAGCAGTGGTAGTGGTAGTGGTGGTATTAGTGGGTGAGCCCCCTTCATTATCTTGGTCCTCCTCACTGGTTGTGTTGGTTGCCTTGGTAGGAAGTGGAGTATCTCCATCATTCTCACCACCATCATTGAATGGTGCAGCTTGGACATGATCCAAGACTAGGAGAAATGCAGCTGCCAGCAATAGAGCTGTTGTGATCTTGAAGTATGACATTTTGTTGGGCGTGATTAAAAGAAATGACTTCGTTATTCTTGAGTTTAAATTCTTTCGTTATTCTTGATTTTCTGGTGAAATTGTGATCGAGCCTCTCTATATATAGACCAAACACCCTGTGAATACGGTTAAGGGTTGTTGGTCCCGTAAGCCTGTTGGTAGTTTACCGGTGCTCCATTGAACCGGTCGTGACTAAGAAATGGGAATCATTGAACTAGTAATTGTAAACACGAGTGCACTGCTCATACTTATTTGAAACAGCTATTCATTTATGCAATTTTGCTTAATAAATTATGTGACGTATTGAATATTGGACATGTGTGGCGGTGAAGCACAGTCATGAATATTCATGAGAGCTGTCTTGCGTGTCTTTTACAAGTTTTCAAACCTCAGCAAGTGTTTTTTTTTTCAGACAACAAAAACTTTCTTATCCAGTTTCAGCTTATCAGTTTGTGGTACCATAGCAAATGAACTGTTTTTAGTAGTGTATTTTGTAATGTATTTAAACGTTCTTCCAATATATGAATAATTCATGACTTTGTATGAAAGTTGATATTCACGATCGTATGAATCTCTCTAAAGGGGAATTCCTGTGTATGTATTGGTGCATCCCCTGCAAGGCCTAATAACTTACCAGGAAAAATTTCTTAGTTACAGTCGGGAGATTTTTGAATTATTTATTTTACATCACTCTCTTCCTGGATTTGGTACGGAGCTGAGACTAAATAAAATGAGGCATTATGATATTTACAGGTTCTTTAGAATCATGTGGTAATATCCGGCACTTGTGTCTCTTCCGGTCTCTAGGCTGCCTACGTGGTGCTGTATAATGGTGATGTAATAATGATGTAATGGCTATATAATGGGGAAGTCCAGCTGCTCCATTTTGCTTTGCTGTTGAGCCACGTAGGCTTAATTGAAACTGCAAAGGATCCAATTTCCCATAAAGTGCCTGTACCTATTGCTAATATTCATTACCATTGTATGCTCATCCATCATACACAATATTATACATACATGCTACCCTGTAGAAGTTGCTATGGAAAAAACATGGAGCATATTTCCTACCCATTCTGGACAGCCGTCCATCTTCATCAGTGTTCTGTGTCATTAGCCAGGGAACTCAGAGGCAGAGGGTAAGAAGAGAGGCTTCCTAAACTTCCAATCTTTACTACAACTGTGTAAATTGAACACACTTTTCTTTTTGTTCTAGCTTTGGAGCTCGTATGGGGCTATTCAACGTGAAGGTACAGAGGTACAGGTATGTATGTCTATCTACACGTGTCCTTCTTGGTGAGCATCTTGCCTCATGTCCTCTTCATTCTTACAGACCTCTCCTGCTACCCTCCCCAGAGAGCCTTCAGCATCACCAGCTGACAGTCTGGACATTGATGAGGCAATGTCTGTTGTGCCAAAAAGGAGACGCCGTCTCAGAAAGATGTCTTTTGCAGATATTTGGCACAAAATCCAACATGTTGGGGTCATTCTCTGGGGTGGCATCCTCAGTGTCAGCTACATCTTTGCAATCGTCTGCATGATGGTAAGAGCCCGTTCAAAACAAAGAAGTTTGTTTGATTTTTTTATTCGGGATTTTTGTTCACTCATAATTTTCAATTCCCCCACCACACCACACCCTCAGCTGTGGAGTGTTCTCTATCCCTCGTGGCCTTCGTTGGTGTTCCTCCTCTGGTCGTGCCTCATTTGGCTCATCCCTAGGATCAACCCAAAGAACTCTCTCTTCTTCACCTCACCTCTCCTTGTCCTCTATGCCCTCGTCCTCCTCATCTTGCAGTACGTTTACAGCTTGGATCTCAACGAGAATGAGTTGATCAGGAATTTTGACCTGATCACTGAGTGTAGCAGTGGGACCCTGGTGGCCTGCAAGAGTTGGGTACTGCTTGTGAAGGTGAGCTCTGTGGTGTGGTGTTAGCCTCATTCCCAGGCCACTCCCTCTTTTAGTGTTTCACGCTAGAGGGACTGGTCTGTATGAGGCTAGTGTGGTGTGTTAGCCTTGTTTCCTCTCGTGAGTCCACATTCACTGGAGTGGGAGTCTGGCAACGAGGCTAGGGCATGTGGCATTGTACTGTTGATACTGATTGTTCTGTGAACCTTATTATCACTCAATAGTTGGACTAGCTGTATTAACTCAGCCGCATGCACACAATGTATTTGTGTAGTTCAATTGAGAGCCTTTTGTTTTTGTCTAGACTCTTCTGACGGTGGTATTCTTTGCTGCATTTCACGAGACGGTCCGTATCTCCAAGGAGTGGCTGGAGAAGAAGAGGAGGCAACGACACACAGATGATGATGGTGAGATTCCTCTCACTCAGGTTCATAATCAGGAAGGTACAGTAGTGGCAGTCGTTCTCCCTCCCTGTCCACCAGTTGGAGAGTGGGATTGACAACCACTTGATGGTGCCCCTTTGTAATAGACCTCTGTAGTCACCAGACCACTAGTTTTCCATTCTTTAGACTATTGGGACAATATTAACCTATTTATACATGTAATGCTTGATAATCACTGTGTGAATACATTTGGTGTTTCCCCTTGTAGCCACTGGTTCTAAGGAGAAGTCAGAGGCATCCACAGCTCGTACTAAGATCTATGACAGTGTGTATCGTCTGCTGTGCTCCTACTGGATACTGGTGGTCATTGGAGCTTTCTTGCTAGTCATACTGACAGGGGACCCAAGCCTACTCAAGAGTGTCTACATGGTGTTCTTTTTCCTTTTCTTGGTGACATATCAGGTATATACTTGTGTCTTAAAACTGTATGAACTGTCATTTCCTATCTTTGTCCTGTCCTGTATTGTCTTGTCCTACAGGTCACTGAGAATTTCTGGTTCTACTTGAGCTTCCCAGTGTGGTGGCTGTTGGTTGTGTATTCAGCTCTGGAGCTGGTTCTGGTCTACACATATCAGTTTGATGTTGTCAGCAATGGCTGGCTGAGACTCTACAACACAACTCACCTGGCGAATGACAGCATCTCTGCTGATGATCTGTAAGTAATATTGTATTGCTGCTATCAGTACTGAGTAGCATTAGTGATATGATCCAACTTTTTTTTTTATCTGAATCTTCATTTCCTCTTTCAGGTATGACAGCATTGGTCTGCAAAAGTATGACATTAATGCTTTACCTAATCTCCTGGAGTCTCTTATCCCGCCTGCTATTTTCATTGCTGTGATGGCAATGCAGCTGAGATATTTCAGACCCTTGAAACTCTCTGCTTCCACCACGAGCAAGGAGTCCGGTCTCTCAGCTCTTGACCTCAAGAACCTCCTTCCTGCTCCTCTCAGGAGCCGTCTCAATGAATGGGAGGAAAAGAACACCGAGGAAGAGCAACCGGATGGTGTGTGTGTGTGTGTGTGTGTGTGTGTGTCTATGTTATGCATCTCACCCTCTGTGACTAGGCTTCAAATAGCCATTGATTGTGTCCTTCTCCACTAGGTGACAATGGTGAGTCAGTGTTCACAGCCGAGCCTTCAACAGACGAGAGAACCCTCTCTAGTAGTGGCCTCACTAGACAGAGGACCATATCTGCCAGCAGTGAATCTAGAGCCTACACGTGCTATAGAGTTTTCCTCTATCTCTTCCAGAAGTCGAGAGAGGTCATTGTGACCCTCTTCTGTCTCTTCTGGAGGTTCCTAGAACTCCACATGCACAAGATCGTTGCTCTTGTCCTGTTTGTCACCACACTGTCTCAAGTATCCGCCATCTACTGGTTGCTGCTACTCAGCATAGTGATAATGCTGCCCCTACCCTACTTCAATCCTCTCAGCTACCCTCTTATCACCCTGTACCTTGGTATCATCAGTACAGTGAAGATGATCTACCAGGTGCCAATCATTCGAAGGCATGCCTTGGATTTCAACGGGACCAGTACCTGCAATGCTATTGCTGAGGTATGAATGTTGCCATGGTTTGTGTTGTTTGGTAGCCACGATTGTTGTGCACTGTGATAATTTTGTAACTCTTCTTCTCAGAACACCACTCCAGGGCAGGTCTTCCATGACACCTACTCACCTCGTACTGGCAGTGCCAATTGGATTGGACTGCATAAAACTGATGAATTTGCAGCCTACATCTGGGTAAGTTGCTTTCGCCAATACCTATTACAACACTATTGATTAGATATGTACATGCGTGTGTGTACAATTATGATGCAATATTTCTTTCTCTCTGTGTAGCTGCCAATTGTTTCATCGTTGCTTCTCTCTCTGTGGTTCTCAGCCAGGAGATACCAGGTAGCCATCGTGGACATTATCATTCATTCTTGAGAACTAGTTTGATCTTGTGTCTTTCATTTCATCTCCAGGCTCACTACTACCACTCTAAAGGCGTTAGAGTGGAAGAGTACGAAACAGGGTCATTGTTTCTGAATGTAACCCGCCAAGCTGCTGAGACGTCTGTCTTCAGTGCTGGCAAATATCTCATCAATCACTTCTTTGAGATGTATGGAGTGGAGGTATGTTGATCGTTGAGAGTCACCTTGAGAGAGAGAGAGAGAGAGAGAGAGAGAGAGAGAGAGAGAGAGAGAGAGAGAGAGAGAGAGAGAGAGAGAGAGAGAGAGAGACACACACAGACACATTACAGACCATCCTTTTCTGTCGTCGTACTGTAGGTCTGCTGGAGCATGTTGGCCATAACTGTTGCTGTCCGTGTAGATGTCTATGGTCCTGCTTATGGTATCATCTTGTTTCTTCTGCTCCTCACACCTCGTCGAGTCCTAGCACCAGTCTGGGTGATCATCCTGCTCCTTCACGGCGCTCTTCTCTTGGCACAGTACTTCTTCCTCTTGGGAGGGCCTCCTGGCTTCTGCCTCACAAGAGGAGCCACCCAAGGTCGGTTCATTAGGATAATGGGTGTTTTTTAAGGGAAACAATTTTCGTAGATTTTGTGGAGTTTGGGAAAATTGTATTGCACTGTAGTCTCAGCAAGAAGGATGACAATTCATAATTAAATCCACAAAAAAAAGTTACATGTATTTTAAGAAAATCGGTGAAATTTGTTTCCGAGCTGTTCATAAAGTACCAACTTTAATCTGAAATTATACAGTGTATGCTTGGAGTGACCTTAGCCCCCCAGCTCTGAAGAAATGGCTCTTTCTCACTGATGACATGGAACAGGTGCTGGACAAGAACCTCCTCTATGGTAGGTCCAAGTTATAATTTACTACACTTCATGATATCCTTGTATTTTTGTTGTATGTACTGTATGAATGAAAAAGTTATTTTGATTTTATGTGCATCTACTCTCATTCACTGGCAGCTGATTTCATTTTCTACATCTTGGTTTGTCTTCAAATCCACTACTTCCGTGGCAACCCCCTGAGGAAAGGCACACCTGAACAAGTCACAACCAACGGTACTCTGAGGAACTTCCTTGAGCTCCAGTGTGTACTGGACTACATCAAGGTAGGAATACCTGCTCTAAGAACGTTTCAAACTTTGGGACATGTATGTCTATTGTATTGACCCCCCCCCCCCCTTCCTTCTTTCTCTGTCTGCTTTATCTGTGACTCATGCAGTACATCATCATCCAATACTCATTCTGGGTGTCACTCTTCCTCATCTTCTTCACGGCCGCCAGCAGGGTGAGTCTCTTTGGGCTCCTCTATCTCCTTGTGGCGTTCTTCTTCCTCTACAGAGGCATGGACATGCTCAGAGACAGACAACGCACCAGACATTACAGGTGACTGCAATGAAACAGACTATAGTTGTTCAGTTTTGAATGGCAGTTACAATCTTCATATATGGCTGTTGCATCCTCTTTGCAGCTGGGCAATCCTTCGGTTGGTTACCTTGACTATACTGTTGATCCGAGTCTCATTACAGGTGAGTGCAGTTGACCAACGCCTCTATAGTCTGTAGTATTCTTTCAGCAAAAAAGATTTTACATTTTATATAATTTTTATAATTATATATACATGTACATTTATCTGTGTACCCTAGGTGATTGATTGTGCTCATCTTATCGACTGGAAGGCTAGAGGAGATGAAAGGATAGGCTGTATTTTCATCCTGCTGTTTAATGGAGCTTGCAACAGAGAACAATACTATGGTAGTAAAAATATACATGCACTTGCTTCCACTCCCAAGCCTGTACTCTTTACCCAATGAAGGCCTGCCCCATGGTGAGCGTTGTTCCCAGCCTCTCCCCAAATGTACCTGACATCAAGAAAAATCATTGGAAAAAATCTTGAGATCTAGCTGGAATTCAAACCCAGGTCTTTCAAACTCCGCTTGAATACTCTTTACCACTGAGCTGCTAGAGCTCACAGGCATCAGAGCGGAGAATAGCAGTGCAGTGTACACTACTATTCCTAGGCACTAGTCAACTTCCGAACCAGATCTCAAGGCCTACATGTAATGGCATGACCCGCATGATGCAAATACATGATGCACATATACGGGGAGTCGATTTGTTACTGTAACTTGAAGGTTGAGGATTTCAAATCAGTATAAATTATTTGTCCTCATTTTTGCAGGGTCTACCAATGCCAGCTGCTCCTCTGGTCCCAACAGTGTTGGTCTGTGGGTGGATGCTTTGAACTTCACTGTGATCACTCTGCAGATCATCATCTTTGACTCTCGGTTCAGTGAGATTATAAGGAAAGATGCTCTCAGGAAACAGAAGAATGCTAAATCGTTAGTCTACGTGATATGGGTGTTCTATCAGTGAATGTGTGAAGATTTTGACTCACTTCTTTTTCTTCCAGATTTCGAGATGTGTTTGATAACAAGGTGACCGAAATACAGGAATCCAATCAGGAGAAAATGGAGGCAGAGTTACTAGAACTCAAAGAGAGGTCTGTTTTGTTTTTGTTGCTTTTGTTGTTGTTTTTTGAAATTATTTGATGATATTGTTTTGCTTTGTTTTAGAGCTGCTGAGTTGAAGCTAACTGAGAATAGGATTGATCACATCCTATATGCTGGAGGTAAAGTTGCCATTTGCTAGTCTCATGAAGCCAGCTGCCGACCCTCAGGGGGCGTATGGGCAGAGCAAGTGTGAGGGGCTGGCTTCGCGAGACTAGCTGTTTGCATGATTGTTTGTATCAACGTACACATTTGAGAAACTACGATTGGCCCTCTTCAGTTGAGATACCTGAGGATATCACTGTGAGACGGATTCGCAAGAGGAGGGATACCACGACCAGTGAATCTGATGCCTACTTTGGAATAGATGATACTGATTCCCTCGCAGGAGACGTACCAAGCAGCAAACTGTCTGGTGAAGGAGGAGAGGAAGACGAACTAGGAGAAAAAGAAGTGGAAAAGAAAGCACTCGTGAAAGTGTGGAATCAGTTTGTTGCCTTGCTCAATCAGGCCCTGGATCTGCTCATCAACTGGTTGGAGTCTACCAGCTACCTCTATCGCATGGTGGTCAGTGAACTGGGCCGAGAAGTGAGCTCTTCACCAGACATTGGTGTAGAGTCCACACCATTTGCCAGTGAGCGTGTGGACTCTTATGGTACCATCGAGACAAGAAGGAGACCTGATGATGGTGATGGCAGACCAGATGAAGAAGAAAGTCCAGGTGCAGCACAACCCTCGCTGACCACTACTGTAGCTGTGGAGGTCCACGAAGAGCCTTCACGACGACCCAGTGAGGGGTCCTACTCGGCAGCTGTGACTGAAGGGAGCATTTTGAAAGACGAAGAGATGTCATCATCTCAAGCTGCTCCAAGGAGTCGTGGTACTGCTGGAGGAAGAGGAAGAGCAAGAGATGGTGGTGTGACGTTTGATACCAGGGGAGATATTTTGTTTGAGGAGCTTCGAGTGGCTCCAACGGAGGACGAGGAGAGAGACATCAGAGAGTTCGAAGAGGATTTGGAAGAGCAAGCCAAGAAGTACTCTTACAAGTTAAGACGATTGATTGTGGCGCTCTACTACGCCTTTCTCTCCCATTCGGAGTACGTTGTGTACTTCTTCATCATTCTCAATGTCATCTTGAACGGCAGTCTCTTGTCACTGGTCTATGTATTCATTCTCTTCTCGTGGGGTCTCCTCTCCATCCCTTGGCCGAGCAAGAGGTTCTGGCTGTTCTTGATCTTCTACACCATGTTTGTCCTCACGGTGAAGTATGGGTTCCAGTTTCAAGAGATTGAGTACTGGAGTAGGTTTGATCCCAAGAGTGGGCTCTATCCCCCCAGAATCATTGGCATCCTGTTTAGGGAGAACTTCTTTGCAAATGCTGCATTTGACATGCTGCTGTTGATTGCTCTGCTCATCCACAGAGGATTGTTGAAGGTTTGTAGTCACATGCAGTGTGTGTCTTAGTGCTTTTTTGATTCAATGACCTGACCTGCTCTGTTGGTGCGTGTTAATATAGGAGTATGGATTGTGGACCACTAGATCAGTCATCACTACTAAGAACTTCTTGTGAGTTGTGTATAAGACAGCAAAATACTGTGTGGTTTCATATAATTGTAGCTGCTAGAGTGTATTTTAGTATTGCTGATAGATTCTGTTTTCAATGGTCCTTTGTTATTTGTAAGACGAAAGGAACACTCTAGTTTAGACTTCCTTCTCTCTCTCTCTCTCTCTCTCTCTCTCTCTCTCTCTCTCTCTCTCTCTCCCTCAGCCAAGTACTGTGGAATGAGTTCAAAGGGTTCTTCCAGAGGATCCTGAATCCAGTCATATCCCAAGGGGCTAAGGACTATTACGTGCCTATGCTGTTCTTTGACATCCTTTGTTTCATCACCATTATATTGGGAGTCAGCTCGTTTGGGGTATGTCTTTAGTAGTCTATGTGTCTCAAGTATACAGAAGATATTTCACTCAAGTGTCAATGGTTCAGGTTGGGTTTAGCAGTGGAGGAACTAACATTGTTGCTGTTGCTGCCGTTGCAAACTTCGTGCGATCCAACTACATCCCTTTGTCCTTCATTATCCTCCTTCTCCTTCAGTTCATTTCCATGCTTGTTGATAGGTGTGTGTGTGTGTGTGTGTGTGTGTGTGTGTGTGTGTGTGTGTGTGTGTGTCTCAGTGTGTGTGTGTGTGTGTGTGTGTGTGTGTGTGTGTGTGTGTGTGTGTGTGTGTGTGTGTGTGAGCTATAGCTCTCTGTTCTCATTCAGAGCCATTTACATCCGCCATTCTCTCCTTGGGAAAGTCATCTTCTACTTCATTCTGCTAATTGGATGGCATGTGTGGTTGTTTTTCTTCATACCTTCAGGACTGGTCACTGGAAGGTAGTATTTGTTCCATGGGTTGTGTATGTGTTTTTGTGTGTGTGTCCCAACAGTTATGAAAACCATATATTGTGTTCCCATTGCAGACCATTCAGTGAGAACCCAGCTGCTCAGTGTATCTACTTCTTCAAGTGTTGTTACTTCATTGTGTCGGCTCTTCAGATTGTGTCCGGATATCCAACACGAATATTTGGCTATTTCTTGGCCAAGTCTTACAACATCATTTCATGTATGAAATGAATTCTTTTTTTTTTCCTTTTGTTACTACATAGTTTTTCCCCCTTAGTCTTTTCTTCACAACAAACACTGTGTATGCACACATGGCACTCTGTTCTCTTGCTTCCTTCAGGGCTGTTGTTCCTTGGTTACCGTCTTATCCCCTTGCTCCCTGAGCTCCGTGAGGTCATGGACTGGGCCTTCACTGACACAAGTCTCTCGCTCATAAATTGGTTTAAAGTCCAAGAAATCTACGCCCAGCTGTACCTCGTGGAGGTGAAGAGAAGAAGAGAAGTGGTATGTTCAAACTGGTCATATTGTAACAGTGTATCTCTTACTGAGTTGATACTCTAAACAATGTTGGTGTTTTCTCTCTCCACTCCTCTAGGATTCACCGAGACAGCTTGGTGCCAAGCAGACATGGCTTGTCAAGATCGGTCTTGGTGTGACTCTCATTCTTGCCCTCGTTCTTCTCCTTTGGCTCCCTCTGCTTCTGATCAGCATCATCAACACCACCAACGAGCCCAACCCTCCCATACAAGTGGGCATTCAAGTCACTCTTGGAGGCACACAGGTCTGCCATCACACACTAGCTACCATCATAGCCTTCCAGTTGCATTACAGTGAGGATTGAGAATTTATTTGGTGATTTTTTCCCTTCCACTTAACCTGTGTAGCCATTATTGCAAATTGATGTCCAAGAGCAGAATATAACTCAGCTGAATAGTGAACAGTATGCTGCATTTTTGCGCAAAGCCATTCGTGACTCCACAGTAAGTACAACCTTAATGATCACTCAAAATGTAGAGGCTACGTATAGAATCAAGCTATATCCTTTTAAATTTCTTTTCCCCTCCAGGTGATTCCTGTCATCAAGAGAGAGTTTCGTGGTGAGGACTTCACTCAGGTGGTGTTCCCTGGGGGGTCCACCTCTCTGTGGACCATCAGTCCTGATGCCAGGACCAGGCTGCAGGATCAACTCCGAGAAGTTCAAGCTAACAATAGCAACGTTACAATACCCATTGAGTTCAGTTGGTCCGTCACCAGGTGTGATTGTGTGTGTGTGTGTGTGTGTGTGGGGGGGGGGGGGAGAGAGAGAGAGAGAGAGAGAGAGAGGGAGAGAGAGAGAGAGAGAGAGAGAGAGAGCCTTTTCTAATCATAGCACACTGATTATCTTCTTTCATTCTCCACTCTAGGACCCCTTCCTCTGGCATTGCTCTGGAGACAGTGTCAGGAAGGACAATAAGACAGCTCAAGTACAGCACTGACGACTCAACCATTGATGGGTTGATTGAAAGCCTGGGGGATGATGAAGCTAATGTTAATGTGTGAGTGAACAGTATTTGTGTCAATATTATAGTTGTGTATGTACAGTAACCATTTCATGCTAAGTTTTGTTTTATTGTTTGCCTTTGTGTGTGTGTGTGTGTGTGTGTGTGTGTGTGTGTGTGTGTGTGTGTGTGTGTGTACCAAACCTAATAGGTCAGTACCAAATCTGTATCCTACCATTGTAATCGCTCCGGCCAATGACATATCAAGAAATTATTCTGAATTCAGTGGTAAGCATGCTCACTTCCATGTGCACATCAGTCAGTCATACAATCAGTGATGCATATACATGTACAGTGACTCCACTATGACATTGTATTATGTTATGTGTACATTGAACCAATTGTGATCTTTGATTGTACGGGCCTGTTCAAACCTTCACTGGCAAATGTCTCCTGTTCTCTTCTGCTGAATAAGACAATGGATAGCACTGATGAGTGGTGGTCACTGAACCAAAATTATGGTGAATCTCGGCCCATTGTTCCTGTCAGTGGCAGTAGCCAAGGCCTTGAGCTGATCATTTACAGTGAAAGGATCGCTCCACAACTGTTCAGTGCAATAGTTGGATTTGGGTAAGTACATCCATGGAGTGAACCATTGGTTGGCTTGACACACTAAATCGAACCTACAGTGTCTGTCAATTTATTGTAGGGAAATCATTGATGTGTATGGTAGAACTAAAATCTGTTGATAGTTCTGTAGATTTGTTTGGCTTATTAATTTTTATTGGACAATGATTTTTTTTCCTCCTTCAGGATCATTGGTCTTTACACTTCAGTTGTGTTTTTGATTGGTCAGTTAATCCGAGGCTACATCAGTAACCTTCCCAGTCAACTGATCGTGGATGAGATCTTGAATCCAGAGCCACTGCTCAAGCTCTGCAATGACATCTTCCTCGTGAGAGAGTACAAGGAGTTCCGTCTGGAGGAGATGTTGGTGGGGAAGCTGTTCTTTATCTATCGGTCACCGGAGAGAATTGTTAAACTTACAGAGAATACTAATTATAAACTTAAGCAAGATTAGCTGTATATTGTTATGTAGACATGCAGGTTTCTTTGTTTGAAATAATTTGAATCATTACAATAATAAAATTAATGTTATTATTGTGTGTATATAGTTATTGTGGTTTCAATTTTTAATTTTGTGAATTAATACACAATGGTGTGTGTCATGGTACAAAAGTGGGTGACTACATAATATCATTGACTTGATACAGTTTGTTTGGGTGAGTGTGTGCATTCATACATGTGAATGTCATCATTGAGGGCCCAGGTCTAACTTTGCAAATCTATCTTCAGAGAAGAAGGTCGCCTTCACTGTTCGCCCACCAAAGAACCGCCCATTGAGATCAATGACAGCTGCATGTATGCATGAAAATAAAAGGCTTCTAAGTTCTTCTATCCCTATAGCTAATGTATTATGGAACAGCTATAATATAGCAACAACACAGTCATCATGCACTTCATATAGATCAACTTATTGAACCAACCTTTGATAGCTGACTCCAGTCTTGAGAATGATATGAATATTCTCACTGCCTCGTCCTCAGGAACACCGTGTGGTATCTGAGCATCAACATAGGCAATGTGACAACACACAGAACTACATGACATCAATGTGTACAATCATGCATACAAGTCTGTGCTACATAAGCTGAAGGAGTGTCCTCACCTCAAATATAACAACCCTAGCAACATCACCATATTTTCCACACTCCTCAGCTACTTCAGGCTCAAGCTCATCATCCACATCACCTGGACCGACCATGTTCTAGGGTTGGAGAGAGAACAATAGCTAGCTTCTTGTCCTAGTTGTCTAGCTTGCATACAATAATCAAGATACCTGCAGTAAGATGACTTTGGTGGGGTTCTTCATGACATCTGCCAGAGACTGCACCTTCTTTTTATCACTTTCAAACTGTTGTTCTGTGAGAACAGCATCACAAGATGAAAACTGGGCCTAGCTCAATGGACAGATTCATTCCATAAATCTCATACACACCTTGTTCAGCTGCCATGTTGACTATCTTGCCACCCCGTTTGCTGGTCTTCTCCACCAAGAGCGCTGTGCTGATACCTTGACTCTTCTTACCAAGGCCTAGAAGAAGACAAACAAAATGTGAACCCAAGAGTTTACTGCACTTGGTGCCTGTACCTACCTTGGCCTTCTTCCCAGCCATACTTGGACATGATTTTAGAAGCCACAGCTCCACTAAAAGATAGGGTAGAATAGTGAAACTGATAAAGCTGAGGATTACACAATCATACTAAAATAGACACACTTACAATTTGGGTTTGGCAAATGGATTGACTTTTTTAGCTTTTGTTTTACTCAGTTCTTCCAGTGCAGATTTCACAACTACATGATGGTGTACAATAATGATGTTACTAAACACCTTTCTCCCTCTATATCAATCTTACCATTGTCTTCTCCTAACTCCTGTGGTTTCTCTGGCCTCTCCTGCTGTTCCTTGCCCAGGGACATTGGAGGAGGTATAGCTGCAGCATCTTCAAACAAAAGAAAGGAAAAGAGAACAAGACTCGTCATGCACCTCCTTGCCACAACCAACCAACCAGCCAACCTTTCCTCCTGCTGCTTGTCCTCCCTCTCCTCTCATCATCACTGCCACTGTTGCTGTCATCAGAGTGGCGACGTCGCCGATGACGACGATCACGGTCCCTATCCCTATCCCTATCTCTATCTCTATCCCTATCTCGATCGCGATCCCGATCTTGTTCCTCACGTCTTCTCCGCTAAAACAAACCATACAGGATTGCATGAAACAAAGACACAGATCTACAGACATGAACTACAGTAGAAATATCTCTATTGTGTTTCTCTACCTCTTCTCTGGCCTTGGCCCTCTCCTCTCTCCTCTCACGGCGCACCTGCTCATAGCTGTTGGGAACCATTGGGTCATACTCATCTTCAATCTCAACAGCCAGGTCATCTTCATGGAGCTCCATTGGTAAGAATGATGAGGTCACAGTTACACTGGGCTTTGTTGTCTACTCAAAGAATGTGTATGTAATTTGGATTGAGTCGGTGTATATTATAGTCATTCCATTGCATACAGGACTTGTAACCAGCGCCAGATACTGGCGCTGCCAATCAGATTCGAGGATTGCATTGACGTCACGTTGGAATTTAATTTCGCCCACGTTTGCTTTCTGACTGTACTGATCAGCTGAGTAAAAAAACTATGAGCTATTGAAGTGAAAGCTGTAAAATACAGGCTGCCACTCGATCTGTAGGTTACACAAAGTTGAAAGCAGAACAAGAAAAGGCTATCCTTTCCTTTGCGGATGGCAAGAACGTGTTCGTGTCACTCCCGACCAGGTACGGAAGTCTCTGTGCTATGGTCTCTTGCCTAAAGTGTTTTACAAGCTGAAAAGACGCCTGGAACGTCCATAGTGATGGCTGATAGCATTTATAAGAGACACTGCTAGCGCTAGCACTCTCCATTGTGCTTCAGTGCACGCTGTGTGTTGCGTGGGCGTGTGGTTGTCGACTTACGTAATAATTGCATTCCGCCGTTACAAGTCCTATATGCAATGGTGACCAGACCCCCATTTTTCGTTGGGGGTCTGGCACGCGAGACTACACACTAAGAACATACCAGAACATTCCCAGAGTCCAATACAGCAGTTGACAGCTGTGGTTTGGATCGCTGCAATGATTGCAATGTATAACACGAGTATGAGTATAAAGTATTTGCATGCATGTACTATATTTTCTCGTGCAATCAACCAAACCTGTTGTACTGCTTTTGATGCCTTTTTGTTCCTTTGCAACTGAGAGGCCATTAGCTTAAGACCTGAGGACCAACCACCTACACAGTATACATTACAATCATAGATGATCACTCTTGCACAGGCTGCTGGTGCAGGTGAAGTGACTGCATAAATTTCTGCTAAATTTCCTCTCATGACTTACTGATATCATTGCTACCACTCATACTAGTGCTGTCCTCTTGTATATTCTGAGACATCTCAGGTATGGGAGCAGTCTCAACGCCTAAGCCGTCATACAGAGACATCTTCTCAGTCCTCTCGTCTCAAGTTCTTCAATGCTTTGCCAATAGATTCTAAATAATGCGCACCAGTGATACTGCGCTCCATTTAGAAATCACTCCGAAGAGATGGATTCAGATGCAACTGCAGCTGCTGCACACTCGAAGACTTGCATCACAGAAAAAGAGATAAGAGAGCGTTTAAATTTGCAAAGTGACTCACTGGGTAAGTCTGTGTGTGCATACAAGTTGTTGCAGAAGAGAAAATTTAAATTTAGCATTTGTGCTGCACACTTTCAAATAGATTTTCTCAATGCTGGTGTCAATTTCTTCACATTCCTGTTCTTGGTGTTTCTATCTATGTGCAACATTTGTGTTATGAATTAATCTCTTGTCTTAGATGTGGTCCGCTCTCTGTGCCTACCTGGGACCTACTCCAACAAGATTGTTGGTCTGGGACGATCACTGATCAGCTTTTCCCGGCTCAAACATCTCGATCTCTCTAGAAATGCATTAGAAACACTCGATGTAAGTCAGCACACATTTATCCACCTTTATTTTTATACTGTAAACATGATTTCTTCCAGGGACTGCAACATCTGAAGCTGCTGGAGAGTATTAACCTGTATCCTAACTTCATGAGTGTAGAATTGTCCTGTCAATATTATTATATTGCTGTCATTACCTTGACGTTCTTGAAGATACTACAACAATGTTGCCACTTTGAAGGAAGTGTTTCGACTCAGGCACAATACAAAGTTGAAGGCACGTGTAACTTATGTTTATTGTGTAAATGGGGTAGAGATTTATTTTGTGTCCTATCCTGCACTCTCTTGCATGTAGGAGGTGGATTTGAGACTGAACCCAGTGACAAAGAATGAGCCAGACTATCGGTTGTTTATAGTCCACATGTTAGTCAACCTCAGGAGGCTGGGTAAGTTGGGGAAATAGTTTACATCTAACAGCAGTCATGCCCCCAAACATCATGTATTATTGTGATCCTTTTCATTGTTCTCCAGACGACCGCAGTGTCAGAGACAGTGAGAGGAAAGCTGCTCTCATGCATTTCAATTCAGATCAGGTTTGCAGCAGCTCCTGTTAGTCAACAGCAGTACACTAACAGCTGATTGTGATTTGAATAGGCTCATGAGTTTGACGAGGACAGGCCATCCAGGAGGAGGGCAGCCTCCAGTGACATTCAGCTTTATGAGAAATACAAGAAGTATTGGATAAGTTAAGAGATTGTTGCAATAAATTTATAATTTTTTGTTTAATACAGCACTGAGTCTCGAAGAAAACTGGTTAAGTCATTGGCATCAAGACCATTGGGTAGGTCTATATCATAGGTTGTTCGCCAGCCCCTAACTGGGAATGAGGCTGCAATTGTTTTACATTGTACATTGTGACCTTTCTAGCCTTACAAGATGACACGGATGAACTGTTGGAACTGATAGCCAAAAGAGAGGAGATAATATCACCAATGAAGTCCACTCAACATTCACTGTATTCTACTGATCACAGTGTGAGCCATGTGACTCCAGCCGTCCGATCACCATGGAAACCACACTCTAGTGCAGACTCCTCACCCACAGCAAGTAAGGGTTCGAGCTCTGAGCACTCCAAGTCACCAGACCCTTCTCCTCCTAGGGGGGCTGGGTCTGCTGCTCTGAGTGAGCTGGTGAAACTACTGCAAGAGTAAGCTATACATCACTTTTTGAATGAGTCAATGCTTTATACAGGTATGGTTGTTTTATGTACAGCATTGTTTTATCTCTTGTCTAATGTGTTTATTGTAGGCATCTTGGTGGTGATTTAAGTCCCCTTCAGAGAGACACATCATTCATTGGTATGCCCCCCTCTATCCCTCCCTCTTGGCTGTAGGAGCTGCTTGGGTTCATTTCCTATGGTGTGCTTTGTGCTTTACTTCCAGGCAAGCTTGATCTATGGAGAAAAGCTAACACCAGTCCCTCCCATCATGATGCTGAAAAGTTGCAGCAACTGCAGAATGAGATGCAAGCACTAGAGCTACAACTGCAGGTCAAAGATTCCTTGTTACAACAAAAAGAGGAGGATATCTCTCAAATACAGGTATATATAATAATAATTATACTTCATTGGGAAAACATAATTTTTCCTCTGCTGTAATAAGGTATACTAGTAGTTCTAATTAGCCAATCTGCTATCATCTGTATAGTTATCTGACACTAAAGTTAATGTTCTCTTCTACTATTCTTCTCAAATTGTTGCTACATAAAATTTGAGCTTATCATCCTTGACATAATCACCAAGTGAAGCATGACTCAAGAAGTTGTACTCTCCATGTGCTATTATGTCATCTCCATTATGGTCTTTGTGGTGTCCTTCAAAAATAGTACCTTGAGAATGTGTCTGAAATTTACTTAAGCTCACGGTCATATGGTTGGATTCATTTGGCCTGGTGTTACTTTGTACTGAAACAAATGCTGTAGCTGCTCTAGGTATTGGTCGCTGATTCTCTTTTTTCAGCATGTTTACTAAGACAGACAGACGCTGGTTGGAATGATCAGCCTGTACACTAAGGTACAGCTTTAACCCAGTGTTATCTGGGCCTGAGTAAAATGGCTCGCTGTTCCACTTTGTTCCACTGTCCCAATAATTTTTGAAGTCCTTCATCACGAGAGTCCTTTCTGTAATAGGCTTGCACCCAAATAGTTCCATAACTTTATCCATCTTTCTCCGACTCTTGAATGAAATAGTATACTTCTGTACTGTGAGCTTAAGCTTCAATTTGCTAGCAGAATAGTGCTGTGTTGCTGCCTGAGAGATACTGAGAACTGTGTGTACTCTTACTTAAATAACAGTACCTGTTTTGGCGCCAATTTTTTTCTGGGTATTTTTGTGATTATCAAAACATTACTATGAGTAATAATTCATAGAACTGCTAATGAAAATCATTGATTTATATGCTAACTTCATTATTGTCACGTTCTTAATGCTATAGAACTCAGTTAATGTATTTTATTCTAAACTCAAGTTTGTCTTCATTTGTGTACTGCCAAAGATCTCTGTTATTAAGATACTGATATATTGCATATCCATTTGAGCTCCTCTCTCCACTTGTCACTGGAGACGTGAAACCACCAAGATCTATTGTTTCAGAATGGCTTCTATGTTGCCATGTCTTGTTGTTGACTCCAATTTCCACTCTACCAGTTGCTGGCCATTTCAGCAAATCATCATTTTCTCCCCACATCATGTACACCCCAACAGTTACATAAAAGCAATGAGCACTACCAGATCCATTTGCATAGACAACTCGACAGAGCTTATAGCCACGAGGGCCAGTATAGAATGGCTCACTGAACCACTGCTTGTCACTTGACTTGTAGCTTTCAAAATCATTCATGATGAAAGCACATGGAGCCATACACAGACGTGTATCCAAAATTGCCAGTCTCTTTTTCAGGTCATCCTCCTTAAGGCTCTTCTTGGAGTCCACAATTTGTTTGAGCTGTTTTTGAACCTTTGGTTGAAGTTTGTACACTGCTAAAGTTGCCACTGCCATTGTACAAATCTGTACTGGTGCTTGGACACAGTTAATTTTATCAATGACCTATGAGAGCTAGGGGGATTTCTTGATAAATATTTTTGTTGATTAGTTGATAACAAGAGATAAGGGGAGTTCAATGCATTCCAACTGACCTCTGGCATTCCCCAGAATTAGAACTCTGTTTTGGTAGATCATTGAATCTCACTTTCTGAGAATCTGTCTAGCTACAAGCAGTCCACCTGGGATAGAAAAGAACATTAGCAGAGTAGTATTCTTTGAAATGCTACTGTATTCTGCATGTCAATTTCTCAAGAGTATTTTCTGGTCACATGACTTTTGACTAATCAGGTGCATTAACCCATCCTTGTGTGCATGGACACAACAACACTTATGACCAGAAAAGTGTGGCATACATCATACATGGAAACTGAATTATCACATACATAATATTATGACATTAATTGTTAATTAAACTATGACTTCTAGTAGTCAGTTATTGTCACACTAAGCTTAAGCCTTCCACTATCAGTGAAGTATCGGAGATACTTATGGCAAAGATAGTCAAGTTTTCCATATCCACCATTACTCCTCTCTCCACTCGTTACTGGAGATTTAAAGCTAGAAAGGGATATTGATGCAGTACGATTGCTGTATTGCTGGTTGCTGCTCTTTACTTCAATTTTCACTCTTCTAGTTGCTGGCCAGTTCAGTAAATCATCATTTTCTCCCCACATCATGTACACCCCAACAGTTACATATGAGCCATGAGCACTGCCATATCCATTTGCATAGACAACTAGACAGAGCTTATAGCCACGAGGGCCAGTATAAAATGGCTCACTGAACCACTGCTTGTCACTTGACTTGTAGCTTTCAAAATCATTCATGATGAAAGCACATGGAGCCATACACAGACGTGTGTCCAAAATTGCCAGTCTCTTTTTCAGGTCATCATCCTTAAGGCTCTCCTTGGAGTCCACAATCTGTTTGAGCTGTCTTTGGACCTTTGGTTGCAGTTTGTACACTGCTAAAGTAGCCACTGCCATCTTTATTAGTCACTAAAGTGCTGTGCTCTTGATGTGTTGCTTATAAGCATGAGGTTTATGTGGGATAGGCTAGGAAGGGGATTTCCTGAGAAAACAATTACAATGTGCTGATTCAGTTTATGAATAATTGTTGTGCATGCTTTGTCATCACATTTCTAACATGTGCATAAGATGCCATGATAATTATGAATCAATGCAGTATACATTGCCTGAATGGGTGGTCGTTGTTTTATTATCAACCACTGCCTAGCTGTTGAATGTCACTCTAAACACTAGCTTATCATCATTAACAAAATATTGAATATATTTTAGATCGAGGAATTGTGGTTTGCCATATCCATGTCCACTCTTTGTTCCACTTGTTACTTGTCTCTCAAATTTACTCAAAGAAAAGTATGTTATAGCACTCTGTTGAGTTGCAGTATTACTTTCCACTTCAATTCTCACTGTACCAGATGCTGGCCACTTCAAAGTAATGTCATTTTCTCCCCACATCATGTACACCCAGACCGATACGTGTGACCCACGAGCTTTCTTATGTCCATTTGGATCAACATTTAGACAAAGCTTGTATCCACCAGGACCAGAGTAAAATGGCTCACTGAACCATTCTTTTCCATTTGACTTATGCTTCTCAAACTCATGCATAATGAGTGTACACGGTGAAATGTGGACACTCAGTTCAAGGATTGCAAGTCTTCTCTTGATCTCATCTTTGTTGAGTCTTTCTTTTGTGTCCAAGACATGCTGGAGCTGGCTTCTAAACTTTGGCTGAAAGTCAAACACTGCCACACTCTTGATCCTTTCCCTCTTGGTTCTTGTTGCCATACTAGGCTACATCTACCTGCCACGTATCTTGAAATACAAAAACAAAAACAAGACAACAAACTATGTGGATTACTTCTTGGTACTTGGGGGTGGGGTGGGTGATTTTGTGAGGTCACAAGGTTGTATCTTCAGCTGAAATATGTGCAATGAATATCCGTTCATGACAATTCCCAAGACTGAATATATATGATATGGTAGAATGAACCTTTGAAGGCATCTTTGTCTTAGTATCCATCATGGATCCAAATGCTAAGCAAAACATTTTAGTATGCATGATATTGCTTACATTGTTTACATGATATGTACGTACACATGCTTGCATGATTATTGTTGTGGTTCAAATAATTTGGATATATGGAATGACCACTGCATGTACACGCAAACATGCAGAAAATTTATTTAGTAATGATACAATGGGGCTTGCTCAGGCTTACCACACTTATACAGCTTTCTTTCACTATACTGCTACAACACTTGAGCTAGGTTGAAGACCTAGCCCATAATTATAGTGACTGATTTTATTAGTAGCTTTGTAATTAGGGTGAATTAGCTAAGAAGCTATTGTGTGTATCCTTGCAATTAGATGCGAAATTGTTATGGAAAAAAAAAATAAATAAACTAGGCATTTCGTTTGCTTCAAAAACACAAAAATTAGTTCCCGTAAAAATTTACAAGCAGTAATGAATATACAAGCCACTTTACCACACCATGTGTAGTAATGTAGTTTACTACAGTGTAACGTTTCACTAGCCTCGTTTCCAGGCTCCTCCTTCACCAATATTTCCTTTTGCTAATGCTTCACAAGGCAGAGAGGTAAGGATTGAACATGGCAGAAATGTTCTGGTGTGTCACAAATTGATATGATTTAATATTTCATTTCTGGCCAAACTACATATACATGGATGAGTCATGAGAAGTGGAGTGCCACTTTCATAAGGAATGCACTATATTACATAATTAGTACAATTATGATTACTAAATCAACCAGTTTTCAACCTGAATTATGATTGTGTTCATTTTTTTAGTTTTTCACCGCTGAATTCTTCAAACACCAGAACAAGAAACTCTCTAGCAGTTTCACCACCATACGCACCAACGATCTGAGTGGCCAGGTCAATTCCTCTCTTTTGCAAAATCTCAATTCCAATTTGGACCAACTTCTCCTTGTCCTCCTGCCTCATGCTTGCAAGAACTTCATGCAATGGCTTGAAGTTGTTCATATTTTTATAGGCCAATAAAGTCCCAAAGGCATAGCCAACAGCCCCTCCCACAAACATGCCCAAAGGGCCAGCTACCAGTCCTCCTGTTATGGCTCCACCGGCTGCTCCACCACCCATGGCTGCTCCCCCTTTCAATGTCTCCTTTATAGTGATCCCGAGGTCCTTGTTGGCCTGGGCTACCTTCTCCAAGATGTCAAAAGTTAAACCTATTGACCACAGCGCCATTTTTCCTCTAGCCCTTCATTTGATAATAATAATGATATTCGTTGGGTACCGTAAATTTTCTAATTAATTTAAAGGCGCCATCAAAAAAATTTCAAATAACCCACTGAACTCGCCGCTACAACTAACTTACTACAACTTTTATTTTTGAAGGCAGTGGCGAATCAAGATATAGCTAATCATTAACGAAGTTCGAAATGTACGCTAAGGTCTTCCTAGCCTCGTTCCCAGGCCCAAAACGACGCTAAGGTCTTCCGAGATCCCTCACCCCTCGCGCGCACGCGGTTCTGAGCTGCTGAGTCAGCATCAAACCAAAATGTCATGTGACCGTGAAAGGCTTGGTACCAAATGCATCACGTGGTAGCCTTGATATTTCTAAATTTTTAGCAGATCGGCATACTTAGCTGCCATCTCATGCTTATAGTCCTTTTGTTAGTGACAAATGCAACTAGGTATGTCTTGATTCTCAAGCTGCACAATCATACGGATGATCTAGAGAGTGTACAAAATGCAAGTGCTGGCACTAAGATGCAAGAGTAAAAAATAAACAATGAAATGACATAAATGCTGCCAATAAAATTGTACGAACTTAATGCAGGCAAAATGACAGGACCATAGCAAGAACTAGCCTTGTTCCCAGGCTCCTCCTTTGTGAACATTTTCTTCAAAAATATACTTCGAGAATATTTATGAAGGAGGAGTCTGGGAATGAGGCTAAGCAAGAACCAAGAATTGGGACTCTAATGCCTGGTTCACAATATGAAGCATTGATGTGCATATTTTTATATTGGTGATGCAGCTGTGAGCAAAATGTCGATAGAAAAGTTAAAGTGTGTGATTATTTTATTTAAATTCAATATTTTTATTTTATGTTCTGTGGAGCAAGCCATCAAATTTTTTGACTGTCATTATTTTCGCCTATACAATAATTATGTTTCAGCATTCCAATGGGGCTCGTTCAGGCTCACCCCAATAATTTTATGTGAGGGTAGTGTCAGGATGTCAGCCACTAGAATCTGACTTACAACACTCCATGCTTTTTACTCATGCTTTATAGTCTCTTTCTCGGGCTCCTCCTTTGCAAATATTTTTTTCTAAAATAAAATATTCGTGAAGGAGGAGCCTGAAATGAGGCTACATGTTTTACATTCTTGTAGCACAGTACTAGTATACCAAAAAGAAATAGAATCTACTGTACAATAATTAATCATTATTATTATTCTTTGGTTTACACACCACAATACAACTTCTTTCACTAATCACTTCGTGGAATGCCATTGTTTTTTAATTAATAAAAGTCACCTTGAACTCCATCTTATTATTTTTGGTGTAATATTTAAGAAGTGTATGTTTTAGAAAGCATGGTTCTCCACATGTAGGGTAACTTTCCCCTTCACTCTCACTGTCATATTCACTCTCACTATCGTCTTCACTTTCTTCACTCTCACTATCGTCTTCACTCTCTTCACTCTCACTATCGTCTTCACTCTCTTCACTCTCACTGTCGTCTTCACTGACCTTTTGTTCTTCAAGTTCAGCGAGTAGTACTTTCATGTATTTTATTGCCCTCCCAGTATTACTTTTTACTTTGACTTTTATCTCACCAGCAGGAGATGAAGTTAGGAGATCATCATTTTCTCCCCACATCAAGCACACCCAGAGTGATAGATGTGTACCATACCCTTTTTCTGATCCATTGGCATCAACACAAAGACAGAGCTTGTGTCCTTGAGGGCTGTAGAATGGCTCACTATACCACTCTGTGTCCTGTGACTTGTGTCTCCTGACTTCATGCATGATGAGTGTACAGGGTGCCACACAGAGACGGGTGTCCAAGATTGTCAATCGCTTTCTTAGTTCATCTTTGTTAAGTTTCTGCTTCTTTTTGAAATCCACAATCTTTTTTAGCTGTTTCCCCACATTTGACTGGAGTTCATAGAATGCTAAAGTCTTCTTTGATGTCATGTCTTTTGACTTCTTTACAAAACTACTGTGTAGCTTGTAGTCCACCTAGATCCTTATCACTGGGGGGATTCTATGATGTCACAATCTTCAACTAGTGTATACTGTGTGCAATGAATTTCTTTCCATGACAATAGCTAAGATTGAGTACAAGATTATCAAGAACCTTTTCCCATATAATTATATACACAGGCTCAACTTGCTCAATGTAAAGGAGAGGCTTCTGTCCTGAGCCAGCAGTTGAATGCTCAGGCCACTCGTATTCAAGAGCTGGACCATCATGGAGACACTCAGCAGCAGCTTCAGAAGACACACCAAGAAATGGTGAGTTGCACGGTTGTAGTAGATAGCTCTGGATGTGTGTGCGTGTGCCCATTACTGATTGTATGTGATTGTGTTATATTGCCATTAGGTACAACTTAAGCAACAGATCCACATCCTGCATGAAGAAAAAAATGCTCTGAAGTTATCTCTCAAAGAAGCACCAACTCCAACTAGTGTGGATAAACTCCACAGACAAGTTGGTAAGTTATTACAAACTAAGAGAATGCAAACATGTCATTTGTCTCCTTGATGTATGTATACATGCTCAGCACAACTCCAAGCTGAGAAACAAATGATGCAAGAGAAATTGACTCTCACACTGGAGAGACAAAAACAAGATTTAACAAACATCACTCAAATTCAAGAATTAGCTGCCATGTTACAGGAAAGCCACAGGTTAGTTTGTTGAATATACTTATGAATATGAACGATTGTGTGTTCTTATTCAGGTCTCTGGTTGCTACTAACGACCACCTCCTACAAGAACTAGAGGAGGTCAAGCACAGGCACAACCTAGAGATGTTGCAGATGAACGCTAACTATGAACAACTTAGAAAAACCATTGAGATCACACATACCTATCAACAGTAATGCACAACAATAGCTGGTAAAGTGTCGTCGAAGCCAAAAAAATGCATGCGCACGCGCAATTCGATCAATCAGTGTTTGTTTCTCCAACGATCCATACCATGTATAATTTTTTTGGTCAAAATATTTGAGTTGGCATGGCAAGGATTTTTCGTGAAAGAAGTTATCCTGGTTAGTTCTACTAATTTTAATTCTCTATCCATGATAGACTAGACTAGATTACGGTCTAGTTTATAGTTTGTCACCAAGGCCCCCTGGAAATTAATGCCTGGTAGTTTGGATATAAATTTATTTTTTGCTGGGATCAGATCAAGACCAGTGTGTTTCAGCTGTCATTTATAGCATGGACTAAAGTCTCTCTCTGTGTGTTTGCTTTAATTTGATCACAGCATTATTGTAAAGCTCTATGGCTTGTGAACATGAATGAAGCTCTCTAAGTGAGGATGGGGTTGCTTTATTGGGTGTACAGTTGTGTATGTTTCAGTGTATATGGGCTGTTTACAACATTCCTTGAACAAAAGGTGATTCTATAACGTTTGTAGACATAATTGTATTTAACAGTTCCACTAAAGGGAGCTTTAAATAGAATTTCTGGGAGCCCTTGGACTGTCCAGGTACTAAGAGTTATTTGTAATTTATGGAATAAATCATAGATAATATATTACACACCCGGAAGTACATCGGTTTGTCCGCGTTAATTGGCTTAATGAGATGCAGTTTCCAATCCCGGGTGTGTAATATATTATCTATGAATAAATCAAGATACATACTTCTGAACTCTGATCACTAATTATAAATTTATGTGGGACTATTAATTTAACATATGCAGAGCTGAACTAGCAACCAACCTGAGTGCAGTAGACAGACATTCAGCCACACAACCAACGCTCTACTGTACTCTGAACAATGGTGTGGATTTTCAGAAGCAGAGTGGTTCTTCGAAGACCAGCTGTCCTGATGGGTGCTGCTTGCACTAGCATGCTGGTTGGTGTCATCATTTTCAACAAGATCATAACCAGCAGCATTGACACTTGTAATGTGGCATCGTGCAAGTCGGCAAGATATCCCTCCTACGAATATCTGCAGAAGAACGAAGCCTCAAGGAAAGTAAAACATCCCTTTGTGAAGAGTTTTGACGTGAACTTTCTTGGATCGAATTCCCCAATTGAAGATCGGTTTGTTGTTGGCACCAGCACTAATCTAGGAGCAGCTTTCTTTTCAGTAATTGATGGACACAAAGGCACCCATTGTTCTCATTATCTACAGAAGCACTTACTGCAACACATATCATCACATCTCCACAAAGAGTTGAAGAATGGCAAGAAGAACGATCTCGCTGTATTGATGAACATGAACTCCACTACCGAGGAAAGTTACACTCTCAATGAGTTGGAGACACACCCCTTTGCCCTGCTGGAGAGTGATGTGATCCACGAGTGCCTGAAACGGTCCTACATCACTCTGGACGATGAAATAAGCAACACAGGACTTGACGCTCTAAAGAGTGTAATGAAAGGTCACTCTTTCTCGGTTGATATCAGAGAGAAGATCAAGACTGCTATCGAGGGTGCCTGTGTACTCACTGCCATGGTTATGCCACAAGATGTGTATGTTGCCAACACCGGAGACTGCAGGGTAGTGCTGGGACAAAAGCTACCCAACAACACGTGGAGAGCTGTTCCCCTTTCAGTCGACCAGAATGCCCAGAACCCTTCAGAGGTGGAGAGGATCTTTCAAGCTCATCCTGGGGAGGAGAACACTGTGATTTTAAATGGCCGAGTGCTGGGTAGCCTCATGCCATTCAGGACGTTTGGTGATGTGGACTTTAAGTGGGAGGAGAAGCACCTCTCCAGTGTGATCGTCAGAGTGTGGGACAACTATCTCACACCGCCTTACATCACGGCTGAACCAGTTGTTTCTGAGCACAGAGTTCAAGGGTCGGACAAGTTCATGATCCTGGCATCGGATGGACTCTGGGAGAGAATGAGCAATGAAGAAGCCGTGAATATAGTAGCCGAGTGCATCAAGAGTCGTACTAAGAAACCCGCCTCAAGTTCATCAATTTTTAGTTTCTTTTCTAGCAAAAGTAAAAGTAGCAGTGAAAGTGATTGTTGCATCGAAGAGGAGAATGCTGCTACAAAACTGTTGTGGCATGCTCTGGGAGGAACAGAGGAGAGTGTGGGCAAGCTGCTGAACATTAGCCCTCGCTATAGTAGGATGTTCAGGGATGATATTACTGCTCTGGTTGTGTTCTTTGATGATGACAATGTATGAGTTTGTATTGTATTTTATGGTATCCATACATGTCCATATCTGTACATAAACAAAATTTCATTTACAATGTACATGTGTCAGTCATAGATGGGGTTAAATTTTTTAAGAGTGGTGATGCAGTTTCTAAAAGAAGCCCACTTCAAGCTGAAGGGACTGCTCAACCTCCTAAACAGCGAGTCAAGAGAGGCTTTGCTAGCTCTCCCTGGTATTGGGCACAAGAGAGCTGACTTGATCCTTGAGAAGAGAGAAGAGACAGACCAGAGGCTGAGAATCAAAGATGTTGTGAAAACAATTCACCTAGGACCGCTTGTTCTGAGCAAGATCATCGAAGAGTCATCAACTGCCACTAGCAATATCATCAAGTATGCTTTGCTATACCAAACTCTAGTTGGAAAATCGGTATGCTTACAGTAATGTACATGTAAGCTTACAGTGGTATTACCCATTATAACCACCTATACTATAGACTGATCCAGCCAATGTTCTCTCAGTGGATTTGGGAGCAAAGAATTCTGCATATGCACTACTGGACAAAAACTTCAAGCTTGTTGACTGGTGCAAGGTTGATCTAGGAATGCCTCGGCCATACTCGGCTAAAAAATGCTACGACTCTGTAAGAGTAATCTAGGTTAACTTCAATCAGTGCTGTTTTCTAGCTTTTAAGACCTTAACTTTTCCTTACAGTTGACAGACTCCCTAGACAAATTTCCTTCTGCTGAACTGTGTGTTTTGGAAGCCCAAAGTCATGTGCAAACACCCAGTGGCTATTTTGGTGTTGGTTTGGAACTGAGAATCCTTGAGGTCATGGCGTACACGATCTTCATGACTGTGTACAATGTCCCAGTCTATTCTGTGCTGCCCCAACAAGTGGCACAGTACTTTCACATCAGTGGTAAGAAAAGGCAAGATAAAAAGAAGGCAACTGTTGCTCTTGTTAAACAGTTAATTGACTCTAGCTCTGGGACAAGTGAAGTGGCATTCAAAACACCAATGGAAAACAATGTTCAAATCTCCCAGCACTTTGTGGGCTACTTTAAACAACAAAAGAAGAAAGATGATTTAAGTGATTGCTTACTTCAAGCCATAGCTTTCATGGAGTGGAATCAAATGTCAAGGGATTTGTGATTCACTTCAATGGCGAAAATTAAAACCAAGTACATACAGCATACAGTCTCAGTCATAATGAGTCATTGGTTCAGTACACGAGTGACATTGCTTATGTAATCTCACATATCACCACCACCTAAAGAATTACAATATTATTCATGACAAATTGTGCTTTTGAAGCAACATGTTCATCACTACTAACTTTCTGAACAGAAATGAACTGGGTAACAAAAACTCATAACATTGCTGAGTTTGCTCCAAGCAGATAGTTACGTATTTTGTGTTTCATGTCAGAAAAATTACTTTGTGTATACCTCTTCTCCTTGGAGGAGTGGGTTGATGTGGGTGTGTTTGGAGGGGTGTCCTGTAACAAAATAGGAGTTACATTAGAGATGCAATTGTAGTACAGTCCTGAAAAACTCACAATATTCAGTGTAACAATTCCTTGTACCCATGACCAGACTGGGAAGTCTGGGACAATGAACAATGAAGTAGGTCTAAACTTCATAATCTGGTCACGGCTATACACAATCGGTTGACCTGGAATGGAAAAAGAAACAGAAAAAAAGCCAATTGTCAGTGATTGAGTCTAGGCCTATACTATAAGAAAACAGTGTGTCTGTATGACTGTTTGTAATTGTGTAGACAGTGGTCAATTATGAGAGTCTTGCCTCCTAACATGTTTACTACAAGACCTAGTAGCTAGTGTAGCCCCTTGTCGACTTACTTCTCTTTGGAAGCTCCATTTCAGACTCATGACAGGTATAGCTGGAGAACTGTATTACCATTGTCATGAACACATGTACATTAAGTTAAATCACACGTTGTTATTGTGGTCACACAAAATTTACTTCACCAAAACCAGCTGATTTTCCTGAAGACCTACCTCATTACTCAACAGTCTGCTCTGAAGAGCTGCATTATAGGCCATAAATTTTAATGTATCAATGGCAATCTGCATAATTTGCAAAAATTAGTTATAACATTATTATTGAGCATAAAATTAATTAAGATTCACTACTTACTCTGGGAGAGTCTACAGTCACACTCACGGTGCCAGCATTTCCCTTGATGCCTGTTAGCACAGTCTTCAGCTGGGCTGTCAACTCAACTTTACTTATTAGAGATGCATGAAACTTGTTCAGCAACACAACTGTCTCAACAAGGGGCACCTGCTTGCACATTCCTCCAAACGAAATAGCTGTTTTTAGGTATTTCAAGATATCCTCTAAATCTCTCTTCTCAGGAACAGAGTCTTTAAAAAACCTGATGAAGGTTGACAGCATAGCTTCAAAAACCGCAAAATCCGACATTGCATCTCAGTCTCTTTCATCAGTGGCCACTGACACTTTCAACCTCATGCACCTCCTGCTGTCTTGCGTTGCGATTTGCGCATGCTCAGTAATCAAGTCGTGCCAGGAGCCACACCCACACAATTTATACAAAATTGCTCTAATAATAATAATAATAATACTATTACAGATCTACAAAATGTGGCAAAACAATTCTATTACAATCAGTATGAAACAAAAAATTCTTCTTACTCTTTCTTCTTTTTTGGTTTCGTCAATACGTGAGCAAAGACAGCAAGACCCATACCAAGACTGGCACCTTGCAACGCACCCAAGAGCCCACCAGTGGGGTACCCAGCAGCTCCAATAATACCTCCAATGACTGCACCCCCATAGGTGAACTTGTCAGTCCTCACTTGGCCAGTGTTGTAACGCAGTCGGTAACAGCGATCCCACATTTGCTCATCCTCATTGTTCCAAGTTCTTGCTAGAGTCGACACAGCACCAAATCCTATACCAAAGATCTAAAAGAATTTGTATTATTATTATTATAATTTATAGTAGTAGTTAGTAATTTAGAATTGCTTACAGTTCCCTTCAGGCAAACGTTTCCAAGTCTGTTGAGCATCTCGGTAGGTTTTCTCACTCCACGAAACAGCAGCACTGGAGGACCAAGGACAAGAGAGAGGACAGAGCCCAAGTTGGCACCACGGAGCATGGTATGGCGGTAGAGCTCCATGGTTGGGTGGGGAATGTTCTCCTCTACGTCACTACTTTCCACAGTTACAGTCACCTTCTCTGGTTCAGACGGCTTAGGTTGTTTCGGTGGAGGGTCAGCCATTGTTCGCTTTTAACTGCAACTGCTACTGTAAAAGAGTTGTCCTAGTCCTGAAAATTTGCTGAGCCGATTTGTTGAACTCTGCCCTCGATCATTTACTACATTTCAATAATTAATACACTAATAAAAGTATCGACCCATTACCAAAAAAAAAAAAAAAAGACAGGAAATTGTTGGTGTTGTGTTTATACACAATTATTTTCTTCTAGATTTTGGGGTTGATGCTATTTTACTCTTCTTCTTCAGAGGTCCTCTGTCATCCTCACTCTGAATCAATGATCAAGAGTTGTTTCCCTAGTATCCTGATTGAGCCATTAACATTCAGCTGACTAACCTTTCTCTTAGTTCCAGGTACTGGTTTGAAGAACATGTCCAGTCGACCCTGTGTTGCACTCTGCTTACTCTTCTCTAATTTCTTAGCTCCTCCCCGTATTCTGTCCTCACTGCATTGTGTTTAATTAGAAATATAACATCAAACTACTTGACTCATGGAAGAGCTGTGATTTATCAACCTGAATCCTTTTTCTTCAACCAGAAACTGCACTAATCCTTCGACGTCTGGGTTGGTCCATTTCAACTAGAAAAATTAAGGGAAAAATAAAAGGGAGAGGGGGCGGAAAGAGACACATAAGGTTATAAAGCAAAGAAGTTTAAAATCATTCAAGCATACTTTTATGGTAGTAGGGTCTGTCACTTCCGGCTCTTCAAATAACATTCTAGCTTCCTGACATAATAATGAGGAGAGGAAGAAATTGAAATAACCATAATTATTCTAAATTATAAAAAAACAAAAAAAAAAAACAACATGACAAGCATACCCTGTATAACCAGTTCTCTGGAATATTCAGTTTCTGAAAGAAAGAACATGTCCATCATCTTGTTAACTTCACCAAGAATTACAAACAACTTCCTTACTTTTCCACTTTTGATTATTTCTTCAATGTCCCTATGCTCCCTTATCAGTGTGACAGCTTTGGCTGGACCAACACCTAGTACCAAGGCAAGTGCTTAGCTCATTGATTCTCATCTCTACATACAACTCCTGGTCCCACCTTTCACAGAATCACAGTAGTCACACCCAAGCAGGATACACAGGTCAATAAACTACAGGAATAAGATTGAGTACATACGCGACCTCCACTATCGATTCACTGTTATTACCTCTTTTTGATCAATGCCCAGCTCTGTCAACAGTCGATCAAGGTTTATTTCTCGTATTGGAAGTTTCCTGAAATACAACCAAAAGTTAGATAGCTATTACAGACAGAACCCTCCCTCCCCCTCGACCATATAGTGTGGAGGGCTAGCTACTAAGGGCATCTTACTTGGCCTCACTGGCAGTTACATGACGGAGAAGAACTGGTGATCCAAACGTGAGAGCATCCATGTCCTCAGTGGCAGTAGCATACACCAGACCACCCTTAACCATGGCAGCACACTGGGCCTCAGCTTCACACGGAGCCTATGAAGGAGAGGGGGAACACAAAGGAAAGGTGACAGTTAGAAGAAAGATACTTAAAAAAAATATAAAAAAAAGAAAATACCGTATAGCGATGGGGATTTTAATTTGACTCTTTGATGGTCATTGGTCAAAGTCCAATTGTCAAATTTAAATCCACCAATATTTTGGCCGCCATATATGCATGTACAATGCACACATGCAAATAGTCAAATTTAAATTCAGCAATATTTTTATTTTACGTTCTGCAGAGCAAAACTATAAGAGTAAATGAGAACTCACGTCAACAAATGGTATTCCCATTAGTGTCAAAAGCCGTTTGCATTCATCTGTATGTTTCTTGGTTACTTTCACCTACATGTGAAGTTGATTCAAGGTCAACTCCCTGACTGGTGTCTTTAGAAGTACGTAGTCTATAATATCTATGTACACACTTACTAGTCTTTTCTGAAATCTTTCAACATCTTCAATAACACCTGTACATATCAGTGAGAGACATTTGGTGTCATGTGACAGTGTGTGAATGCAATACTATACTACCCCTAGAGAGCATTGAACGTGTACTTTGTATGTGTAAATACCTTCTTCCTTAGCTTTAGCTAGCTCCTTTTCAGCCTCCTCTCTCTTTTCTGCACGTTTTGCAAGTTCTCCAGACTTCATCTCGGGAGGTTTTCCATCAAACACATAGCTATTGAACAGTGACAAAGAAGAGAGATACATATATTATTTTGTGGTGTAGAGATATTATCTGAGGGGATGGAACAACAACCAGCTGCCTCTTACACTGGTTTGATTCCAGTTTCAACCATTCGAATGGTCCGATAGAAGAACCCCATCAGATGGCTACATATGAGAATAAGAAAATTGACGACAGAATTTTGATAGATGTATGTAGTAAATGCACATTTTATAATGATCATACATTACTCTTACTAGTCTGGTACCCATAATCTTTCCTATAAGTAGGCAGGACAGGACGGGGAGAAGAAAGGACAGGACGGGGAGAAAAAAGAAAGGAAAGCAAAGGGTCTGGGGTGTCTGGATGGGACCACTTATTCTGAGCGAAGTGAGGCCATGTTGGGTTCAATTGAGATTTTTTTTGCAGGCGACCTGGTGGTGGTGATGGCAGACCATGGTGAACTTCATGGCATATCTTGGCTGTGCTTCAGTGTTTTCTCACAAAGTAAGTAAGGCACTTTGCCATGAACTACTCTCAGGCCAACTTGGGTGATTAAATCGTAGCTTTAAATTGTGGGAAAATGGCCTTTTGACTTTTTGGGCCAAGCTAGATAGTAGGTTTTTACTGAGACGATCTTTGCCAGGAACGTGACCTTTGAAGCATAGTGAGGATTGTACTTAGTGCAGCCCTAGTTACATACTTTTGATTACCACAAAAAGGAAAAATTCTAACAAAAGTGTAGGCCTTATGGATCAACAGCCGATCTTAGGTTCAACCGTTGTCAGCAAGACTAAAGATGTGCTCTTTCTCCTCCCCCTTCCTGTCCCTCCCGGGCACCTGACTCACTTGCCTTGTTACTTCACCATCAATCCCTGATGTGAGTTGGGAACCATCAGCTCTTACAGCAATGAGAAACTGGTAGAGACTCATGGAAGCATCAATGGCTATCTTACGGCCTGAGGGGTATGACATTTTAAAGAATTTTAACAGCTTGATATGGCAGCATAATTTGTAGCTTACCAAAATATGACTTGATAGGATTGTCCTTTACACAAGCAGGAGCATAGTCACCTATTAGCTTCATTAAACCCTGAATGCCCATTCTTCAACGCACGAAGTATTATTATACAGAAAGCTTCAGCTAGTTCTGGTTGCGAATCTGGTTGACAGGATCAGCGGGTTTTGGCGGGTTAAAATGTCTGTAACAACACCGACCATTACCATTTTTTATATTCCCATTGATATTAGTACTCCTTTATATAATTATAGCTAGAGTCTGTTAAAAATATTATAACATCTAGAAAATCTAGGACAAAAAGAAAACAATGACATTATATTAATTAATTGTCTTTTTTAACTGAATTCTTCTCCTTCATGAGCTGTGCTCTCAACATTGTTGAACTGACTCCTTCAGTATAGGGAAGCAATCTGATTGGCATCAGTGGTTCCACCACACTCCTTCCTGGGAAATGAGGCCGTATGTCATCTCCTCGGATGTAGAGGGCCTTCTGGCCAGCCTCCAGGTGGACACAGCAACGAAGGTAAGGCGATGGATCCGTACTGGAGATACGTAACAAACACCTGGAAAAGAAGAAAACAGGATAATACTTATTATGCAAGAACAATTACCAAGATTTAAAACTAAAGCTATATACTCAATTATACGATGAACAATGTTATAGACATAAAACTTAGTCATAATAATAATTTATTATACAGGCACTATTAAGGCATAGAAGGATATAGAGTATACCTGGTCAGCATATTTCTTGACATTTGCCATTCTTTTCTCAGTGTTATTAATAGTATGTTTTTTCTTTAGCTTGATACAACTCTCATCAGAGTGAACACCAACAATTACCTTAGAGCATCCAGGAACAAATTTAAAAAATGTAAGTTCTGCACACATGTGCACTTAGTAATGAAAACACTCATACTCACTTCTCGACCCATCTTCCTCATGTTCTTCAACAGAGCAATGTGGCCTCGATGAAAGAGGTCAAAACAGCCTACAGTGTACACCTTGTCCACTCTATTGTCCTCCTCATCAGAAAATCATTGAGAACCACAAGCAAACAAGCAGTGACAAAATATCCATACCTTGCAATGATGAATGGGAACAGACGTCGACGGTATAATACTAGTTTATATATTTGACATAAATTTAATTATTATGACAGTCAGTCAGCTCAGATATTTGACATAAATTTAATTATTATGACAGTCAGTCAGCTCAGCTGCTGTCATTAGTTTGCAGCCAAACAACTGACTAAAGGCCTTGGGAATTTCATTTATTGAGACTAAAATGATCATGTTTATTTTGTCTCAAGAAAATGATTGCACAAAAGGCAGCTATAGCTGACCACGTGCACCCTAACTGATCATGGCACATGCATATTGATGTTCTTCTGAAATGACAACTGCTTATACTGCCATTATAAGTGCGAACTTACTATTAATAATTTAGCTAGAATACCTGTACACTCTAGTACTGATTGGTATATATCATATCATGAGCTAGTTCTGTGTTGTCAGTATGCAATCATTCAGTGACAAATTGAATGCATGAAGTTATTGAAGTAACAGTATTCTACTTACTTTAGACAACTTGCAATAAAGATAAAGATAACTAATGTTGTTCTTGTCAACGTGACGCCATTTGCAGTGAATACTGTAACTTCCTGTCGCTTCACAGATACACGTTGAGGGACTCGCAGTACAAGCCGCGGAGTGAGGTGAATTTGCATGGGTACATAGACGTATGTCTCATACCAACTTACCTACACCAGTTAAAAAATAGTAGATTTTATTATTAATAAACTAGACTAGGCTCGTTCTCAGATTCGCTTACCAAAAGAAACAGTGCACTATCAATGACAGATATAATTGAATAAAGCAGCAATCGCGACATGGTAGACACTAAGGTATTATTAATGGTCAAATCTTCAGTCCTTGAAAAGCGCTGTCGTGTATGCTTGGATGATTGTAAATACATTCATCATAATTACACTACGCAGTGTTGATACATTGTACGTCTTCATGTACGTACCTAGCCAAGCTGCAAGATGGAGTTCGTTTCCGTATGTTTACGCATGCTCAGTCGTCTCAGTGTGTGCTCGCGATCGATCCAGCCGGCCGGCCGGCGCCGCCCGGCCAGCGAGGCAAGGTACGTGCGCGCACACACACCTCATTCTAGATTGAGGGTGTGCCATGCACATCAGTATTATATCGAACAAACTATATAGGACATAATCATAACAACACATGATTGCACAGTAGTCACACACTAAATTTAATGATACAAAATGTTGGAAAAACTACTATGCATACAGTCAGTCATCTTTCTTAAAGCCTCCATTTACAGCTGAATTCTTCTCCTTCATGAGCTGTGCTCTCAACATTGTTGAACTGACTCCTTCAGTATAGGGGAGCAATCTGATTGGCATCAGTGGTTCCACCACACTCCTTCCTGGGAAATGAGGCATGTCATCTCCTCGAATGTAGAGGGCCTTCTGGTCAGCCTCCAGGTGGACACAGCAACGAAGGTAAGGCGATGGATCCGTACTGGAGATAACAAACACCTGGAAAAGAAGAAAACAGGATAACCAACAGAAACTAAAAATCATATGCTTGTTCAAACTAAAGGCATTTAAGTATAAGTGGTGGAATGCATGTGTGCATGCACATTGCAGCATACTGAGTCATCTTTTTCAAGTTCGACAATTCAAAGAGAAGTTGTTGGTTCGTTTCATCCAGTACTTAGTGCTGTCGCATCCAGGCATCCCAATCAAAGTTCCTCGATCATGCCAAACGCACCAGCAACAATACGCATGTTTGCAGCTGGATCGAAGTTAATGGGATTGCATGTATATACATACAAATACAAGGTCTGATACTAACTGCTTAAAAGAAAAAGACTACAAGCAATAATCAAAATGGATATCCACAACGTGTGCTAATGATATCAAACGATGGCATCAATGCTCACAAAAGTAGCTTGTATGAAGCCTTCGATGACTGAAGCTTATCGTATTGAAGGTATCATCACAGAACATAAACTAATAACTATTCCTATGATGTGTTGAACTTACCTGGTCAGCATATTTTTTGACATTTGTCATTCTTGTCTCAATGTTATCAATGGTGTGTTTGTTCTTTAGCTTTACATAACTCTCATCAGAGTGAACACCCACGATTACCTTAAACAGGAGCAATTATGTAAACAGACAAAGCATACGGGTTTAAACAGTACAAAGCTATTAGAGTATTTAATTCCATACATGTCTGACTGTGGTAATGATAATAACTCACCTCTCTACCTAGCTTCCTCATGTTCTTCAACAGAACAATGTGGCCCCGATGAAAGAGGTCAAAACAGCCTACAGTGTACACCTTGTCTACTCTATTGTCTTCCTCCTCATCAGAAACAATGTCATCAGACTCGGAGTTTCTGCTCCCAAGTCGAAACTTCATTTGAGGTGTACTTTGTACCTTGGGTAAAAATCCAAACTGAGGTTTGCTAACAACTGATGGTGGATAGAACACATCATCAACTCCTGAATGATGCATGAAGCAATAATCATAATAATTATTTTGTCTATCATACCATAGTCTTCTCACCTTTAGTAGAACTGTTACTAGTGCTATTTGTGCTTTCCTTCACAATTTCTTTGATCTGAGCAATCTGTGACTTTCTCCGTGCCTTCAGCTTCGATTCAAGACTACTGTAGGCAAACCTCAAGCTTATACCGAGGCATCCAACTCCAAACCATCCCACTGTATGCAGCAATCGTAGAACTTTGATAATAAACACAGTTCAAATCACAAAGCTCCCAACTTACACCAAGTATCCATAATATTTCCGTAACCTACTGCTATGCAGATTAAAGAGAGGCCAACATTCTCAAGCTTCTCCTTTGTCTTCCCAGCCATGCTGGCCATTACAGACACAGTTGGAGCCTTTGTTGAAGCTTGGGGTCCATACCTAATATTATAAGTTAAGGATATCAGCCAGGAAAGGAATAAATTCATGTACTTCTACAGAAACGAGGGGTTTCTTTCACAGTACTACACAACGTTAGGCACTCACTTCACTCTGAAATAGTCCTGTACTCGAACAATACCCAAAATGCTTTCAAATGCAATGACACTGGAACACACTCCATACCAGACCATGAATTGACCAACACTCATGAATGTAGTGTCAACAACCAACAGTAGAGTCCAAATAGCTAGTACATTGATAACCTGGATTTAAAAAAAAAGGAGTTACAAATTTGAAAAGGTTACAATTTTGAAAGTTTCAAAAATAGGGAAACATAATTATAATCTTACTTTATCACAAAAAGCATCAAGGAATGCTCCCAGCAAAGGGTCGTCAATGTTGCCAAACTTTTTTCGATGAGCTTTAGCCACAATCCCATCCAAGTGATCGAGACAGTCATTGAGAATTACAAGTAAACCAGCAGTAACAAAAAATCCATACCTTCAAAAAAAGAGGGCAACTAATTATAATATTATGAGCCTCAATCCAGACACAACAGAACCATTTGTTCACTAAATACAAACCTAATTTACACGTAATGACATGGAGCAGGAGATTACAAGGTTACATTCCACACTGATACACTACAGCAGTTATATGGCACTTAAAGCATAACATCATGTTTATCAATAATGCTTTAAAGACATTCATGCCACAAAGGAGAGGATATGAGCTAATGTGGAGTACTACAATCACAATTTTAAGATCACATGAATAAAATTGATCTTTATTTGGGACAAAATTATTAACAGTAGTCTATTAAGCTAAGGGCCTCTTTGTTGTTGAAAGCACTGAAAAAGAGCCGGGGCTCAATAAATTAGAGGGAATGATAGCCTGACCAGACAATTATGTAAATGAGTAACAAATTATGCAACCTGTTTTGGACTACTAGTCTGATGTGGGCAGATCTAAAGCGTAAAGAGTCAGACTACGCCAGACATGCACCAGCAGTCTAGTCCCAGACCTGTAGGTATAGAACTGCTGAAAACTTACTTCAGACAAATTGCAATGACCACAACCAAGGCAGTTCTTGAGAGGGTGACCCCATTTGCAGTGAATACTGTAACTCTTTTCTTACTCACAGTAACGTGTCGTGGCACTCTCAGCACAAGTGGAGTGAGATGAGCTTGCATGGGCTGATACATATACTTCTCATAGCAACTTACCTACGAGGGAGAGTCAGACATACAAAATTAATATATGGCATCAGTAGCCAAATCAAATTAGCAGAGCTCGTACTCACCAAAAGAAATAGCACGCTATCAATTGCATATATAAACGAACTAGGCAGCAAATGCATGGTTGTAGTCTATAATCTCTTGCACAGGTGTAATACGCAACAGCTAAAAGCATAGATACTATCTATGCTAAAAGTGAACAGTTCTCGATCTCCTTCAACAGCGTGAATGGCCGGCCATAATAATATCACATGACAGACGTCCACGGATCCCGGATCCCGCGGATATCCGGATATCACTGATTTCTTGCGCGCGCCGCGAATAACATGCAACCACGTGGCCGTGGACGTAGTTCGTTCAGACACTAGCACTGTACCTCGATCAATGGTGATATTCGACAGATGGGGAAAGTACGTAAGAAGAGATACAAGATGCATTATAAGCCACAAAGTGTTGAGCTGTCTACCAGAACTACAAACAAGGAAGAGTATCATGTATGTGTACATGACATCACTCTCAGTGGGCGTGGTGAATAGTGGCTGATCAAACAATAATAATATTATGATAATTACTATGATAAATGCTAGGTGGGTGATGTAGTGGTTCCTCCACTGCCTCAGGATGTAATGGAGAGTTTGCCAGTTTTGGCATTAACTTCACAGGAAAAGCAAGTAGAGCCAAGCAAGAAAAAAGATAGGCGACAAATGAGACACCAGCAATGGCTTCAAAGTAAGGCGAATTATATGTAATTTACCTGTTGAAACATTTTTCATCACCCCCATGTAGAGATTGAAGTGTGTCGCAGTACAAGAGAAGAGGAGAGAGCAGCTGAAGAGAGGAGGAAGACAGTTGTAGTAGGAGACATGAAACCACTTAGTGACGCTTTGCCTCAGTTACCATCTCTACCAGAGTAAGATTTGGTATTATATGATTTGGATCATATTTTCACCGATCACATACATGCAGGAAATCACAATCATGCACAGAGGGTGCTTCAGCAAGATCTAAAACTCCATCTGCTTCACAGCAAACTTCAGTGTAAGATTGGAAAATTTAATATTAAATTTGTCTTCTGCATAAGAGTATTCAGGCAAGTTAATTTGTTATTCCTCAGTTTAGGTGAGCTGGATCACTTTAAGAAGGTGCTGCATCACCCAGCCTACAAGTCAGACCCCCTTGAGACTATCTCTAAACACATTCACAATGCTGTTTCAATGGGATTAACATAGACAATGATATTATAGTAATTGTTGCATTTCAAAATAATTCTTATTCCATGATCAAATTTTTACTAAAAAAATTAATGTTTGTGGCTTATCTTCACACACCAACTTTACCTAATGACTGGTCTGTTTTAGGGTCAGCAGTGATACTCTGAACAGCCACAATCAGCTCATTAATATTCGTCTGCAAATACCTCAGCTCTTGCAGATGCAACAACCTGAGGACCTTAGCAGCTTCATCCAGTGCAGGGTCACCAAGGTCAAATCCACAGTCTTTGGCAGTGATATTGTATTGTTTTTTGGGTTTCTTTGTTGCACTTTCATCCTTACTTGTGACAGCTTCCCCTGAAGTTTCTGTTTCAGAGAGCCTCTCCTCGATTACAATCCTGATGGCTGTCAAGAGAACAGAGGGGTCTGGGTGTCTTGTTACTTTGACTATTTTTGCTAGAGCTTGCACCCCAGAGATAAATACTTCATTGCTTGGGTCAATATCCAGAGCTGATTTTTGCTCGGGCAATGGCGACTTTACTTTTGCCTCTGTGTAGTTGAGGCCACATCTCAATTGGGGGTGCTCATTAACTGCATCTCCAAACTCGTACCTGATGGCAACTCCTAGTAACCAGTCCACGGTAGCTTGTAGGTTGCTTTCAGGATCATGAGGACACTCCAAATCAGTCAAGTACTTTGCAAAAATACTTTTCCACTTGTCACCTGTTTTGCTCCGTAGATCAGAGCGTTGATCTATTTTATAGTGTCGGATCTTTCGATCTTCAAGCCACACCACCAGTGCTTTGAGATCATCTGGTTTGTCGACATTGATGGTATCAGAAGAATGGTAGTCCAATGCACGGAGCTTACGTCTAAACATTTTCTACAAAAAGAAGACAACACTAATTTTCCATATTAGGCCATAAATACATCTGGGATATCATAATAGCATCTATGGACATAATATAATATATGTTGGACCAAGATCCCACCCACTTCTTCAAATTCTTGACATGCACACCAGACTTTATATACACATGCATAGATAATCATCTATAGACTATGACATAGTAGAAACTTAGAGGATTGGGACACTCACTTGATATTTTCAACAGGGAGCACACTAGCCTGAAACCTAGGTAGCCCTTGATCTCCTCAATATTTACGCGAGTATTTTTCCTAGCCAACAAATCAATCGACCTTTACCAACTTCTGTGCAAACCATTTCAAGCGGACGTCCCCCAGCCAAGGCGAGAAATCATGCCGTATGCCAACAGTCCTACTATCAAAGTGTCAGAAGCAACAGAAGAGAATGTTAAGTTTATCATGGAAAACACAGACTTGAGGTAAAATACTGGTTGTTGATGGTCGTGTTCTAATTGATGCGCACCTACCATGCAGCATGGCAAATACTCTTCGGCGTATCTTTATTGCTGAAGTGCCCACAATAGGTAAACAAGAGTTTTATGTCCTGTCATTTAGTATTATGCATCATCAATCATCTTGTCTAGCTATCGATTGGGTTCGTCTCATCAGCAACTCTACTGTCTTACACGACGAGTTTTTAGCACACAGAATTGGTAAGATGTTTTCAGTTTAACATTCTGTTGTAATGCATTCACTATCTGAGTGTCATGTAGGTTTAATTCCTCTCACTAGTGATGACATAGTGGATCGTTTGGGCTATTCTCGGGTATATCACGTTTGTATATATGTATGACTGTATGCAGTGTTCTAATTTGTGTTTCTGTACTATTGTTAGGATTGTGGATGTGTTGACTTTTGTCCTGAGTGTTCAGTGGAGTTCACACTGGATGTGAAGTGTACAGAAGACTCCACCAGAGCTGTCACTACAAGGGACTTGATGTCCTCCAACCAGAAATGTGTGCCTGTGAGTCACTAGTAGCAATATGTGTGGAACATGCAAATACTCGGTAAATTGATTACCAAATCTAACTTTGGAGTGCCTAGGTTACATCAAGACGCCGTGACAATGATTCCTCAGACTATGGCCTCACTGATGGTGAGTGAGTGATCGGTTTAAATTTCATACTTTAATATAGTATTTTTTATAATGCAGATATACTGATCGTAAAACTTCGTAAAGGACAGGTCAGTCTCACACTGTAGTGGATTGAGTTAGACCTTTTTGTACATGTATAGAAATTGGGGTTCAGCTTGCTAGACTAATCTCTATCATGTCCTTTGGTGATTGGTGTTTGGTGGCTCTGCTTTGATTGTGGCATTATTTTTGGGTTTTTTTCATTTTATCACAGGAGTTGAAGTTGAAGGCTTATGCAATTAAAGTAAGCTGCACAATTGTGTCAAAGTTCTCCCTGGAGTTCCTGTGCTCTCTTTTGACAGGGATTTGGTAAAGAACATGCTAAGTGGATTCCAACTGCTGGTGTTGCATTTGAGTATGATCCTGATAATTCCTTGAGACACACGACCTACCCCAAACCAGAGGAATGGTTAGGAGAAGTCTAGGCCTTGTGACACACACACACACTCTCTCTCTCTCTCTCTCTCGATATATTTGCTGTGTTTTGATTTGCATTGGTTGAGTAATTGAGTATTGTCAAAGAGTGCTTGTCTGTACATAATAGCTGAGTAGACAGTCAGGTGTGTTTGTCATTGTTCTTGTATGTAGGCCAAAGAGTGAGTATACTCAGCTTGAAGAGGATCAGTGTAAGTGCTTGTAAAGTGCCATTGTGAATCATTGAGTGTGTTTGTGTGTGTCATATCCAGCTCAAGCTTCATACGACTACCAGTCGAAACCCAACAAGTTCTACTTCAATGTTGAGGTATGATATTATAGTTGTGCTTATGTGAAGGTGAATCTGGGTAGGTGGTATTTGTAGTGTTCTTTCAAGTGTTGTAGCAAACCTCCTATTTAGGTCATTTCCCTGGCCTTGTGATGTGTTTGGTTTGATGAAGGTTGCTGAAATGTGTAGCCATATTTGGTAACTCTGATATTGGGTTTGTAACCCCCCTTCCTCTGCTATTGGGTGACATCACAGTATTCTCTACATATTTATTGATATTTCCATCTCTCTCTCTCTCTCTCTCTCTCTCTCTCTCTCTCTCATTCATGTACCCACTAAGAACTTTTTTATTGACAATAATTAGGCAATAGCCTTTTTGGAACTTGCATTGCTAGGCAATGTGTCAAACAAACCACTGTGCATGTCAGTAATGATGTATACATTTACATAATGTCATGACCATATCTTGCAGACATCAGGTTCACTGAAGCCAGAGTCAATAGTTCTATCAGGTCTGAATGTCCTCAAACAGAAGCTCAGTGACCTCCAAGTGCACCACCAACACGAGATGGCCCACGAGGCATTGAGTATCCTATAGCTGACTTAAACAACTTACCACATTATTTTCACTCACAACAGTAATGTTAATGTTCTGTCATGTAATAACTATAATGATTGATAACATTGCATATTGTAATAATATAATTTAATCTTATAAGAGTCTAATAACTAAAGCTGTGGAAATAACGAGGCACAGTAAGAGGACATAAATACTGCTCTGCTGATGTCTGCTTCCATTATTACTGGACCCAATTGCAACAGTTACTGTATGTGAGGACATGTTGGGGGAAAGATTATTTATTTTGAATACATGTCTTGTGTATAAATATCTCTAGATGGTAAGGTTATATACATATAATTGATATTTTAATGCATGTACCTTTAGTTGGCAGGGGGAGTAGTGATGATTTCCTGACTAAATCTTTTGATCCTTCTGTGGACACTCTGGTTGTTGTTGTTAGGGAAGCAGTTGGAGTAGGAGTTGGAGATAGTGAGGTTTCCTCTGATTCAGAAGTACACTCGTCAATGGTGACACTTCCTGTGTGTGTGTGTGTGTGTGTGTGTGTGTGTGTACATGTGTGTGCGCGCATGTCATACAGGAGTGATGATACTGTAGCATGAAGATAATCACAATGTTTACAAACTGTTATCTGATCCACACAACCTGAACAGAATGATACTACGAATGATAGCTAGGGATAATTTTATCTCCTTTTCAAGCACACCAGGTGGTTCATGCAAAGAACCTATCCCACCACATGCCACTCATGCCTAGCACACTCTGGCCGCACTAGTATCTTGTTCATTGGCATCTCATAATTTATTCAAGCAGACTCATGTTATTTATATTGTCTTATAGCATGTGTAGTTGACTCATGCACAGCACAACAATGCACAAAACCTATAAGCTATTATAATATTTATTGTAACTACACTCTACAGGGAAGAAATTACTTCATGATTGCTATGGTATTCTACTAATTATTTTAAAGTGGTATAATAATAATTATAGAATATCTACCGACCATTGTCGTGTATGGTGAACCTGAACACCGCTCTTGAGCTATTTCCAACACAACCGTCTGGGTTTATTCTCACTCGATGTGTGCCTTTAGAAACGTTCTTTGCCTCATAATGATTCTCACCTGCATGTATAGTAATAAAATACAGTCATCTAACTAACTACAATGTCATAGCAACAAAGCTACTGTTCTCATCAATAGACTCACATAACTCCCATGGTTCTCCATCTAACTTGCACATCATGTTGTCATAGATACCAGTGGAGGCAAAGCTCACAGTGGCCGTATCACCTTCCACCTCAATCCCACTATTTACTAGGTAAGGAAAACAGTCCTCCACATTCTCACCAATAGTGAACTTCCTGCTCACTGTAACACGATCACCGGGACCATTGTTGGCCTTCAGTTTGAGCAAGTATGTTCCTGACTCGAGGGTACGATTGATGATGAAGTACGTGCTGATAATTTCTTTTCTCTTGACATGTTTGCTGTGTTTTGATTTGCATTGGTCGAGTAATTCAGTATTGTCTGTACCAAGAGTGCTTGTCTGTACATGTTAGCTGAGTAGACAGTCAGGTGTGTTTGTCATTGTTTCTTTATGTAGGCCAAAGAGTGAGTATACTCAGCTTGAAGAGGATCAGTGTAAGTGCTTGTAAAGTACCATTGTGAATCATTGAGTGTGTTTGTGTGTGTTATATCCAGCTCAAGCTTCATACGACTACCAGTCGAAACCCAACAAGTTTTACTTCAATGTTGAGGTATGATATTATAGTTGTGCTTATGTGAAGGTGAATCTGGGTAGGTGGCATTTGTAGTGTTCTTTCAAGTGTTGTAGCAAACCTCCTATTTAGGTCATTTCCCTGGCCTTGTGATGTGTTTGGTTTGATGAAGGTTGCTGAAATGTGTAGCCATATTTGGTAACTCTGATATTGGGTTAGTAAACCCCCTTTTCCTCTGCTATTGGGTGACATCACAGTATTCCCTACATATTGATTGATATTGCCATCTCTCTCTCTCTCTCTCTCTCATGTACCCACTAAGAACTTTTTTGTTGACAATAATATTAGGCTATAGTCTTTTTAGAACTTGCATTGCTAGGCAATGTGTCAAACAAACCACTGTGCATGTCAATAACGATGTATACGTTTACATAATGTCATGACCATATCTTGCAGACATCAGGTTCACTGAAGCCAGAGTCAATAGTTCTATCAGGTCTGAATGTCCTCAAACAGAAGCTCAGTGACCTCCAAGTGCACCACCAACACGAGATGGCCCACGAGGCATTGAGTATCCAATAGCTGACTTAAACAACTTACCACATTATTTTCACTCACAACAGTAATGTGTTCTGTCATGTAATAACTATAATGATTGATAACATTGCATATTGTAATAATATAATTTAATCTTATAAGAGTCTAATAACTAAAGCTGTGGAAATAACGAGGCACAGTAAGAGGACATAAATACTGCTCTGCTGATGTCTGCTTCCATTATTACTGGACCCAATTGCAACAGTTACTGTATGTGAGGACATGTGGGGGGGAAAGATTATTTATTTTGAATACATGTCCTGTATATAAATATCTCTAGATGGTAAGGTTATATATAGTTAATGCATGTACCTTTAGTTGGCAGGGGGAGTAGTGATGATTTCCTGACTAAATCTTTTGAACCTTCTGTGGACACTCTGGTGGTTGTTGTTAGGGAAGCAGTTGGAGTAGGAGTTGGAGATAGTGAGGTTTCCTCTGATTCAGAAGTACACTCATCAATGGTTATACTTCCTGTGTACATGTGTGTGCACGCATGTCATACAGGAGTGATGATACTGTAGCATGAAGATAATCACAATCTGTTATCTGATCCACACAACCTGAACAGAATGATACTATGAATGATAGCTAGGGATAATTTTATCTCCTTTTAAAGCATACCAGGTGTGGTTTATGCAAGAACCTATCCCACCACATGCCACTCATAGCACACTCTGGCCGCACTAGTATCTTGTTCATTGGCATCTCATAATAGACTCATGTATATTTATATTCTCTTATAGCATGTGTAGTTGACTCATGCACAGCACACAACAATGCACAAAACCTATAAGCTATTATAATATTTATTTTAACTACACTCTTCAGGGAAGAAATTACTTCATGATTGCTATGAAATTCTACTAATTATGTTAAAGTTGTATAATAATAATTATAGAATATCTACCGACCATTGTCGTGTATGGTGAACCTGAACACCGCTCTTGAGCTATCTCCAACACAACCGTCTGGGTTTATTCTCACTCGATGTGTGCCTTTAGAGAGGTTCTTTGCCTCATATCGATTCTCACCTGCATGTATAGTAATAAAATACAGTCATCTAACTAACTACAATGCCATAGCAACAAAGCTAGTGTTCTCATCAATACACTCACATAACTCCCATGGTTCTCCATCTAACTTGCACATCATGTTGTCATAGATACCAGTGGAGGCAAAGCTCACAGTGGCCGTATCACCTTCCACCTCAATCCCACTATTTACTAGGTAAGGAAAACAGTCCTCCACATTCTTACCAATAGTGAACTTCCTGCTCACTGTAACACGATCATCGGGACCATTGTCGGCCTTCAGTTTGAGCAAGTATGTTCCCGACTCGAGGGTACGATTGATGATGAAGTAGGTGCTGACAATTGCTCCACCTTGGTATATACACAAGACAAGTATCACATAATAGTACATACTGTATAGCTAGAAATTTTGGAGGAACAAAATTTTCATGGAAAGGTGATTGCAAAAAAATGAAACTTATACTCCTCGAAAATTTCTAGCTATACAGTACATATGAAAGGGGGAAATTCTCGAGTGTTAAATATAGAGTAGTAGATTCCTATAGTTTTGTACCAACTTACAATCAATGTCAACGGGGGCAGGGGTACCCTCTTTCCGTAACTGGCATGTCACTTCTGCCACAGGCTTACTGAGTGCAAAGTGTACTTCAGTACTGTTACCAAGAATGAAGGGAGTACCAAAAATTATTCCTATTCGCACTGGTAAAAGTTCTAATGGGATAAAGAAAACAAACCTGTAATCTACAGTCACAATTCAACCATTACTATTGTTTTACCATCTGGGGCATCAGCAATGTCAATCATCCAACCCAGGAACTGGTGAGTGGCACACTGCACAACACAAGGTGAGAGAAGCACTCATTATGATAGCCGATTTGGGTCGTAACATAATTATAATGGCACAGCCTGGCTAAAAAGCTACACGCACCTGATAGAAGACAGTATCGGGAGTATCATCATCTGGCGTCCATGTGAACCTTCCAGGCCGACCACCCTCTTCACAAACCAATTCAAGAGTCTCTTTATATCCATCAAATGTGTCAAACTCATTTGAACGATCGCTAGCTCGGTTACGATACTCACAGTAGCGGCCAACTGTAAAACCATTAACATTGAATGGAAGCAACACCTCAACATAAACCCTTCCTATCAGTTACCTCCAATTGGATTGCCTTCCTCATCAATACCAGCGTAGACAGCCTCTGCCTAAAATATTGAAACAAACACACTAACAATCGATATCACAGAGATCACCAACGTCTTTTACCATTCTCTCCTCTTCTGACAAGGCAAGGTACCCTCCTCTCTTGCTGTCGGTAATATAGAATGGATGATAACGAGCAGGGTTGGAGGCATCATCCCCACCCTCCACAACAAAGGTGTATGTGATCTTTCTGTAGAGGGTCACACGTGGAATGAGCAGACCATTCAGGTACCACGATATCCCCCAACCACTGATCCCTGTTTCAAGAAATGAGGGTAAAATGGACCTCAAACCAACTGGCTGGACACAATACAGTGTTTTTTTTCCCTCTCACCTGTTATTCCAGCGTAGCCTCGCTGGCCTCCACTCTGACCAATCTTGGCATAAATGGTGAAATCATCATCCTTGTCAAGTGAGAGAGAAGGCTGTTGCCAAGGTCGTAGTTCAATCTCACAGTCAGTGCACGTCAGATTGCATTCATCGAGTGGGGTACGAGCAAAGTTGATTAGCAGCTGGTCTGCAATGAAATAGGATGAGATATATGTACTATATGGATCATTGAACAATGGTCATTTTAATGCCTACCATTGTAGTCTGCTCTCGTATAGTGTTTTAATGGTATTGGAATGGCATCACCAGTGAGTGTCTGCAAAGAAGCGACTGGTCCAACTGCCCATATGACCCAGTGTGAATAGTCACCTGCACACACAACCATTTGAACAGGGGTATACACATGATAGTTAGTTGTTCTCATAAAATAAATACTTACTAGTTTGAAGTGGTTTTGTGTACTTGATGCAAGTCTTACAGCCTTCTCTAAAGCCAGATACACTATGTACAGTGTTCAGTTCATCTGGACAAGCACCATTCCTTGTTATTTCTCCATCATCACCTTGTGCTATGTTACACTGTATAAGCATAAAAAAGAATATAGCATAAGGACATTCACAACATTAATATAGCTATTTTGCCAACCTACTTGGGAGTAAGCATTTATGTTCAAATCTTGAGCATGTACTCCTTCATTGTCGATCCACGTCCATGTGACATCACTCCCAACCATCAAGATACTACTGTTGCTTCCACTGAGTCCAAACGCAACATAGTTATCCATCTAAAGAATATACAATGGCATTACCATGACATGGTGATGAAGGCTCACAATAATTTTAATGGCCAATTAATGAACTATGACTTACTAGTACACACCCACACAGCACTATGTCCACTTCTTGCTGCTCGCTATTGAGCACCCAACTCATGGATACATCTTTATTCAGTTGCTTGCAGTTTACAGGGACTTCTGAGGAGACCTGAAAGACAGAGTAGAATGGAAAGAGGCTATAATTATTATTCTACAAGGTGGCTGATATACACCCTTCATTTTCAAATCAGGCCCACTACGTAAGTGTAGCCACTAGTTGCTTCTACTTGCCTTACTGGCAAATCTGTGTATCTGCTTATTGTAACACTTACTGGTTGAAGGAGCACGGGTGGAAGAGGAGGGAAAACAGGAACAATGGTATCAGAGGTGAACATTATACCATTTGGTGGGAGTCTTGCTTCGCCAAAGTTGATGTTAAAGGCATAGCACCACACAGCAAGGTAGCGGGTATTGTGGACAGTGAAGGTATCGGGTAGTGTGAGAGAGAGGTAGCTATCAACATAAGCACCAAGAGGATCGAAGCTTTAAAATGAAGAAGAAAGTTATTGGTAAAGTATAAAGCTAAATACATTGTGGTTTTAATTTCTGACCTTCCCCCAACAGGAACCTGTGTGTGGTCTGATGAAAAGATGGTACTTCCTCTTATTGCTCGAAAGTAAGTTTCTATTAATAAAAATGCATATTATAACAGGTGTTATCATTAGTAATAATAGATGCATACAAAAGAGGAGGGTCTGGTTAGCGAAAACATAAAAAATTACATCATGTGCAGGTCCAGTGACATGCTCACTTTCTTACCTGGTGCATTTCCATCAAAGGTGAACCCTGTAATAATGAAGGTCTTGTTGTCAACAGCATAGACAGTTCCTTGAACATCGTGAGCTCTTAGGATGAAAGTGTTCCAAAGTACAGCATCAACTGGTGGAGGAGGACTGGGAAATGCATCTCTTGAGAAAGAGACATGGCTCAGAGCCCTCTGTACAGATAAGACAAAAATGGAGCCAGCAGGTGGAATACCTATTGTTATCCTTATTTATTCAAACAATTTACATTGCTGCTTCTGCTCCACACAGCCAAGTAAGTAACCTCTATCCTGGCATTTTCGATCTCCTTTGGGAAACGCACCACAAGATCTTGGTTTACAAATGTAGGCAGTGATGTCTTACTACAGGTGCATGGACAGAAGCAAACCACACTCACAAAAGCATAACTTTCGCACCTACTGCTAATGAGCCATCAAAGCTGAGCATACAAACCCTAATGTGGTATTACAGACCAACAGACAGTGTTACTATCACAACACAAGTGGGCCTCAGCTTACATGCTGTCACCATAAGAACATTGATACCCATCAATGGAAGGTTCACCAGCTCCTGTCCAGAATACAGCATCTGCATTGACACAGAGATATGGAGATAATGAAAGATTGATATGGTTCACACTATCATGCTCATCATATGCAAACTATAGCCTTATACCTTCATTGTCTTGACGGGTAAACAAAAAGCCGATGATAGATATTGTTATTCTGTTCAAAAGATACAGCCGTCCCACTGCAACTGTCTCACCAGAGCCTGAGGGGAATTCCCCAAGGTATGCTGCACTGTGAGGAACATTATCAATGAGATCAGGATGAGCTGCGACAGAAGCCAGTCTATTGGATCCTGAAACATCCTCACACACACCAAACCACGTGAGGGAAGCAATGGTCTTTCCTGTTGGCAATGTCAGCTCCAAGTCTGAGACAGGGTAACTAGTGAACGACCTATAGAAATGGACAAAATTAATAATGAAATTCTTATAGCTTGGAGATGAGATATACAATACTAGGATCATTTTTCAGGTGTAGTTTATAAAATAATTCATAACCCAATAATATTACACTACAGGCAAAACATAAGACTGTTTCTTACAATCTAAATGTGTGGTAGTGATTTCACAATGTTTATATCTTCATGTCAATTGGGCAATTTGGAATTCTATTAGCTTCATTTCAAACACATTCCCACAGGTAGGAGTAGATGCACTCCACCACACAGCAAACACACAAAGCGTCCCAACAACTTTGAAGCTAGTGAAATTGATGTGTGTAGGCCGGATAATACTTTCTTTCAAACAAACTTCAAAGTATGTTTAAATGCTGTAACAATATCGATTGCCTATGCATTAGTCAAAATGTGAGTCTATTCTAAAATTATACACATATTACCTTGTATTGTTGTCAAGTGGTATTGTGAACGTCGAGTTCAGTCCACCAGCACAGAAATATGCATCTGAAGAAATTTTAATATAAATCAACCTAAGACATAATTTTCATCTGTAAGTTTGTCATATATCTTGATACCTATAATAATTGTTATAATTAGGGAAGCATATGAAATTTTGGTAGATGCTTAGGCTACTATCATAGGCTAGGTCAGGATAATAATAATTAATTATACATGTTTATAATCTACCTTGTCCTGAAGTATGGGAAAAACTGAATCCTCTGATGTGTATAGAGTTTCTGTCAATGAAGTACACCAATCCAGTGACAGCAGTTGAAGAATCTACTGATTGTAAATGGCCAACACGTGCTGGTTGAAGACACCAAGCTGTACAAACAGTTTTTACATAAGGTTTGCTTGTAGTATTATTATGCCAGCAGCATAAATAGATATCCAGTGCATGTATATTAAGGGAATCATAATATTTTGACTTACAACTTTCAACAGCTACTGCCACAAGAAGAATAGAGAGGAAGGACAACATGTCTTCTCGTTTAGTGATGCTTAGCCTCTGTATACCATGAACGCTGACATCTATTTTGTCGTTTATAAACCATCTGAAACATGCCCCCCACCCGCACTTGTATGGAATCAATCACAATGACCTTATATGAACCATCATGCATCATGCATCCTGCATCATTGATTTCCTTGAGAATTGTCAGACTGAGAGGGTTAGCACCGGCCGGCCAGTATACAAACGTGAGGCAATCATTTATGCATATATAGTAATACCATCCATATATAAAAGCTTGAGTTGTTGATGGATGAAAATAGAGTAGGCAGAACCATAGAAAATAATTGTATGTCATTCATGTCGTGAGTTGTGACCATGAATGACACTTAATAATGCAGACAAGAAAAAGGAAATCAGAACATGAATTAATTTTGTTTCTGGCATGCAGGATCTAGATAGCCCCGACTAGCAAAAGAGGACAGGATTTCCCTCCTATCTCACGAACTCATTTGCTGAGCCAGATGTGGGCGGGGCTGATAGTCGTAAACTAGTGATGATTGCAACACGCATGCTTTGGCTGCTTGATTTGGATGGCTGAGTGCAAAGAGAAAAGAGTGTATGTTTTTGGCTCTGTCATGTCGTTTGGTGAAGACACTAGGCATGAGTTCAAAGGGCACAGAAATTTGTCAATCGAAGAGATTCCAAAGCGATGCATAGATCCTGAAACTAGAAGAGTCTCTCGTCAACCTGTATCGCGGTAAAAAAAGCACAATCATTGAATGCCCTGAGAATTGCTTTTTTTTTTTTACCTACTCATAAAATCTATCCTTTTAGAACATTAAATGGATTTTTAAACAGTGGTAAAGGAGGAACGGTGTATCTTGGTGTTCTGGATGATGGAACTGTCAAAGGACTGGTTTTGTCTCACCACCAGGTGCGAGTCTGTCATAAAATTCGATTATATTATTAATGACATTGTGCTCAGATAAACCATGTCAAGTTGTCTCTTGCTGACCTTATGAATCGCTACACACCACCAGTAGCAAAATGCCAGTACACAGTAAGTTTGAACACTGATTATGCATCGTGACAATAATTATCCAATAATTAAAATTAATTTTTATTAAGTAGATCAACTTCATACCAGTAATTAGCAAGGAGTACAGCACTCGGCATGTTGATGGCATGCCACACCTTCAAAGGGGAGATGACAGGTATGTACATGTGCATGTTTGGGACAATATAGGGTCATATTATTGACTGATTACATGTGCTACTCTCGAGTACTGCTGGTGGGGTGTTAGTTTATCGAGCTAGACCCTCCTCCTTCGTCACTTTGCAAGCGCTGGCCCTCTCTCTCAGCATGGCACGTGCAACGTGATGAAGGAGGAGGGTCTAGCTTGATAGACTTATAGTGGTGTGTGTGTGTGTGTGTGCGTTGCAGTTCCTTATTTAGTCTAGAGTCTTTGCTTAACATACACAGTGCGTATAGCTCTGAAGTTGACATTACAGACTCTCCAGATGGAAAAAAGGGATCGAGAAAGCTTGACAATTTCCAACCATTCTATGAATGCCAGTGTGTTTCAAGTGAAGGCATTAACTCTCAGCCACACCTGCTAAGAACATCTGTTTATTGTTGGTGTGATAAACTAGCTTTAGAAGCTTGTCAAAAGGTGAGTCAACACATGCTCCAGGAAGGTGAGCTTCTTACCGCCTGCTAGAGTTGTGGTTTGAAAATCAAGCCCACTAGTTACCACAAACTGCATTAGGCAACCATAGTTTTAATTAATTTTTGCTGACTTGAGCATTGATTTTTTTTCCCCCCTCAGGGTTATAAAATACCAGAATATGTTATTGAGATTGTAATCTTTCCTTTTGTGTTGACGAAGACACCAGCTCATCCATATACATTGAAATTGCATCCTATCTATGAGAATGAAGAAGGAAGGTGCTACTTGAGGTTAATAGCATCACTCCACTTGGTAAGCTATAGTGCTAGTGGGAGGGTAGCTGTATTGTGTTAGCAGCTTTTAGTAGTACACACGTATTGGGGGAACAACAAAAAACTGTTGCAAATGTTAATGTGAACTGAGTTGTCCAGATAATTATTGTTGGGATTAGAGGTTGTGTCATTGGTTTGTATTCTGATGTTTATAGCTAACTCACCAAGAGATAGGTGAAATTACCCGGAAAAAGGCAAAAGAACACTTTGAGAAGATTCTTCAGAGGTGAGAGAATGCATATAATATTATACCATATAAATATTATAGCAGGAAAGTTTCATGGACATAACTTTTGTGGATTTTGCCAATCATGATCCATCTCAAGAAAAGACATTCTGCAAAAGTTATATAGACTCTGTGAAACTTTCCCTACTATACAGTTTGTGACACAGTATTATATCATTCATGCTGTACACTAAACTGCATAGTTTACAAGAAAGAATGGTAAGGATGCTGCAAGCAAGCAACTAGCTTATGACAATCATTTTGTTATGGGACGATTCATCATTGGTATCTCAGTATATCACGTTTATATCATGACATTGTGTTAATCAGCTGCTAATCATCTAAGTTTGAACCATTGTTTCACTTGTTCACAATTATTTTAACCTATCTTCATGACTCTATCACACACCAGTCCCGATTTATATGTATATGCTTATTTCATCTTCTTTTGTTCTGAATACAGCATTTTCTGGCAGTTTCTGCATGAGTGCAATAATTACAGTAAACTGTCTCACTAAGTGTAGTACTGTACTACAGTTGTAGAGAACCAAATAAATATTTATATAAACCGGCCCTCATACATAAAATACTATATTGTATTGTTATACATACACACATTGAGACACTGCTAATAGGAACTAAGTGTTTCTGTACGTCACAATAACTTGCTCAGCCGACCACCAGTTCGTCATCACCTTTAAACTCGTACTTAGGAACTTCGAGATTGAGAGGTGCTGGTCCCTTCCTGATCCTACCAGAAGCATCATAGTGGGAACCGTGGCACGGGCAGAAATAGCCACCAAACTCTCCCAGATTGGCAACAGGAACACATCCAAGGTGGGTGCATACTCCTATGAGGACCAACCACTCTGGCCTTTGAACTCTTGCATCATCATGCTCAGGATGACGGAGGGACGAGACATCCACACCTCTAACATCTTCTATTTCCTCTTGAGTACGATGCCTAACGAATAGGGGCTTTCCTTGCCACTTGATGACTACATTCTTGCCCTCGGGAATCTCAGCTAGGTTTACTTCAACCTTGGCCAGCGCCAGAACATCTGCCGAAGCACTCATTGTTGAGAGTAAAGGAGTAACAGCATTCTTTACCAAATGTGCTGTAGCAACCCCTCCTCCTCCAACAACAAGGTATGTTGCTAGCTTTCTACCTTGATCGCTAGCATTGGCTTTAGGGTCTTGTGTGCTTTCTCGTCGATAGTAATCAAAATCAGGCACAGATATGTCAGTGTGACCATATCGAGCAGGAACTCTACCTGTATATTATAAATACACACGCATAAAAGGAAAAGAAAAAAAAGGAAGGGGGGTCCATTTGATGGGCTTTAATTAGAAACGAGAAACTTCTTTTATCACTTACTCAGTATTCTAGCAGTGTGAGTTACTGGGGACCATGGTAGAAAGCTTCTTCCACTAGAACACTTCTCGTTGGGTACAACAATTTTCTCAGGTGAGGCAACAGCAGGTGTTAGGGAACGTGCAGCACCGGTTCCTAGGTTTGAAGTGGCACTTAAGTACCTTGACACAGCTTGGGACGTAATTCTCGCTGAGAACATCGTCAACTAGCGAAGTTTAGGGAGATGAGTCGTGTTGTCAAGTTGACCAGTTTTTCGCTTGGCAAAATAGCAGGTCAAAGGTCAAGTCTAAGCGTGAGAATCACGTGAAAAAGGACCGTGTTCTAATTAAGCGATTAGCACCCGAAAAATTGAAACGAAAAGTGATAGAGAAAAAGATGAGTGAAGAGAAACTGCAGAGGGAAATTCAGTATCTTACAAGTGAGTACACAAGTGTCTATTGATCAAGCTGAGTTTAAAATAGATCATACTTTAGTATAGATGCTGTGTGGTCAAATATGTAGATCTACCAGTCATAGGTTTAGTCTCGGAACGTCTGGCCCGCACCCGAGACTATCATAGGTTGTCATGGATACCCCACAGCCCCATGATGGCTACGTTTACAACATGGTTATTATTTGTTTCAACCTATTGTAGGACTGATTGAATCTCATAAAGCTAGAGGCAGCTCAAACCACAAGGTGACGAAGAAGAATCATTACAGACCTCAGGGACTGCACAAATACAAATGGAATAACAAGTACACACGAATTATCTCAATGAAAGGTACATTATTATTAATTTTACTTTTTTTTTAAATATAGCAATACCACTACTACCACAAGTGTATCTAAAGTCACCCACAAAAGCACAAACAAGCCTCGGAATCATTGCCATCCATATGCACCTTCATCAAGTGTCACCAAGAGAGCTAGTCAACATGGAAACCTAGTGTATCGACCTGTAGCAGCCAGTGTGGATGGAAGCAATACAGCAGCAGCAGGTGGCAGCTCAACCGCACTCATCAGTTCTACTAAAGTTTCACCATCAATGTCGTCAGGAAACATTTCAAGTAGTTTTAAGAAGACTAGATCACAAATGAACTCTCCTCGCAGAAAGAGGAAGATCTCAAAATCCAAAGGTTCATCTCCTGCTCTGAAAAATCAAAAGTGAGTCCTAATGTTGTTAAGTTTCTGTGATATAATTATAATTATCGGCTTTGTATTTTCACCATTAGCAAATACGTCTGGAAGGCCTCCACTGAGAGTGCATCAAGGTACCAATGCAGTAGATAGTGAATGTTAGTGTGCAGCTATAATGCAAAGTGTTTATGTCTCTTTATAATAGTCAGCTAGAGAGCCGTAAGCTCCCTAATAAACGACAGCTAAAGTGGAGAAGGGCATCTTTAGACAAGAAACAACCGAAAACGTCTCAAACTAGCATTGTCAGAGTGAAGTCAAGTAGTAAATCATCTCCCGGTAAGAGTAATAGGCACACTCCTCTGAAAAGTAGGTATAAATGGAAAAGAAGAACATCACAAGGTATGCCTTAAGTTTGACACATACATTGTTATTGTTCTTGTCATCAGTGGTCATGTTATTTTTATTGTAACAGAGTCAAAGCTACATATAAGTCCCTGGAAAGTTCCACAGTCACCTCTTATCGCTAGAGGGAAATACTCACTGGTATGCAAATACAGTACAAACTGTTTCTGTAATTGTTCATCAAGCTGATTTTATGTGTTCCAAGGTTCGTTCATCTTTACTGGAGAAACACTTCTACTCTAAAGAACAAAGCAGTTTTCAATACAGGTATGTATTGTGGATGCTGTGTAAGTAATGGTAGAGTAGAGTAGTGACAACCTTCTTCTATTGTTGTCATGTCAGGAGACTAAAGTACATTCTCAAGCACACCCCCTCAAGATTACACATGAAGTGCCCAGTGGAAGCAAGGAAAAATTCCGGCAACAGAGTCTGGACTGCTTCCATGAAAAACAACCCTTCTCAGCAAGCTGACTCACAACCTCTACACAAGGCCAAGTTACATCGAGGGAACAAAGTGTGGACTAGTAGTGATGCTAAGAGTTCCATTGATTCAAGAAAGGCTAGTTCAAAGACATCTTTAGTGCTGTTGGGTGAGGGTAAATACATGCTGGACTCTTCCAAGAGAAGGCTGAAGAGAACCTCTTCTTCATCGCTCAGTACTGATAGGAGAGAGGCTTCAGTTAAGAACTATTTGGCAAGGTACCTATACCATTGCGAACAGATTAGTGATAATATTTTGTGTCATCATAACCTCTGTAGCTGTGCTGTGCAGAGAAGTCGGAAACACATTTGGCTTGGAAAGAAGCACAAGAACAAAGTGCTCAACAAATTCAAGCACTACTGTATATTCTTTAACAAATTTGGTGAGCTGTTTCTTGCTGTCATATCTTCTACCAAATTGAATGTTCTTGTAAAACACTGAAGGTAAATGCAGTCGTGGTGACAAGTGCCCATATGTTCATGACCCAGAGAGAGTAGCGGTATGTCCCAAGTAAGTACCATCTGCATAGAGATCATTCTATTGTTCAGTTGTGTACACTGTCCTATAGATTTTTAAAGGGTACATGTGAAGAAACTGATGGAACGTGTCTACTCTCTCACAAAGTGAAGAAAGAGAAGGTGATGTACTAACAATACATTGTGGCCTCTCTGCTTCCATTGATATTATTTGTGAAACACAATAGTGGAAGTGGGGATGGTTTATAAAGCCTCTAATAAAATTGTTAACATTAAGTTCACCTCTGTCTCTCCCTCCAGATGCCAGTTTGTTCCTTCTTCCTACGAGGGATATGTGCCAGAGACACGTGTCCCTATCTCCATGTCTCCGTGGACAGGAAAGCCAGTGTTTGCCCTGATTTCATCACTGGATATTGCCCAAGAGGAGAACAGGTCAGTTTGGCTGCATTGTCTGTATGTGGGGTGGAGTATTCTTTTTTGTCTAACTAGTGTACATTGCAACATGTACTGGATTGTCCTGAATTCTTGAGCTCTGGAAGTTGTTCAAAGGGTAAGAATTGCCCACTTAGACACCACAAGATACGCAAACAGAAGAATCCTGCTGATTTGATTCGAAAGGTATAGTTGCTTCAGGACTCATTGCTTGTTCTCAATAATACACAGTCACCCATGTTGTTGTGTTTAGCCCACTACATCAGTAAAGACCCCAATGGCTTTCAGGAAAATTGGCAATAAAAGAGTGAATGTGTTTAGTGAAGATAGCCCAAGTGTTGTTTCTGAAAAGACGGTGTTTACAAATGAACTCGAGTTTATTCCACTGGATTGTGATGAAGGTATATAATTTTCATAATTGCCCTCATTGTTTAGTGTACTTTTTTCTTTCTCAGGCCCGGATTTCATTGCTTTGTAAGGAAGACTGGTAATATACATTCAGGTATAGTAGTTTTTTAATTCATATCCATGTATATTATGTTCACTGTTTTTTCATCAAAAAAAGTTGTTTCTCTGATCAGTTTCGTACGCATGCGCAAATTTTGGCGCCATCGCGTATCGTTCAAAGATACACCGCGCGCGCTCACGTATTTAGAATTAACGACCTTTTCCCAAATCACTGTTGACGGCAGAGATGGTCATCTTTCACGACCAGTATGATCTATGGAAGAACTGAAGTAGCTCTTAAGGACGCATGGAGATGACCAAATCTTCACTAGAGTGCTGTTCGTTCTTTGCAGTCAGTCAATGTGGCAGTTTCACAAGTGTTTCACTGAGCCGCCGGTTGATCTAGAAGACAGCTGACCATATAAGGTAAGGTATTATGTTGCGCGAAAATAGACAAAGGACACATGCACAGTGGACTTGTGTCTTCTTTTGAGCTTGTACATCCGTTGGATAATATTATATTGGTACTGTATACTTGTACATTGCATGTTAATGTTTCCCCTTATGTGTATCATACTCTGGCTTGGTTATCAGTATGTGTATAGGAGATAATTTATTCCCAGACGGCATATATTTCCGGACTGGCCACGCTGAACCTGCTAATGCCTGTCCTACCTGATAATATTGAAGGGTAACTATCAACAAGCACAGATAAGAAGTCCCACATACACAGGATAGAGCTTATCCGAGCTTATTTGATTGCGTGCTGTCCAGAAATTTGTGTCCAGTGTCCGTTTTTTTGTTTAACCCTTTCTGAACTCAGTAGTACAAGTAGAGGGCTGAATGTCTGGTTGGCTGCAGAGTGCATGTAAGAGAATCTAGTTGTGGCATTACTTGGGCCTTAGCCAATTCTCTCGTGCAAATTTCTACCCTTGTCTGACAATGCATGTAAATGTCTGGGAATAGCTTGACCAAGGGTCACAATAATATTGCATGTGAATCTACATGTGTAGGACTATACACTGCATTTGTGGGGTATGTGTGAGAGGTATGTCTGAAGTATGCACCAGTACTATATCAATATCCCCAGCATTGGCGATTAAATTGATGCAGTAAAAAAACTGTCCAGACATTGATTACTTCCTCTACATATCCCTCAGGCCCTGGTAGTACAATCCCTCTGCATCTTTGTATTGCTTACTAATGATGCCAAATAGGACTAAGAAGTTGGATGTGCTTCTCCAAGAATTATTTTCTTTTCAAGCAATAATTGGAATCATGTGTTCTTGTAAATTAGAGTGCTACTGCATTATGGTCATGTAGTCATTAGGAATTATGAATATTGTTATAATAGGGCATAGAATTTTGTACAAATTTGCTGAACTTGCTGATTTGATGCTGGATTTAGTGGGAACACCTTAGCTTCACTGAATATCATGAATAATACCAACACCACAGTGTAACTTATACTGATTCCCCCAACAATACTTGGTTCATTAGAAACTGTGGTAAATCCTGTGATTCTCGTGATTAGAGTTTGTACAACTTTCCCGGCACGTTATAAGCAGCTCTCCTCAGACTCTCTTCTCATATTTTAGAAACTTTACACGTTAGAATTTACCTTCTTTTGTCTGTTGTGTCTTTCAAGCTTCACATTTTGGGGGGTTAGAAATGTCTTTAAGGCTGTTGATAATTGTGTTGTTATTTGCTGCAGTGAACTGTGGTGGAAGAGAAGCAGTGAGGTCAAAGTGTTTGGAGAGTCTACTGCAAGCAGAGAAAGAAAAGAAGACATTTGATTTACCCAAACCAGCTAAAGGACTGCCAGCTCAGCAAGATGGCTTTAGTGGTAAGTCTCTGTTGACTGTGAGGGAGAAATGGTGGATAGAATTTAATGTATTCATTGTAGTCATGTTCTTTACCAGGCGTGTAGCATGTGATATTTAGAAAGCATGCAGAAATGCGTTGACTAACTGTTCTGTGGCGTGTGTGGTAATTAGACCTTGGTTTCCGAGTTTTCACAGCTTCGTACACTCTGTGGTTGTAGGTTAGGGAGTTCTTGGTAGCTGGTAGTATGCCGCCATAGCTTTGTGCTTATTGTAAGAATGTAAATAGTTCTGTGAGAATATTTGTTGGTGACGTCAATTTTGCATCCTGGTTTGGAGGGTTAGTGTGATTTTCCCTTTCATTTTGTGGTCTCTTGTGTTGCACAACAATAAATGTTCCCAAGAAAGCCTCAGCTTCTGTATTAATTTGTACTTTTGGTCATATACTAACAGGTGAACCTCCACCAGGTCTTGGAGAGGTGCAGCTGCAGTTTGTTAATGTCAGCTCTGTCCTCTTGTCTTGGAGCTACCACTACCCAACACCACAAATCGAATTTATTGTCCAATGCAGCCACAATGGAGAACCTTACATCTGCTGCTCAAATCTGTTGAACAGTACACGCTATGTTTACACTGACCTGGAATATGGTGGCTATTACCAGTTCAGGGTCTTAGCCTATCATCTTGGCCTGGTCAGTGAACCAACAGAGACCTATTCTTTTGTCAATGGTATCACTGGTGAGTGCATGTGGAAGGGTTTCATAGCAACACTGTGTCATATTACATTGTTGGTTTTGTGCTAGCTCCTCCTGGGCCCCCAACTGATGTGAGAGCCTTAGGTGTGTCTCACAGCAAAATTACTATAAATTGGAAGGGACCAACCACACCCACACCCCTTCATTATATCATCAAGTTGGGTACCGAACCAAATCTATTGGATGTGGTAGGTTTAGTTGCTGTGATACAAATGGTATTTCTTGGTTTGTATGTCTAGCGACCCCTTACCTTTCCATTACAGACTGTGGTGGTCTACAGAAGTGTTCTCTATACCTTCACAAATCTATTACCAGGAAGAGTGTACTATTTTCAAATTATATCTGACATAAGTGGGCACGTCAGCATACCAACTTCCATCATCAATGCTTCTACAGGTTAGCAGAGAGAGAGAGAGAGAGAGAGAGAGAGAGAGAGAGAGAGAGAGAGAGAGAGAGAGAGAGAATATTCTGGTAAAGGGTCATTTCAGTTGGTTGCTGTAGATCTAGCATGCATCTTTGTGTTACAATCTTTACCACATTTGTTTTTCTCATGTCATACAATGGTATCTTGTACATGTACTTCATGTCACTAAAGTTGTATTCAAAAATTGTGTTGTTCATGGAGGATGTTTGTGACTCTTATCCGTCAACCAATTTCTGTCGTGCAGTTGTACTTCTTTCTCTCCCTAGCCTTTCTTCTCATCTCCTCCTCCTCTCGTGCACCTACACACACACATGTACACACACACATACACACACACGTACCATACTCACACATACATTTACTTCATGCATCCTATCGCTTTTTCTTGCTCTAAGCTAAGGTGTGCCCCAGGCTTTGTTTGTTGTGGTGGTTTGTTATTTGTGTCGCGAAAATTGGCTACCCTCTTGTAAGTTACAAATAGGTCTGTTTTGTGGGTTTGGAATCGACCCTGCTCCCTTCCAGGAGACGCTGTATTTTTAAGGAGGACTTCTACTTGTTGTTTACCTCATGGGATGTGTGGGCTCACCAGCTAGTCCTGTAGTTATGTCGTACCTTTTCTATCTCAAACCCAACATTTTTGTTTTTGTATTTGGCCAATGACATGTGGGTTTGATTCTCCTGTTGGTGTTAACATTTGCCTGATAAAGGACAAACATTTGAAACGGCAACTGGTACGATTTTTTTGGAAGTGTTGACCCAAGATCAGCCAAATGTTTTTCGACGTTTTTGATCTATACAAGTAGCCATGGATGAGCTAACCCAGCTATGTAGCTCATGTTGCCTAATATGATTGTATGTGTTTCGTGGAAATTTTTGTGCTTTCCTTAAGTGGTCCAATGGCCTTCTCATTTCGCCTTCAACCCACCTCCACTTGTTCCCTGGGTTCTATGTGAAGCATGCGTGCACGGCCTACTCACCCCTACACGCCCTGTGTCAGTAAAGAGCACCACCTTGTTCATCAGTCTCATTTGTGTGTCACTTAACAAACCACAGGAATCCTTTGGCAGTGTGTGCGGACCAATAATAATATTATTATTATATCTGAGATCAATGGTCGTCCTCTACAGCACTGCCGTAGTAACCATCGATAGGTTGACTCTACGAATTGGATGCGTGTATGATAAGAGCTTTAAGGTATTTGATTGACCTGGTCTGGAGCTGTATGTTACCCGTGGGCTTGTGAGACATTTTTGTTCATTTGAACTCCCCCCTTTTTCTCGAAATTGTGTTTGTGTATGTGTGTGCGTGTGTGTGGTGTGTGTGTGTGTTCATGTGTTCGTGTGTTTGTGGAAATTGAGTTCTAGAGTGTGCATACATGTGTGGAACTTTATATGTGCACCAACTGTGTATTTACTGCAAACCAAGATATACAAAGTCTAATCGTTATGATTGTACCTACTATTGTGTGTGGTTGGAACTAAGTGCACACACGTTATCAGTCATGGTGTTTTCTTTCTCCCAAATGTTATTTTGTCCATCAGGAGTAATTTGTTCTTGAGTATGCACTGGTGCAAACCACCACGAGCGATTCTCAGCTGAGTCAGCGGTCCTATTCACTTGCGTGTGTGTGTGTGTGTGACACCATGTGGTGGTCGTACTTTCATGCACTTCTCCATTGATCGTTAACACATTGTAGTATTTATACTACTGTTGGCAATCTCGATAATTTCTCTATCAAGATGTAACGGTATATATACTTACTGACACTGTCTATACTGACACTGTGTGTGTGTATAGTACTTCAGTAAATTTGAGCTTATTTAGTGATTATCCTAATCTTTATTGTGTGTAGGAAATTTCCCATGGTTGTTGTTTTGTGGTGTTATTGATTGTTTGTTAGCGTGTAAGTTGAAGTACGAGACACTTGAAAACTGCCAACTAAGCCTCCATTTTAGGAAGATGGGACACAAACATATTGTATGTTCTAAGTGGGTGACTAAGTGAATACTCTTGTATCGATGACAAAGTGGAGAGTGTACAGAAACTACATTTCATCTTGTCACTTTTTGGTTGTGTGCGTGCTTGTTCATTAGGACAGGCTATATATGCGAGTGAGGATAATTATTATTGGAGTAATTGTCATTACATCGCTGTGGATGTATAAACACGGCTAGTAATTATTATTATTGCCATTACAATATACAATCATTATTTTCACGGTCATATTATCTATCACTGGGGTGTTGTGCTGTAACTTGAGGAATAAGATTCGAATGACATTGTGTGCATGGGTTTTTGTAAATTCTTCCCTTAAATGGTATTTGGGACACACGTCCAAAACCGACCGCTCTAAAGTGGTTCTATCTTGGGTGTATGATCATGTCTCAGCAGCAATTGACTTGTGTTTCATTCCTGAGTGCATAGCAAACATTCATAACGTGTCTGCATCTAATGAGTAATTAGTAACGAATGCTACATTGAGCCATTGTATATATATATGTGTATGTGCATGAGTGTACACTATTATAACAAACACAGAATACTGTCAGTGCATGCTATTGCAATAATAACCTCTTCACCAGGCTTATAATGAAATACCAGCGGCTGAGTGGCCTAGGCTCCACCAAAAGGTTGGATGATTGCCAGTGAACTGGTCCCAGCCAGAGACAAAGGGGAGGGTTTGGGAGCAGCTGCCATTTCATTGGTGTGTCTGGCATAGAGCTCCTCTGGAGGAGAGTGTGTGTGTGTGTGGAAGGAATCTGCAAGTCATCAGAGGTTGAATTGGAGGAACAATGTCACCAATTATCATGGCATTGTTTTTTTTAGAATTCCACAATAAGCAGCCCAAACAATGTGCCATTAAGACACACACTCTTTGAGGTGATTGTGTGTTAGTGTAGGAGATGACTTCAACAGAGTTGGACTGCCCCTCTGTTCTCTACATGAAAGCATGCATGTGTTTTTTGTGTAGCAGACATCGACCTCTACAGATGCAACAGTTTGTTTGACAGTGGAATTGAGTTTGGTTGTTTTCAAGCAGCTATACATTGCACTTGTGGTAAGTGGGTTGTAACCAAACAGAACATTACTGTATAGGCTTATCAGTATGGCTCAGGTGCTCCAATAATATTATAACATTGTCACAAGCATTATTTGATACAACTGAGTGTGAGAGGTGAAATGATTGCACTCCTGTTGTCTTCCTATTGAGGGAAACCCTCAGCTACTAATGAAATTACTGGGTGGAAGTGTGCAGAGGAGAGAGGTAGCTGTCTACACATCACAGAGCAAGTGGTACAACTTCACAGGACAGGAGAGGGAAAAAAAACAATTTTTATTCTCTGAGTAACAAATGTGTTCTGTTTTGGGTGCCTCTAATTATTACGACATGGTTCCAGTCTCTGTACTCTGACTCGGTGACCCCAAGTCTACCAGCAGTAGGAATGTGTACATGTATACAAACTTTCTGCCGTTTCAAGTAGTCTCTTGAGGAATTGATGTTCTCCAAATGATGCCAAATGTGTAATTATTAGTTTTTGTTGTTGCTGCGTTTGTGTATGTATTTGTATGTATATGTACAACGGCAGGCTCCTTAATGTACATGACCGCTCATGTTACCCCCCGTGTAGCACTAACAGACAAATTAATATGCGCTACAACATCAACAGCGAAAGAGCTTGTATACATACTATCGAGAAACACAGAATGCACAAATTTATGACACCATCAGATGTCTCTCTCTTGTTCATCTACTAGTCCTCTAGTGGTCAAGTTGCACTGTGACATTTTGCACTACATGACTACTTGTGAGAAGTACAATGTCCAGTGGCAGCTGTTGTGTTAGTTACCTAAGTATCTTGTTTGTTTTGATGTCAATTAGTTAAAAGACACACTCCATTACGGTCGTCTTTTGAGCAAATATTTGCAGGCAATTAAATATTGCATTCACTGATAATTATAGGGGCATCTCAGTTTTGTTCGTTATGAGGAACGGAAATTAGGCGTGGGAGAGTGATTGTGTTACAGTCGGTGTGCCAAGGTTGGTTCTGACATCAGATGGCAGAGCAATGCTGTAATCACCAGCAGGACCTAAACTATTGTTTACCTTACTTGTGGGTTTTAAAATGCTTCAATCCCTCCTAAGCTAAATGGTGCACCGTGCAATCGTTTTTGTGGAGGTAGTGTTCGGGCTACAGAAACCCACTACCGGTGAAGTAGGATTCACTTTGCGTGTTTTGTCATGTAGGAAGCTTGTCTCCAGGTGACAGTGGGTGATGCAAACCCACTTGCTACAGTCAGTTGATGCCAATGGGCAGCAATCCAGCCCAACTGTACCTTTAAGCTCAGCAAGCTGTCTCGTGAATTATCATTCCTCCCAAAGGCCTCTCCTTACTTTTTTTGGGTTGCAACTAACTTAATGCACTTCACTCAATGCTCCAGCCTCACCCTTGTAAAACACTCGATTGTATCGTGGAGTTCATCCAGTTCGTAGAGCACATTGGTTGCATATGTATGTATGTACTAGAACGCTAGACTGGTGCACTTTCAAGTTCCTATACCCATTAGGTAGGAATACTCCTTCTGTTGCATTAACCCTAACTCGCCTAGCCATATGTGCACTTCATTTATGCCTGTACAGTAGTTTCTGTTGCATAGTCTGTATGTATAGGTGCATTACTCATATGAAGAATACACTCTTACATTCCAATCGAATTATTATTATCATTATTATTGTTATTATTATATTTTTGCTTGCATGCAATTGCGTCAGTTGTCAAGAGTTCAATTAGAGGCTAAGGAATAAAGTCTAGACTGCTGAAAGTGGTTTAGCAATCGCTATGGTTACCATGGTAGTGCCAGTGGAATGTGACCACACCTTCTGGTGTGGACTCTCTTCTCATTGCCACCCTTCTCTCTCCTGGTCCAAGATTATGGCATTATCAACTTTGTGGTTCGCGTAATTGGCTGCGTTGATTCGATTAACCCAGCATACCTCTCACCAGCCAACCAGCTATGTATAGCCACACATGTGTTGGTTGTAGCTCAGGGTAGTGTGGTGTTGGTATTGGCCTGAAGGCTAGGGCAATAGACCCTGGTGGGATTATTTGATCCAATAATGAGGCACACAAATTGCTGCTAATGATGCTGATATCACTGGTAATTGTTATGACCAGATTCAAGTGCACTGGAGTGTACTGTTACTCTAAGGTCACCACTACTACAGGTGTAGTGTTGAAACTCTTTGAGTGGAAGGGCTTTATGTTTTGGCACCATTGTGCCTTGCATACTTGATGTGGATGTGTGTACATGGTATGTTGCTGCATCTGTCAAAAAGGAACTGTCACACATGCACATGGTACACTCCACCACACTTTATGCAAATAGTCACTATGTAAACACATGCACACTGGCACATGTGTGTGCATGTACATGCATCCTACAGTTGATTTCAAACCACCATCCTTTTAGTGGTTTATTGACACTTCACAGGGTAGTTGGCATTTCAGCTGGTGCTCTCTTTGTGCTGTGTGTTATGATAGTGATTTATCTGTTATTTTAAGACAAAGAAGTTTGCTTAGATAACTGCCCAGGGGCAACACTTATCAACTGGCATATATAATGGCATTTTCTCACTGCAAGGTGAGCACATTGGCTCTATCAATACAACACTCTGATGACGTTAAGGGCCGTTTTGGTGAATGGTTTTAGCCACAGTCAACCAAGCGCTCTGTGAATATCATTAGTCTCAACTTGGTGGTTGAATCAGCTGTTTAGATACGTTGATTGCTCTCCACTATTATTTTGACAAGTGGAGTGCGGGAACATCTGCTGCGTACTCTGTGGACTCCGTGTATCACCCCAGATGTCATTAGTTTGCCACTGTGGTTATTGTTGCAATATAGCCTATGGTTTTTAGGTTGCAGCTTGTATGGGAGGATTTATTAGATTTGCATAGCTCTTAATTCACTAATGGAAAGTGGAATCTACTATGAATGAGTGTGTGTGCTCTATAGCTGCATACGTGGTGGTGGTGGTGGTGGTGCATTTATGCCGTGATACTGTGATATATATAGGTCACACTATTCTAGTAGTACATGCGATGTGTTTTGGTTGTAAAAATAAACCGATGAATTCCTGAGTGAATGAACGATTAAATGCACCATTTATTTTGAACTCTTCATCCCTTCTCTCTGCTCATAGTTCAAGTGGTTACTGTTTGCCACTCACTAACATTCACACACATTTCACGCTCCACTGGCATTGTGCATGTACATACTTGTACATTCTCCTACCAACCAACATCCCCCCTAGAGTACATGCGTTACAAGGTGTACATGGCGCTCACTTGTAGCAGTCATGTTCTTCTGTAAACTGCATCTTTGTAGCCACAAATTGTTCCCCATTGTGTGTGGACATGTCGCAAGTGCTCTGTGTAAACTTTAGAATTAATTATTGTGTATGTGCCGTAATTGTAATTGCCTGTATGCACATGTACAAGCTAATGTGTGGTGGTTACGCTTCTCAGGGTGAGTGTGTGGTCGCGTGGCATGTGTCTGCACCAGAGAAGTAGTGGACACATTAGTGTTCCTTTTGCCCTCTGTCTTTGACCTCTTCACTGGAGATATCATTGCATTTTTGGTGGAGATCCAACGTGTAGCTATTTCAGTGTGAGTTTAATTTATCTCTGCATGGTGTTTGTCGTCCAATCTCTTGGGGTCCATTGGCTCCAGTCGATTAGTAGCCAATAGTGCTCTTTAGTTCTGTCTCCTGCCCACCACCAACTATCAGTTAAGTCCAACTTAAAAGGTTCAGCTCTGTCCTACTGCCCACTGTGTTTACACAGCCTTGAAGTCACTCTGGGAGATATCAGGGCGTTGCTATCAGTGTGCATTCTGAAACTAATACTGATTCAAGGTTGTCTGATCCTCTCCTTCCAGATTAAGTAATAATAAGGGTGGCCTCTCACATTAAGTCTAATCCATTTATGTACATAATAGATATTGTGTAAGTTTAATGCAAAAAAATGGTCTGGTTACCAGTAGGAAGTATCTATCATTCACAAAAATTTTAACTAGTTTCTATACCTGATTCCTGGAAATACACCAGGAGTTTAAAATTTGGTATGGTTACCATGATGCAACTTTTTTTTTCCCTTTGAGGTGGTAGTCCACTTCTTTCCCCTTCTGATTGTAGAGATTAGCTAGTTGCTGTGATGTCACTATCCTCAGCCATCTCCCTCGATAGATGACCATGACTTATTTCTTGACTCTATGGTCTCCTCTGTTTGTATCAAAGTCTCCTCGGTTTGTATCAAATTACTCTCCATTCTTGGCCTGCTGACTCTCAGACTGGTCATGCACTAGTATACACATAGCCTCCTTGTTTTCTTATTCCAATTGTTTATTGTTTCAATGTAATTGATCTACAAGCAGTCACTTGGTTTTTGATTATATAATTGTTTGCAGCACATGATGCTGAGCATTTTGTATCCTTTGGGTACATTTTCCACCTCTGTTTTAGTTTGGGTTGACATGCTAATTGTCTCACCTGAAAGTATAGGTGGTGACCCCCAGAGGTCATTCAGCTCTTTATAATTCAGGTGTTTCCCTCCATCTCTCCACCTGTTATTGAATTAAGATAATTAAGTAATTGAGGGTGCCCTGCTTACTACCCAGCTCCACTGCTGGCCCAGTACACCTGTATTGTGGATGTCCAGCCTGGGGAGTGTGGCTATGGGCTATCATATCTACCCACCTCCTTGGCCCAAGAAGCCCTTCTCTCTCAAACCTTGAAGCCTAGCTAAGCTCTCCAGGCTGGTTTTCCCAGGCCTTACCTAAACTATAGAACCTATCTGTTGTGCTTATAGTAGTGCATCTTTAAAATATTTATATGGTTGCAATTGAGAACGTTTTCTACATGCTTAGTATGTTTATTGTGCGGACTTGAAAGATTTGCATGCTATAAGAATATTCACTACTCTCCATATCCTGCAGCAAAGCATCCGTGCGGTATGGTTGTGTGTGATTAGAATTCAATCATGCTTGGAAAGTTGGTGCACTTCTTAATAGGAAAAATGGCAGTAAAAATGTTGCAAGATAGTGTCGTTAGTTTTGCTTATAGCCAAGTATTCATGCGTTTAAATAGTTGTGGCAGTGTACATTGTTGTAATGTGTATATCAATTATTAGTGTAAACACAGCTTTGTCTCCAGCCATGTTGGGTGATTTGTTGACCGTGTTCTTGTACATTGACGAAGAGTAAACATGATTTGTATTGCTGTGTAGGTATACAGATGATAATAAGGTAATCGTGGTTTTAGTGTAGCAGCAAATCAAAACACAAAAGGACGTGTTACTGGAACAATCCTCTTGAATAACTCAAGAGTTGTTCCTCAAGTGCCGCTCTACATGCATGCAACATGCTCGATAATTGACTGTAGAATGCATATGGTGAGATCATATATGGGCTCTGGGGAAACATTATATTTCAGGACCCATTGTTGAGTTTTTTTGTGAGTTTGGTATCTTTTTCTCCCTTCATACACCTGTGTGAAGAAACCCATGCACCTGTGTAGTATGATGGGAAGCGTGGCCAACCACTCTGGAATAACACTGGAGTGAGGTTATATTGAGCACTGCAGCAGTACACTGTAGTCTTTGTGTCCCAGATTGTTGACTGTTGATTGAGTTAGCTTTCTTCTCTTTCTCTCGCTGCCTCTCCCAGCCATAATGTGGTCTTTTGGGCAAGCATTGGACTCGAGTTGCATGGGTTCAACTTACATGTATTGTAGAGCTCACCAAATGCAAGAAGCCCTTGGTCATGTAGTGTATGATGGTATGGTTAGTAATGGGAACGATTCCTCTGCTATTAGCTCACTGCATGATATCATGTATAACCCATCACATTATAGTTAGCAAAAGCAGAGCAATTAATAATTACTTAATTGCGGTGTGCTTTATACCTTATGCTGCATATACCATTATGGCTCTATGTGCCACCATTTGGCATTACTCATTTCCTGACTTATTTCCAAGTATCTGAAGGAGTACACATCCATTGCATGTTGATTCACCACAGCTGGTTTTCATCTTGAGTGTTCATTGTCCCAGTATTATCACAGGGTCAACCCTACATCCCCTGCACTATTGTATCACTCTGTCCTCCTATCATTCTGACTCTGTCTGTGTTGGCTGGGTTGCCATGGTGATTGTGGTGGTGGGGAAGATGCCCACCTTGATCTAGAGATAGGTCTTCTCTTGATCACAGCTGTGCCTAACTACATGTGCATTATGTTTACTTTCTCTTTGCACAAGTGTGTACAAGGCTGTAGATTTAAATTCTTGTGTTCAATCATAGAATGTACGGTTCAATTGTGACTCTGTCAGGAAATTCAGTTTTTTGTTTTTTTTTAAATTTTTTTTACTCAACCTCATCTTTGTTTTTATGTCATTGTACAGCTCTGTTGCCTGTTCAATTCCAACAAAATCTCACTGTTTCTTCGAGATGGGTTCTCCTGAGTTGGACAAACCCTCCTCAAACTCTTGAAGGGACCCACTTCACTGTCTATTACACCAAGCTTCTTTCAGGCCAGTCTCACATTGACCAAGACGGGTTGCATCATTGGTGGAGTGTTGAAGCTGAGGATATTTTGTGTATAAATATTACTGAACTCGATCCAGCAACTCCCTATGTGTTTCGTGTTGGCTATTCATCTGGGGAGCTGTTGAGTGAGTTGAGTACACTGTTGGAGCTTAAGACACTCGATGGTAAGTCCTTAATTTCATATGGCTGCATANTAGAGATAGGTCTTCTCTTGATCACAGCTGTGCCTAACTACATGTGCATTATGTTTACTTTCTCTTTGCACAAGTGTGTACAAGGCTGTAGATTTAAATTCTTGTGTTCAATCATAGAATGTACGGTTCAATTGTGACTCTGTCAGGAAATTCAGTTTTTTGTTTTTTTTTAAATTTTTTTTACTCAACCTCATCTTTGTTTTTATGTCATTGTACAGCTCTGTTGCCTGTTCAATTCCAACAAAATCTCACTGTTTCTTCGAGATGGGTTCTCCTGAGTTGGACAAACCCTCCTCAAACTCTTGAAGGGACCCACTTCACTGTCTATTACACCAAGCTTCTTTCAGGCCAGTCTCACATTGACCAAGACGGGTTGCATCATTGGTGGAGTGTTGAAGCTGAGGATATTTTGTGTATAAATATTACTGAACTCGATCCAGCAACTCCCTATGTGTTTCGTGTTGGCTATTCATCTGGGGAGCTGTTGAGTGAGTTGAGTACACTGTTGGAGCTTAAGACACTCGATGGTAAGTCCTTAATTTCATATGGCTGCATACTAGACCTTATTGACTGCAATGGCATGCATAATGGTACATCTACATGATTATTTTTGTGAGCATTCTTTGCTGTCTCTGGTCTGGTAGATGGTCTGGTCTAAAGCATTAATAAATTCATTACTAGGGGTGGAGACCAGTGGTGTTGTTTATCTGCTGATGCTAATTAGTTATCAGTGTCTACCTAGCCCCCTAATAATGTTATCCTGATAAGCAGAGATTGTGAGTGGATATCCACATCTAGCTAGTAGTATGTGTTGTGAGCCTGATAACCACAGGTCTCTTTGGTATGGGAGCTTGAAGTCTTATTAGGGCCCATTCTCATCAGATAGTTATATATCGGATTATCCGGAGAAAGAGGAAAGATTGCCATGAACCTCTTGTGTACTGGGTACCTGGCTACAGTTTGTACTCACCATTATCGGCAAGAATTACTTTAAGGCTCTATTTCCAGTGAATTCACACATCAGTTGCATCCCCTGCAAAAATACCGTAATTACAGGAAGTGCATGCAATGATTATGTAAATTTCATGTTTTTTTTTCCATCCTTATATATAGTGTCTACTTAATTAGCAGTTTTAGTTGTCTGTGGTTTTGTCATTGTGATGAAAGGGCTAGTCGTCTATATTTAACTTTCTGTTTGTAATGATCTTCTATAGTTGGTTTTCTTATGTTCTGTGTGGAGGTGGAGCAGCACAGGGTCCACCACAGAGTCACACACAGTAGATGAACTCCTGAGATCCAAGAAACCACCCCATAGTTAGTTCTGGGGGAGGTTATATCCTCTGATATCATTGACCCAGCTTCTTCCTGCTGTCTGGAGCGACTATAGAGCACATAATAATATATTACGTGTATTTTGTTTGTGGTTAAATTTTCTCTGCGTGTATCCGTCTTTTTATGATGAAAGTTGATACAAGTAAACAGGAAGACTTCTCTCTCGTTTTGGTGCAATATTACAAGTGTGTGTACAGTTTTGTGTCTGGTTGTAGTCCGGTGGCTCTTACTGGTCACTGACATTGTGGTTTAGGAGGCCAACCTCAGTGTATCCGTCTTCATTCTTTTCTCTCTCTCAAAAAAATGTTCCTTCCATTTTAGGTGATGGTAGACCCAAGGCGTTGCCTAGTATGGTGTGGCTCACTTGAAAAACTCTGTTTTTATTAAGTTACTAATTTGCCTGGTGGCTTTGTTCCAAATGTTTCCTTCTAGCCTGCTTAGCACTGGCACTTTCAACGCATACCTATTAATAACAATGTAGTCACTGCACCATGTGCACCAGCTGGTCTCGGGTTAGGCCGGCCATAGACTAGTGTAGGGTGCTCCTGCATTCCACATTGCACATTGCTTATGGTGATTATTTTAATGGGTATATCGTGTACATGTATTTACTCATGACCAGTAGCAACTGTTTGTGCACTTAGCTTCATGTGATAGTAAATACCTTTCAATAAGAGGACCTGTAGTTATGTGTAGGTGGGTACTGCACTAGTTAGCTATCGCAAGTGTAGCCTACAAAATTTGCATAGCTTTGAAAAGTGGGTCGTATTTAGTTCAAAACATTACACAGATTGTTATGGATCTTCAGTTAACCTGTGAGTCTATGCATTAGATTTTGATTCCTTATGTACACATGTACATGGAACCAACAAGGGTGTCTGTGTTTCTCTACACATGTACCACTTGACTACTTCTTTCCAACTGCAGTTGATTAGTTTTGGTACAGGTATGTGTGTAGCCATACATGCATGGACATGAATTTTAATTGCACTTGTACTGCATTGGTCTGATAAATGTGCATAGCTGTGTTTTGAGGTTGCTGTATATAGCAAACAATGTAGTTTTACTGGCTGCATGGATGCAGTGTACAAAATTCCCTATCTGATTGTGTATTGTTTAGTAATGCAGCTCACCCTGCTTGTTTGGCATTGTAATTTGTTTTATTTCCCACATGCATGCTGAGGGAACATAACCTGGACATGTAGTGTCCTGTTCTGGACTATTCCAGTGTTGTTGATATACATGGGGGTAAAAAAAGGGGGACAGGCATGGATAAACATTGTAATTGATATGTTGGGCTTTGATCTGGTATATGAATGAAGTTGTGTGTGCTTGTATGTTATAGTGCAGTCCCTTTTCAGGTTCCTGTAAAATTCCTGTGACCATTTTATTCTTCTGGTCAGGAGTATGGCATGAAAGCCAGATCAATATGGTACTTACCTCACTATAAATTTTGCAACAATGTCAGAGGTAATGACAGCACGTATTTCTTGATGCTTATCTTCAGCTGTTCTTAGACAAGCCGTTGCCATGTGAACTCCATGAAAAGGAGCCTCTTTGAAGAGTCATGCACTTTGCATGGCTGCTAGATAAGCTTGTGTACATACATGTGTGTGTGTGTGTGTGTGTGTGTGTGTGTGTGGCAGTTGCTTTCAACATCCACTAGTCTGCTGATCTCTGTTCAGACTAATGTGCATGATGAGTACATGAGAGTTGCAGACCAAAAGTACATATATGCATTTCTCAAGTACATGCTCAATAGTAAATATTATGTGTATATTTCTAGCTGGGTTTCAATTTAAAAACAGCCCACTCAAATTCCCCCTTACACATGGCCCTATTCTGTGAGTGGCCCCTGAGGGAGGCCCATAATGGTGGCTGGTTCCATCCTCAGATGATGTAGTCTTGGTGAAGCTAATTGCAGACTTTTCATCTCTAAGGAACAATCTGTGTGTTTGCACCACTTCTGGCTTCCTATTCAAAGCTGTTTTCCTAAGCTGGCAATTGGGTTGGGTCTCTTTATCTGCCAGACACACCAAGTAGGAAACCTGTCTAAGGCCTGTGGAAACCATTATTCAAACCAGAGCTGCAGCTACTTGTGTTACAAATGCTGTACTTCAATGGGTTCTGGAGGTATTTGTGGGAAAATGTGTAAGTAATTAGTGCACACACTTGTAGTTGTGATTACAGCTAAGGAAGTTTTAATAGGACAGTGTTGGTTGAAATCATTGTTTTACAGACACTAAATTAAAGGAACCTCACATGTGCACAAGATGACTGACATTCTGATCTAATAGGCACTCACTCACTCACTCACTCACACACACACAGAAAGAGAGAGAGAGTTATGAGCTGGTGGTTAAGTTTAAACTGAAGCCAATAGGTTTTCATCCTTATATGACGCAGTCTACTTGAATCATCATTTGTTGACGTTTCATCTTTAGTATGATAGATATATATACTGTTGAGAAATCTGGTTGTTGTAGTAATGTCACCTGAGAAACTTCCACCTAAACAGCTGTATCCTTGCTATTGGCTACAATTGTAGTAAGTATCCTTTCTATGGTTGGCCTCAAGGGATGCTTCAATTAAGGATGTTAGCCATTCATAGGACTACAGGTCTGTATGCCAGTCTGCACTGCAGGATATACTGGAAGAGTGTAGTACTAGACTACAACTCATCCATGTTTAATTGAGCTAGCGGGACCATTCATGGTTTCACTGCTTGTAGAGAAGCATGTAATGGAGATCAGGAAAAAACATGCTATCAATTAGTAGTTCATTCAGATGGATCGGTTTGCTGAACACTCCCCAGTGTCGTTGCTCTGGAGGAGGCTCTAAGGAGTGGATGGAGGGGAGGACATGTACCTACATGTGCCTACATGTATGCATTAGGTAAAAGCTATCCCCTAAAATGGGTGTTCTGGTAGAATTTTTTTTGTTCCGTAGAACATGCTGATGCACTTTTCCGACAGCTAACTCTAAGCCAAGTTGCATTATCACTGAACCACATTATAGTGTAGTGAATTACTTACACAGTGTATATGTGCACTCCTCTGCCAGGGTGTGTTTGGGTGTGCTTTTTTTCAAATCTGTTCTAGTTTTGTTTGTAATCAACCTTAAGTACTTTGCTTCGGCTTAACGTCTTGTAATTGGCTGAGCTTGCACAAGCTTTCCCCTACAACCGACTTGGAGGAGACATGTATTACGCACACACACAGATTCATTCACACGCATATTCTTACACAATGTAAGTATGATAAATTGACATAGTATATATTGCAGCAATGTACATGAGCATACAATTGTGTATAAATTGTGTTTGTTGGATTCCACAACGAACTAAGTAGCAATGCTAGATGTACCGTTGTTGAGCGTAACATTTCCACGTTTACCTTGCTGTCGTTTTGTTTATTGATACCACAAAAATGTGTACATTTTAAACTATAAATTTCCTATCTCCAGTTGTTAGTATGTATTTGTCTCGTTTCCTAACCTGTCTCAGATGTGTCCATTAATTCCACTTGTGTTTTTGAGCAAGTGTGAACTTGTGTGTGTGTGTGTGTGTGTGTGTGTGTGTGTGTGACAAGTGTCTGTTTTGTAGCCATGATGATGATAGCGGTGATGTGTACGTGGGCACATAATCAATTTAACACATCACTATGTGTGCAATGTGTACCAGATCATTTCTAGCATTCCTAACCATATTACTGTGATCTCCTCCCTTTGATAGTTCAAGACATACCGCAACACTCTACATAATTTTACTAGACAGATGCAAGCATCTATGGGGCGAGCCTGAGCGCATACAGTTTGTAAGACCACAGCACTGAGATTGGGAAGACAGTACATCGATGCTAAGCATAGATAGTAGAAATTGGCTTGAAATTTCTGAGCGAAACCTAAAAGTAGTTTTCTAATTTGACGATCCGATTATTACAAGTCAGTGTTTTGTTTTCTTTCGCGACGATCCAGTCCTGATGGCTAGATCATGCATGCATGGTGCAACTTGAGCAGAGTACGCAAGCGTGCAGTGTGCTAGCTGGATCGTAGAGCACTAAGCGAAGTTTATGTATCGACTCCGACTCTTTCTTGGGCAAGACGAGCGCGCTGTTTCCCTCGGGCGTCGCTGCTGTTGACGACTCAACTGAATCATTTCGTCTACACCTTGAAGTCTCTTTTCTTGGTCATCAGGCGTTTCCCTAGCTATGCGTTCTCTGTACAGTTCTCTTCGCCGTGCAAGGCATTTTCTTCATTATCTATGATCAACAGACCATAGATATTTATTATACACTACGTAACCAGACTTAGCAAATCATTGCACAATCAATTTCAATATTACAACAGTGCTTTCGAATAATTTGAATATACGGAAAGTGTCCACCGTGTACAAACAAGCAAACAGAAATTTCATCGTTTACAAGACTATGTGGGGCTCGCTCAGGCTCGCCCCAATTATTATGATTCACAAATTTTTTCCCTCTTTCCACTAGTACTCACATTTTGACGTTTGGAGCTCAAAAAAGGGAAAAAAGGAGATATCGTATATCACTTGTTTTTTTCTTTTGAACAGTGTGTGCAGGTCAGTGTAGAGAGTGCATGGCCATTGCACACTTTAGTGCAGGTGTCATGACTCGTATGCTCATAAAAGGTTGCACTCACTCACTCACTCACACAAAATGTACATCCGTATCTTNGCATAATGACAAGACAAGGAACGTACTTGTAGGGGGATTGTGTTTGTCCTCTGTACTTCAAACACTCACAGGAGATTCCTAATTTTCATCGTAGGAGCGTGTGTGCATGTTTTTTTTTCCTGGGAACCTAGCGTGTGTGTGACCCTGTTGTTCTTTGTAGCTACTATAATAGCCATTATCATCTTCAAAGAGTGTGTCGTTACACAAAGAGTGAGTTTACCAACCTCTTTTGAGAGAGTCATCACTTATCTCTAGCATCTCTTATTCCCTTTGTAGCTGAGCACCACCTTCTCTCCCACATTGCAAATTGCTCCCAGGTACTTATCATTACTCAATTAGTCCATTTTAAGTAAACATTGCTGCTATAGCTGAGTATGAGTCATGGTTGGTTTTTTGGTAAGAGATTAGTTTTTTTTTCCTTTGTGGTGACTGGGTTAGTACAAATTGGAAGAATTGTTAAGTAGGTTTTCATGTATGCTTTAGTCAATAGGAGTGCTTGGCATTGGATATCCAGCTGCAGAGATCATGTGTGAAGGTCGTGTTACTAAAAACCATAGCCATTATTATCTGTTGTTTGAGTTTCTAACCAGCTGTGCTCTATCTATCCATGTATTTTGCTTGTACCACAATAAAGATGCATGTATTATTATTATTGAGTTTAGTGTGAGCTCACACTGTGGAACCCTATTGTGTTTAGCTAGCGGGCTCATTGTGGATGGATTTGTGAAAATGTTGCATATAACATTCTCTTCCAGGTTGTGTTTTAGACATACGGAGAGGAGGGGAATTTACAGGAGATGGTGTCTAGAGTAGAAATTGAGCCACTATTCTGTAGTGGTGCTTCCCGCCTTGTATTAGGTTGTACTCGTGTGCTTTCTGGATGGAAGTCAGCATGGTACTGAGGTCTACCATTTCTATTTGTGGGATCCTGTGTATTAGTAATCTCAAAGACAAAGATGTGGGCACTGATATCCTTTAGTTTCAGACACTAGCTCCACTAAAAATATCTTTTCTAGTCAACCACATTTCCTCAGATTGTTCTGGACAATTGGCTGTTTACTTTGTAACCTTGCTTACTGCACCCACTCATTGTGTTGTTTAGGATGTGACTCTGTTTTACTGTGGATGGGATTCAGTATTTCCTGTGTGTGTAGTGGAAGTTGAGGTGAAGGTATTTTTGATTGTTTTGCTTCCAGATATATCTTGTTATGCTTGTGAGGCACTCTCGTCAACTGAATTGCTGTTGAAATGGAAGGTTGGTAAAGACATTGGACCAGTGTGTCCCTCTGCTAATGTACTATGTGCCTTTATAATCTCTCCAGTATTTTGGACCCAACGAAACCACCTCTGCCAAAGTGTTTATCTCTGAGCTTCCTGACTGGAAATTAATTACGGAAATCAAAGTAATACAGAAATGACAACATAATGCACTCGTCCACAACGAATCGTGTCTATCAATGCTTAGGTGAATGCAAGTGGAGATTTTCAGTACACAGTGTCTGAACTGAGCCCGTGGTCCTCTCACATCTTCAGTCTGAATGCTTCGGTAGTATATGACCAGTGTCCCTTAGTGGACTGTAGGACTGAGGAGGCTGGTGAGCATGAGTGTGTGTACGGACTCTTATATTATGTGTGTATGTGTCTATCAGTGCATACATGTAGCTGTAGGTGGTTTTGTACAACGTCATGCACGTCTATGTATGTGCATACGTAAACGCATGTAAATGTACATGTGTATCTGCACATGTGTATCGAGCATAATTATTGTTGTAGATCACAGATCAAGAATCATCTCTCTGAGCAACCCTATCCTCTTGTGAATGTATTTTTAGCCTTCGCTCACAAACACTCCTGCAGAGAGCACTCACTCTAGGCTCGTCACGTAGGCCTTGTTCGTGAGCAGCTTGTTTACTGTGTCCACAATTCTCGGTCATCCCAAGAATGCCTTGTGCAGATACCACACTCTGTAGGATAGCCCGGTGGATTGGGTCATTAGCTGGAGCTTGTTCGCCATTTGTATATTAGGCATAGTTGAATGGTCTCTGAAGGACTCACATCAAACACACGGTGTAATTAAACAGTTAGGTCCACCTCTTCTCTCCCAGCCCTCTCCCACACCATCGCTGATCTTCATAAACAACTGCATTATGCCGATTAATAATTTAAGAGGAACGTTGTGTGGAGTTGTTATAAGACTACATGGTTATGGGTAATTATCTTTATAATTTAATCAGTATTAGTATAATAGTACAAGTAGTGTGGTAGAGAATTTAATTTGATGTGACAGTACCGTGTGTGTGTGTGTGTGTGGAGGTGTGGAGGAGGAGGAGAGGAAATGTGAGTGTGGCTTAGTGTGTGTGTGTGTGTGTGTGTGTGTGTGTGTGTGTGTGTGTGTGTGTGTGTGTGTGTGTGTGTGTGTGTGTGTGTGTGTGTGTNTATACTAAAATTTAATTATAATTTCACACAGTGGCCATAATTATGACTTGGTCTTTTGGTGACCATTACCAAACTTTGCAGACATATGCATGCATGTGTGTGTGTGTGTGTGTGTGTGTGTGTAGGTATGTGTGTGTATGCACGCGCATAATAATTCTAAAGTGTCTTTGTATAGTCTACTCTACATGACATGGAAGTGGTTTGGTAGTAGGGGGGGACAGTGGTTTTATATCAGGTCTCAAGCACTGCTCGGTTGCCATAGTGACTGCGGGAGATCTGTTTTGAAACTGATACCGGTACAAAATTCCTCAGCAATTATTGAATTAAGCGTATGGTTTGTATGTGAAATGGTGTGTATAACCACAGAATGGCTAGAGTCTTTCTTGTTCCGGGGGTAATTGACCATTTAGTAATTTTTTTTCGACGTCCCATTTCCTTGGTGATTATTTATTTGTCGTAGCTCCGTGCTCTTTTGTTGTGTGGCTGAGCTAAAATGGTTTGCCTCTTGGAAACCGCTTAAGAGAATTACAATCAGCTCCATTTTTGGTCATATGTTTACTTAGACTGAGTTATACTTATTAGTTGTGTAATGCCGGGATGTTGGAGTGTGTGTGTGTGTGTGTGTGTGTGTGTGTGTGTTATTGCCATTAGGACCAATATTATTAGATTGTAAAAATGATTAAAATTTTTATTTCTGTTCCTCTTAGTATTCTCCCTTCCTAATTGGTCAGACAGTGTACACCACTCCTCAGTCATGGTATAGTAGAGAGTGTTTCCCCTCTGTGGATTTCTTTCTGTAGCATACATGTAGTGTTTGTAGTTACTGACTCCACTCTACATGCTCTCCTAACTAGTGGCCAAAATAATTATACCCTCTTTTTTTCTATTTTAGTGGGCCTACATTTTTGTGAACATCATGCCATGCATGAGGTTACTTGTACATGCTCAAATGAAGTCCCCTTTCTACAGCTGTATCACTCACACACACACACTGGGAAGATGTGTAGCATCTCCTGCATGATGAACTCTTTTTTGTTTCCGAAGATCGTTTCCCAAATAGGGAGGACAAAAACAATCTTTCTTGCCTCTTGGTGAATGTACAGAAATATAACCCTATGGTTTGTATGTAGTGGTTAGTATTGTGCATTGCAATAGTGTGATATAGGCTATAGTTTCTGTACGTGTCGCAGTTCATCACACCTACAGTCCAATAATTAGGCCACTGTGATGGCAAATTGATCCTATTAGTTGAAACACGCTCTAATGCCTTAGGCTTAATCATCCAGATCATTTGATGCGGCCACTCACTACAACCGCAGTACATGGTGACTAACTCTTATAAAGAAACACTGCCTGTTGACAGCAGATCGTACATGGAGCCGTACACAGTGTAATAATCTCAAGCCATATAGAACCTCACAAGTCTCTGTTGTCTATACGCTGTTGCGTGTGATAGGCGTAATGATGTGTCCATTATCTAGTCAACCGTTGCTTAGTGATGCATTGCATGCATGATGTAATGTATTTTTTCCCCCCTCATTGTACTTGTGGAGAGCTTGAATCTCTTTGTGGATATTCTGGTATGTAGGCTACATGCATTCTTGGTTTCACAGTGAAAGGGTTCTTTTGATAGTGCTCGGTGATGGAGGAGAAGCTGCTGCTTGTAACATGTGTCCATGTGGGGGCACTTATCTCTGGAGGCAGCTTATCTAATCTACTTTTGACGTGTGGGATGTGTTTTGAATTTTCATTCAAACTCCTCTTTCTGCTGCCAAAAGGATTGTTTTTAGTTGCATACTTGGTGAAACGTGATAGCGCTTCTAATGGACCATTGCACACAGGAAAAAAAACTCAAACCTGACCACAAGGAATGAGCTTAGAACAAAGAGATATAGCTGTGCTTCCTAAAAGACACATGTGCACAGAATACAGTTGAGGAAGATCAAATGATAAAATGAACCTATGTAGTGGTTTTCTTCTTCCCTCTATATCCCATTCTGTCGTGGGTGGTATACAGAACTATGCTACTTTACCTACACAATAATCGTACATGCATACTAGATGTTGCACACACTTTTAGTGTACCTATGAATGTTGGCCTACATACAATTCATGCATATTCACACTTCAGCCACCAAGCAAACATAGTGTTAGAGCTGTGGTTTTGGGCTGTGCAAGCTTAGCTGAAGGGCATGGTTCACTGAGTCAATGCAACTTGGCTCCTTTTCAAGGGAGGTGTTACTCTCACATATTGCCAGCTATTATGCCCATGGTGGGGTGCATATAATGGGCACTGATACTATGCATAAATTGATGGTTTAAATCTGATCAACTTAAGCGCCATTATGGTTTGACTCACCCTTGGAGGTGCAGCTCTGAGGTAAATATCTGTGGTCACATTACCTAATTGCAAATTACTCTTGCTGTCTCTAACGTCCATTACTATTAGATCCGTTTCCATGAATCTCTGTGATAGTGTATGTAATATGATGCAGCCTTTTTTTGTTTACAACTGAGACTGGGATGTGTATATGGGTTAGCTTTCATGCATCTCTTTCCCTATTTTTGTGGTTCTAAAAATGTCACAAGTTAACTTCACTGTTACAAGAGATGAGGTATGAGGTGTCCATCCTTCTCTTCGATGGTGGTGTCCTACTTCCTGGGGCTGAACTTTGCCATCGAAGCCCAACTGTTTGAGTTCACCATTACAGTCCTGCATTATTGTACAAGCTAGTCTTGTAGTACAATTTTTGCGGGCTCTTCGAGTGACCGGTAGGAACAGTAGTCATAGCAGCACTGTGTGTATATTGGCGCGTGGGAGTGGGTTGTGTGTGTGTCTGTGTGAAGGCTCGGGAACACTTGGTATGATGCATCAAGATTAATGCTTGAAAATACTTTGGTGTTTGGCTTGGCCAAAGAATTTTAAAAGGCTGGTTTTCAGAGCATATGGTCTGCACAGGAAGAATCAGAGCATCAGAATGCAGTCTGGCATTTTACTGTTAATGGGTGTTTACCACAATAATGAAGTCAGTAGGATGGAGGTAAAACCAGAACTATGAGTCTATCAAGTGGACCGGGTTTGGCATTCGAATGGACCATTTAGGCTGAGCGTTTCTCATTGTAGTGGCTAATTATCCTCCGACCACCATCTGTTTGTGTGCATACCACCGATGGGATTTTGAGAGGTATACACAGAAATTTCTGTGATCGAAAAACGTCTAAGCGGATATTCTTATTGCATTATGATATGAGACTGCTTGTTACGTATTACCTTTGGTAGTGTACAATTTGTCTCGCTGATTGTGCACTTGTATGTGTGTTGTGCATGTGATGTGCTGGTGAATGAACTGTCGTAATGTGCAGAGCAAATTGCAAAGTGCTAGTTAGCTTGTACTCTAAGGATTCTACATGCGTCCCCATTTTGAGATGCAGCACAATGTATGCTGTGTTTTCGTTTGAAAAAAAAGAGAGCGCTACATCTTTCAACTACATGGCATATGTACGACTACATGTCAAGAACAGAAAGCGTACATGCACGTGTAGATTTCTTGTGACATAAGTGCATTATGCCTCGTTATGTCCCATAGTGACATTGGCAGTCATGTTCCACTACACCTCACTGCTGTGGAACCTAAGGGCTGTACTTCTCAAAGCTTGGAGGCTGCATAATTGTGAGTTCTAATCTCATATCAGTGAGTGAGGCCAGAAAGGTCCCACTAGAGGGTGGGGAGAAATTATTCATTTGTGTATGAAAGTATTACTGAGGTTTCTGGTCAATGGTTAATTGCCATTGTGTATAATATGTATAGACCTAATGCAATTTTGTAACATGTATACATTGAATTATCTTGATTCCCAATTGAAGTTGGATCACTCAACAACCCAACCCCCTTTGGTAATCATTATATGCCAGTCTGCATGTATGTTGTAATGGACTTACCATTCATACTTGTGGCGAGCAGATTTCACTATGCATTCAATCTACTGTTCCTTTACATTTGAATGGATCAGAAACAGCATGCATACATGTGTAGAGTACATCAATTGAACATCTTTACTGTAATTCATGTACAGGCTCTTCTAGTGTTTTTCATGTTTGTTTCTAGCTGGGTGACATATGGAAAATGATACAAGTGGTAATTTAAGTGAGTTAAGTAGGTCCTTACAAATAACCAGCAAGGCTGCAACATGGAGACTACAAAGTAACCTACAGCTGCTCAACATCAACTCAACCAGACACTCTTGTATGAAGTATAGTACTAACAGTGATTCTACCTGGCTTTGGAACAACCTCACACTGTTTTCCTGTGCGGTTGCTCACTTAAAAAAATTATAATGTGTTTGTTTTGGTGATATGTTACAGATGGGTAGATGTGGGACACAGTTTCAGTATTGGAAGATTAAAGTTTTCTGACAGCTGTGAACTGCCGGGAAGTTAATGGAAGGGGGGTGCCACTGATATCTCTAGACATTTCAAGTTGCAAGCTGTTTTGTCAGTGTAATTATTATTTTTTTGCTACTCAAACGTTTTCATAAGAATAGTATTGTGCCTTAAAATAGCATGCTCCATCTGGACGAAAAGCTATTTTAAGTAAATGACTTGGTGGTTTGATGGACACCTGGGCGACGGATGATCGTGTGAGCTTACAGACTCAATATCACAAGAAGTTGTCACCATACATCTCCCCATTCACAAGTGGACTCAGGAATGTGCTATTTAATCACTGTGATGTCAAAAGCTTTGTAAAAGTCTTTTACGAGAACAAGTCTTGACTCTTAGCTGCATTGTAGTGCTAATCGTTGGATACACCATATTCTTTTCATGAGTACAACGTGCGCACAATTTGACATCCTATAAGTGGAATGCATCTACTTTGTCACCGAGCACTAACTACACGTTTGTAAGTATAGGGTACACAACTTTCCCACTCAGCAGACTCGTGGGAATGTCCACCCGTGAGTGGCTGAGTCATATGGTCTCTCTCTCGCTGATTTTGCAAAAGAAAAAAAAGACCCTTTGCCTCTAACATGTTGTTGAGCTGTAGAGAACTTCCACACTCAACAGACGCTTATGGAAATGACCCTATACTCCCTTTTTTTCTCTCTCTCTCTCTGGTTTTGCAAGAAAGTCCCTCTGTCTCTGACATGTTGATGAGAGAGTGGAGTTGTAGAAAAATATGCTTTCCTGGTAATTACACCAAGAATAAAGCCAGGAATTGTCTAATTGAATTACTCCTACTTGTGTATAACTGGTATTATGCTATAATCGTTTGGAGTACGGTCAACTAGTTTGATGTGAATAGCTCGCATTGCAATCCAACCGCATATTCCCTACAGTAGTTACAGACAAAGCATAACATGTTATTATAGATACACGATGTGATATGCATTGGAAATGGGTTTGTTGTTCTCTGCTGTCTCTTACAAGGTAACGGTTGTACTCTTATGAGTATGTGGATACTGTTGAGTGTAGTTTCAATGTACATCAACTGTAGCAAGGCAAGCTGTTTACAGTGGTTGGTCAACATGGTCAGCTGTTGACCAACTATCAATTAGAGTAATGTAGTTAACTGCCAGGTTAATTATTGTGATATTGTTTTCAAATTACTCTGGCACTTTTCACTTAGAGCAGAAGCAGTGCATCCCTTAGCTGTGTTGTTTTTGCTCTTGACTTAGGTGTTGTAGTTTACACAGTGCACCATGGATGAACAACATGTAGCGCAGCTGTAAAGTTTGTAGGGACCTGCCCACAATGGTATCATGTATTATACATGTGTATTAGACTTGAAAAAATATTGCAATAATTGCTAGAGCAAACACTCATATAAAAAAAGCCGTACGTTTTTTATTTAGAAAAACAAGTATGAGCATATGTTTGTGTATAATAATGTGCTTACTCATGTACTATGTAAGTGTACTGCACTCACATATGTACTCACAATAAATGCACTCTCACACACACACACTATTTCAGCTCCATGTGAACCTCCAGCAAATGTCACCGTAGCTGAAATCACTGCTCGAACTCTCAGTGTAGTGTGGCACCCTCCTCCCGCTGCTTGCCACAATGGTGTCATTCAATACTATGTGATTGTGTACACCTGTAATTCACAGTGTGAATACAGTGCCAAACAACTTGTAGTTCCAGCTGATAGCAAAGTGATGACCAGCGAGCTAACTGGCCTCTCACCTTTCAGTGAGTGCTCTCTTGAAATTGCAGCTGCTACCGGACGGGGTGGATATGGCCCTTTCTCCTTCAACATTTCCCTTACCACAGATGAAGATGGTCAGTCAAGATGTTTGTTTTCACATAGCTATACATCTTAATGGCTGATCAGTAATGTTATCAGTGTATGAGTGTTCAGACAGACAGAAAAGAGATTGTCAGTTGTTTTGACAGTCTTCTCGAACAATTTCAGTTCCTCCACCCACTGAAACTATTTTCACCATGGTTACGATACAATCTGAGAAAGCGATGGCTTCATCTTTTCACATCTGTTGTATGTTTGTTTACTTGCTTGTTTGTTTGTTTGTGTTGTATGGTTACAAAGTGTTTTCCTTTCTTTATTTTATTTTTAAACGAATTGTAAGCTTTAAGAATAAGTGGATGTCTAGTTACTGGGGACTGCCCCTTCGTTGGTGGTCTGTCATAATATTGGCTACATTAGATTTGTGATGATAGGAGCTGAGCATGCTCATCATTTCAAAGTCTTCAATTATATACTTTCTTGGAAATGATTGGATTTGTCAGTATCTTTCAGTATGTACATATATCCTAAAGCAGTTTATTTCTCACAGCAGTAAGCACACAGACTCCCACTCCTACTTGTATCACTGACCAAAATACGTTTTCTGGGAATTTTTAATTTACATGCTTTTTAACCCATTGTGGGGAGAGTGGGATATCAGGTGCTGTTTTGTCAAACTTTCCTGTTTGGTGGAGTAAGCAAGACTATGGTTGAACAGGCTATTATGCTTGTTCTGTAGCTTGTGCTGTGAGAAAGATTGCATAACCTCTTTTTTTAATTTTATTTATTTATTTATTAATTTTTATTTTCCTTCACACACTTATGTACAGTTCCTAGTGGACCACCGACTAATCTCACATTATTGAAAGCAACAGATCATTCACTCTCTTTGATGTGGGGACCCCCTAGTCGTTGCCATCAAAATGGAAATGTTTCAGAATACTCGCTGTACATCACAGAGTACACTCAACCCCCAGTGGCGAAGTTTCATTATTCCAGACAACACAGTTTCACTATCAATGTCTCCGGTACAGCAACAGTTATATGGACACTCACTGGAAATACAACGTATGGTGTTAGCATTGCAGCTCGTACTAGAGCTGGCCTTGGTCCTTGTTCCATCCCTCTCTATGCAACAACGTTAACCATTGAAAGTGGTACGAACATGTGTGTGTGTGTGTGTGTGTGTGTGTGTGTGTGTGTGTGTGTGTATGTGTGTGCACGTGTAGAGAGAGAGAGAGAGAAGGGGTTATGATGTGAAGGGATATTTTTTTGTCATTAGCGACCTCCAAGCCTTCTCACAAGTCTATATGTGCGTGCTTTGAGGCCTTGTGTAAATGGATTGTCACTTTTATTTTCAAAAGCCTTTTGCTTGTCAAGCCTTTTCTTAGGGCTAAGCAAGTGCCTATAGCATGCATTAGGAGACTCATTGTGTTTGGACCTGTGTATAGTGCATCCATCTTTACGTGTCTGGATATACAGGCAGTGTGACTTTGAAGATATTAATTGTTTCATATTACTGTCCTCAATGCTTTCCTATAGGCAGCTTAGAATAGATCCCCACAGTCTGAATGCCATTCTGCTGGCTATTATGCATTCTAATTAAGGTCTAGACCAACAATGACCTCTTTCTATCAAGTCCATCTCAAAAGTTGGTGTGAGTGCTCACATTATTATACCTGGATAATAATTTGAGAGTCAGGTTGGTAAAGTGACTTGAGGTTATCTGCCTAATAAGGTGGTGATGCTGTTGATTATTGCTAGTAATAAGACTTGAAATGGAAATTATTAAAGCCTAATTAGACTAATTCCTACAATGCTATCCTTTTCTTGTGGCGACTAATTCTTGTAATTTAATACTAATGAATCTTAGTGTGTTCACAGCCGCAACCTAAGTGGGAGTATTGTATTCCCTCTAGTAATAACCAGTCGGTGCAGCAGGAAGTGTCATTTGTCCCATAATTAATGCCAAGATTGTCTGCTCTAAGAATCTGCACGTATTCAAAATAAACTGAAGAGTAATCTAACCCAGTTTCACTGGGTTTGCCATCTTTAGTGCATACCTGTAATTATGACCCCTCCATGCATGGCTGGCGATTTGAGTACCGACTCTTCGCTTGTGTGTGTGTGTGTGTGTGTGTGTGTGTGTGTGTGTGTGTGTGTGNGTATGTGTGTATGTGTGTATGTGTGTATGTGTGTGCACGTGTAGAGAGAGAGAGAGAAGGGGTTATGATGTGAAGGGATATTTTTTGTCATTAGCGACCTCCAAGCCTTCTCACAAGTCTATATGTGCGTGCTTTGAGGCCTTGTGTAAATGGATTGTCACTTTTATTTTCAAAAGCCTTTTGCTTGTCAAGCCTTTTCTTAGGGCTAAGCAAGTGCCTATAGCATGCATTAGGAGACTCATTGTGTTTGGACCTGTGTATAGTGCATCCATCTTTACGTGTCTGGATATACAGGCAGTGTGACTTTGAAGATATTAATTGTTTCATATTACCGTCCTCAATGCTTTCCTATAGGTAGCTTAGAATAGATCCCCACAGTCTGAATGCCATTCTGCTGGCTATTATGCATTCTAATTAAGGTCTAGACCAACAATGACCTCTTTCTATCAAGTCCATCTCAAAAGTTGGTGTGAGTGCTCACATAATAAATATTATACCTGCATGGATAATAATTTGAGAGTCAGGTTGGTAAAGTGACTTGAGGTTCTCTGCCTAATAAGGTGGTGATGCTGTTGATTATTGCTAGTAATAAGACTTGAAATGGAAATTATTAAAGCCTAATTAGACTAATTCCTACAATGCTATCCTTTTCTTGTGGCGACTAATTCTTGTAATTTAATACTAATGAATCTTAGTGTGTTCACAGCCGCAACCTAAGTGGGAGTATTGTATTCCCTCTAGTAATAACCAGTCGGTGCAGCAGGAAGTGTCATTTGTCCCATAATTAATGCCAAGATTGTCTGCTCTAAGAATCTGCACGTATTCAAAATAAACTGAAGAGTAATCTAACCCAGTTTCACTGGGTTTGCCATCTTTAGTGCATACCTGTAATTATGACCCCTCCATGCATGGCTGGCGATTTGAGTACCGACTCTTCGCTTGTGTGTGTGTGTGTGTGTGTGTGTGTGTGTGTGTGAGTGTGTGTGCCGACTCTGTGGGTGCATTCATGAACTAATTGGCGTATTAGATTGAGTAGTAATGCAATATGATACCCAGTGGTGGATTGTTAGGAAATAATCAGAATGCATGCCTGACCTGTTATGGAATAAATAGAGTGAATTGAGAACCCACCGTTAATTTCTCAACGTGTAGTGTTTGGGGTATGAATGATCATCATTACCGACACTGAAGTAATTACTATTACTATGAGTGAAGTTCTTTGTACTTAAAGGAAGAACTGAATGAAGCGAACACTAAAAAATAACCATAGAACAAGCTGTATGCCCTGCTCGAGGAAGTTATGTGCAATCTATCCATCCTTGCTTTTCCCCATATCTGCACAAACACACACACACACACACACACACACACACACGCAGATGAAAACACTACGCTTCATTGGAGAATGGCACCCGCCATTGTGGCATATACTGCAGTTCTTGTCCTTGTGGTGTTGGGTATTATTCCTCTCCTAGCTGCCTCTCTGTTGAAGTGGTAAGCTGCTAAGTGTGGACAGGTGTTTGCTCGCTCTATGAGGAACATAGGATGAGCATGTCTACTGTTGTAGTGCACCATGTTCAGGTTGTAATGAAGGTGTTTTCCAATAGGCTTACCCAAGAGTCTACTTCAACTCTGCCTCTGATCTCAATGGATGACTGCTCCCCCCCACACAGTGATTGTGCGTTGTATTCGAACATGGTTGATGATAGACAACATAGCTGTCAACAAGGAGGCTCTAAAATTATAATGCACACCAAATGTTCCAACAAAACAAGTCCTGAACCATTGAGTAAACCTGTGCTTCAAACAGTGCCTGAGGGTACAAATGGGTGTGAGATGGTTTTGGAAGATGAATTTCATTGTATTTAATTATTCACCTGATGTCTAGCTAGCTGCTGTAAGCCTGTGAATGGTACTGATATTTTCTATAGGAATCAGCCAACTGTTCAACTTGGTTAGTGTGTAATAATCTGCTAGTAATCTGCTAGCTGTCATTAGACTTTTTTTGCACAATAAAATTCATGTATGTAATTAGTAAGTAATGTAATCAACATTAATTTTTTATTAGTGAATCTTAGACTATCTCAAGTGGTGCATGCTGCACAGTGCATTTGAATGGTGTCAATAAATGTAACTATTGTGTTCATAACATTACACTCCACCCTAATGGCCTAGCAATGGTATAAATGAGGATCATGTAGTGAACAAGTTGTACTTGTTGCTGAATTGTAACATTGCTGTAACTGCTGTAAGTGTAGCTGCAAAACATACTAACAGATCTCTAACTGGATAACTGCTGGCTTCTGCATAGAGAACGCCAGAGAGCACCTAAGGCAAAAGAAAGTTGGAGAATAGAGAAAGAATTACCGTTCTAAAGTTGGCCCAGCTCTTGCCTGCGCGATACCACGGACGTCATTTCACAATCGATCAGTCGTGGGCGTACATATTTGTGGTCAAATACTATACAGTCCTCGTGCGAGATTTAGGCTATAAAATGCTGAGCTTTAGCTGTTTCTTTTATCAGTTCTGAGCCAACTATTATGAGTGAGCGTCCTGAAAGTTGTACAAGTCACTCGAAAGCAAGTACACTGCAGCAGTTTCCAGTTAGGAGAATGAGGAACACAGCCGTTCTAGTGAAATGGATCGAGGAGCACCAAAGCAACCCGTATCCGACGAAGGCAGAGAAGCAGTACCTTGCTTACTACAGCGGTATGAATCTAACGCAGCTATCTACGTGGTTTGCTAATGCTAGAAGACGAATTAAGAAGATAGGCATGAAGACGTGGCTTGAAGGAAGATCAACATTCACCGTGGACTTCTTCCCCACCAGTGCAACTTTGCAGCCTTCAAGAGCTGATAGCTACGGAAGTAAGTATTTCTGCAAGAGTCTTAATTACATGAATGGATTCAGCTGCGAGTCCCCATGTTTTGAGACAACTAGACTACAGAAATATGCAGCTTCCATGTTCAAATTATTGGGCCCGCTTGTTGTGAACTGGCCAGCTGCAGTTTTGCAAGATGTGTAGTAATGTAGATTTGATGTAAGATATAAGTTGTTGATGTTGTCTTGCAACTTATCTTCCCATCCAGGTTCATATGCAACAAACCCTTATGCTGCAGCCTACACTACTCTATCAAACTACCCAACTCAACATGGACACTCCGCAACTATTGGCCTCCAAACACAACGTCTTCCCAATGGGCCTACCAGTGTGTACACATCAGATGCTTCATCACTCTATCAGAGCGGCACAAACTCTTCATCAATTAATGGACTTTATCCAACACAGCGATCACTTTCACAACCTCTAGTTGGAATGTCTGCATTGACAAATTGGGCAGCTATGCCTTCAGCGTTCACTAGCATCCCCACTACATCAACAGTGAGCCTACATCAGCCACGTCTAGGGAGCAGTACTGGATCCCTACCTTCTCCGCTCACTGCTCAAGCGTACTCAGTGGGCACAATGGGAACGGAAACTGGACAGTCTGCGCTAGAAGTTAACGATGGTTCATACTCTCTCTCCCAAGCATCTCCTGAGCACATGCTTCCAGAATGTGCATCATCTGAGCCTAGTAAGTTCCTACTGTGTGTGCATGCATGTGTATGGGTACCTTTACTGGCATCCTTGAAATTTTGACCTTATCTATCCACTAGTGTAGTTGTCTAATCCCGCCTTCTCTGCCACCTTAATCCACTTAAAAAACACCTTCCAGACACACTGGCTCACTGTGCACTAATAGTACACACTTAATTCCTAGCCTAAGAAAACTCAGGTGAAGTGCCCACTTAGCATCTGTCTAAACACGAGTTTGAGCTCCTCCTCTTCTCAGTGTTCACTTTTAAATGTCTACATTCTCTAGACAATGTAGTAACAATATTTCCTCCTTCTCTCCACTTCTGCAGTTCTTCAAAGGAGCCCAAAAACTCACTATCAATCTCAAACAGAGTGACACACAATACACCTACCTGCTGGCAAAGAACAGCTGTAGATAATAATATTTACATGCTGACAGTTTGTCGCTAATTTTTTTAAAGAAAGCAACCAAGTCAACTGACAATAATTATATTATTATTTCTTAATCTTTCTTTCTTCTCCCTTTTTCCTACCAACCCCTTATTCTTCTACTCATACCATTATATATATTATATCACTACCCACTTTTGTTTTTTTCAAGAGTACACGTTTGTTTATTTGTTTTGTCAATACATTTATATAATCTTCACCGTGTCTGTGTCTTAAAGAGTAGCATTCTTCATCATCAAAGTATTTGTTGCACCATATTAATTATTCCATGGTTGCACTTAACCATCCTTTCATTTAATGTAAGCATTGTTCATAATCACCAGGCAGCATATCCATTCACTGATTCCTTAGGTAAATCAAATCAATTCATGCATCCACCCATTTCTGATTCATGCAGTTTGTATTATATCAAGATTTATCAAAAAAGAAAAATTATGTTGATCATAATCCTTGGCCATATGCAGCATGAATTAGTGGCATTATCATCATAATGCATGTAGTGTACGACAAAATCTGTAGCTAGCATGCTATAATATTGTTTGCAAGATATCAACTCGGAGACCTATATATTAAACACGTACGATGAATATTTCATTGATCTAGGCAAAATACGTACACACTCGCACACACACACACACACACACACACACACACATGCATGCATATGTCTGCAAAGTTTGGTAATGGTCACCAAAAGACCAAGTCATAATTATGGCCACTGTGTGAAATTATAATTAAATTTTAGTATATAAGATAATATTATACATACACTCAAAAAATGTAAAGATGTACCTGTTTAGTACAAGTAAAATTAATTATTAACTTCCACAAACAAAAATAGAATACTCGCATAAAATAATACATGCATACGAGACTGAAAAGACAGGAAGAGTCTCATGTAGAAGATGCAAACAGTTTGTTCTTGTTTTCTCAACGCTCTATGCGACTTTGAGTCATGGCAAAATAAAAGCCTGCTCTTATCAAGAAGCCAATACCAGAAATGAACAAACCTGTAAAGGAAAGGAATAAAAGTAAAACTGTAATATGTTGAAGAACATCAAAAATAGTATAATTGTTGCATGGTCACTTACCAACCCAAACAACATAGATTCCTTGAATATAGCGTATCATAGCATGTGGAGAGAATGGACACAGGATAATTTACATTATCTCGATTCAATGACGATTTAGAGAACACACTTACCTCCATGAGACTTAGCCCACACATACATGCCAGCCTGAAAACAAGATCAGGTGTAAAGTATATTATGTTAATCTTTGCAATACATGGACAAAACACTAGGAACAACAAGTAATGGAATGGTTCACTGCACAAACAGTCTGAATAATTAAATTTTATATCATGTCCCTAGCTATAGCTGATAAGGTCTAAAGAGAAAGGGGAGGCATCAAGCAAAACCACTACACTGCATGCATCTTTTTTTTTTCTTTCTTTTAATGATTAGCCTATGTAACATGGTCATAGCATGGCATAGCACTTTCACTACAGCTCCAAGGCTAGATGAGAATGTGCAACAAAACTGAATTTTGACACATGACTACAATTAATAATACCGTATAGCAGGTAAATTTGGCGGGCTTAAAATTTGGCAAATTTTGCATTTTAGCGTGATTGACAATTTTAAATTTGGTGATTTAATTCTGCATGCTGCATTGTTTATATGTGCGTGCATGTGTATAAAACTGTTTGGCGATTTCAAAATAATTTACCAACTATTTGCCAAATTTACCCACTATACAGTAATTATCAGAGTGGATCTGCTAAACTCACTGTTAGTCCAATGGCAAGAGCAATAAATATGAGACCAATCACTAGGCAAAATAGTGCTCTATACCGCATCCAGCTGTTGTACAGATATGATCTGAATGGGCATGTGAATGAAAAAATTAAAGTAGTGAGCAATGAATGAACAAGAGAGAGATAGCCAAAGGAACAAACCTTGATCTGCAGTGTGGACATCTTGCAACAGCTGCATTAGCTGGCCACTGTGTGTGTATGTGAGTGAGTGAGTGTGGGCAGGTTAGTGAGAGAATCATCCAATGCAATATAACACATACTCCATACTCACTAGTATTGATTTGTGACACTTTCCACACACTACTCTGATACGGTCTGTGTTCACTGGACGAATGTCAATAGTACCAACCCCTATAGTACGTTTACTGCATGTGTGTGTGTGTGTGTGTGTGTGAGAGAGAGAGAGAGAGAGAGAGAGAGAGAGAGAGAGAGAGAGAGAGATGATTGGTTGTAACAGGTGTCAATATAAACTTTCTTTTTGAAATGGTCAACCAACATGTGTTCAGTGTCATACATATAAACAGGCTTTCAGACAGTGTAAGTGTAGTTGGGCTGGACTACAAGTATGCTTTTCCAAAGTGTAATGGGTTTATACTCACCAGTTTTCCCTGGGACAAACAACTCGACTAGCGGTAGCAGAACAGGTAAGAAGGCAGTTACAAGGACATCGAACATACTTCTTACCATCAGGTGGCGGGGCTATGGGCTGATAATAACATAAGAGAGTACCATAAATTGTTAACATGAATGCTAATACCTAAGAACCAAATGTTTGCGCTAAAATAAATAGCTAGCCTCGTACCCAGGCCCCTCCCTCCTCAAAAAATATAGAGGGAAAGGTCAAAGGAAAGAGCCTGGGTATGAGGCTAACATTTTCTTAGGACTGTGATGTTATATGCAGTCTCACCCACTATTTTAACCCTTGGTTATGTACTACATGGCAAGTACCGTAGATCGGGAAATTTCACTTATTTAATTTTCACCACTTCGACCAATTTGGTAAAGATCACCATACATTTTAAATTTTTACATGTTAAATTTTCGCCATTCGCATGCGTAAAATGTCCTGACCTCCAGCATGAAAATTTTTTAGTTGTAAAAATTTCCCAATTTACATAATAGACAATAAGATCAAGTAATATACACACAGGGGGAAATTATCATGTCACTGAACATACACATACTGTATCAAATGGGTGGTTGCTAGGATTAAAATACTACCAAATCACATTATCTACAGCATAATAACAGTCAGTGGAGTAACGTTCGCTCCAAAAAAAGAAGCTAAGGAAGCTATGTCAAGGCTCTAATCCTTGTCTAGCTAACAAGTTAGAAATTAAGTTACTAGCGTTAAAACTACTGTGCAACCATTCAAACATTATTACATATACCCAATCTGTACTAAGCCTAAGGCGTCTACATTCCCCAAACCAAACAACCGTTACTTAATGGGACCTCCAGCTGAGCATTAAGTGATGGTTGACTATCAAAGCGGAACATAGCGAACTACAATGATGTATCCCCCAGCACAGCAATGCTCTTGCAACTTGTAGATGACAGCCAACAATGCCTGTCTAAACCAAATACTCATTCAACAAGAAGTGGCCCATTATGGTGATCACACATATTATCATGACAATGGCTCCACAGAACAACAGTATTGCCACAATCTGTCACTATTTTGTAATGGAGGTTTAATACACATACATACAGTGGCTTCTCTGCAGTTGGTGCACTTGACAACCCTCGTCTGGGTCTCAGAAGAGACATGTATGACATGTTGACAAACACGACACTGAACAAACATTGTTTGACCCCCACCACTTCCCACCGTTGAATAGGGGGGAGGTTGTTCAGCACTTGTAGCAGTTCCATTGGTGGTTGGAGCAACAAAAGATGCTAAAGGAGAAAAATAAACAGTAAACTTGTATAGTCTTATACAACATGCCATGGTATCAGGTATTAACACAGACAGTTATTTTTAATAGTAGGCTGGGAAAGTAGAAAATCCTTGTTTATTTAATACATTTAAACAACTCACTTGGTACTACAGGTTGTTCATAAGCTGGAGGCTCCTCTCCTCCAGTAGACCCAGAAGGGTTGATGGATGGAGAGGTGGATAGAAGAGGTTTCTTCTCGTCTAGATCACCACTCATGGTTCCACCAACCTCACAGGATGATTGATAGATGGCTCACTACACAAACGACAGCTTGGAGTTGGAGGTCAGAACAAGGCCTAGTTTGAAAGTTTATCTTCTTGGTTTTCTCGTCATGTGACTGCGTCACATCATGGTCACATGTACAGTGCTGATGGGCGTCCCGCGCCCGGGGCGCGGCCCGGCGCGGGGCTTGAATAATGACGTCATGATAATCGTGGATATATCCCCGGCCGGGGCCCCGGATCCGGATTACTTGTCGATCTTTACCATTATTTTCCAGTGCGAGTACGAGTATTTTGGCACCTACTTGTTCTACAAAATGGCTAGTACTGACAGCTTAGAAAGCGTTTTCAAGAGCTTCTGTGCCTTTGGAGTTGGCCAAGGTGATGTTGCCATGATGGATGGTGCTAAGTTCGCTAAATTTTGCAGAGATCTGAAGCTATTGGATAAAAAACTCACACCTACAGATGTAGACATCATATTTTCTAAGAGTAAAGCGTAAGTAGTACTACACAACTATTTTATGGAGTAAGCTAACAAAACAAATTATATTATTCATAAGCTTACTTAACTGTAAGCCTTGTATGTGTGCAACACAATAAAGTTGACATGTTTTGCTTTCCAGAAAAACCGAGCGGAAAATTAACTTCAAGCAGTTTCAGGATGCCTTGAAACTTCTAGCAGAGAAAAAGTATCCTGGGGATCCCAACAGTCTAAAAAAACTGACAGAAAAAATCACATCTGGAAAAGGTCCTAGTACAACTGGAACAACTGTAAGTGGAAACCACTTCACTTGTCACCCAGTTAACACCCGAGTTATTACTAGTTACTTTTTTGTTTTACAATGTTTCCTTGTTGTTCTGCTGTAGAAAACAGTGTCCAACGATGTAGTGGGTAGAATGACGGACACATCAGCGTACACTGGGACTCATAAGTTGAGGTTCGATGAAGATGGAAAGGGGAAAGGGTTGGAGGGAAGGGATTCCATTGCCAAAGGGAAAGGAATGATTCCTGGGTCTGTTAGCGGTCAGACTGCGTACGTGAGTGGGTACAAGGAGGAAGGGAAATATCATCAAAGTCCAAAGACAAGTAAAAAGGTAGGCTTTAGTAGTTGCTACATAGTATTGGTTTGTGTCCCTGGTCCCACACATGCACTGGTACATATGATGTCCATGTTGAAATACACCATTTCCTTTTTGGTATTACATAGAGTGACATAGTTGATCGCTTGACGGATACCTCCAAGTACACCGGTTCACACAAGCACAGATTTGATGAGTCGGGACGTGGGAAGGGTTTGGATGGAAGAGACCCTGCCAGCAAAGGAGCAGGAATGACTGCAAGCTCTGTTGGATCACAAGCAGGTTATGTCTCTGGTTACAAGCACGAAGGAACTTACGGCAAGAAAAAGTAGCTTGACTTACCAACAAAAAGTACTTTGTATGTGGCATAACATGACATTGTACATAAAGCCATATTTTATTTGCTGCATCACTTTTGCATACGTAGCATGTTCAGATACATGTCAAAAATGTTATTAACACAATCTAATAAAGTTGATAACATGATTTAATTGCAGTACTACATACACGATACATGACTAAACATCAGCAAGTACACAACAAAATATGAAACAGATCGAAATCAGCATGACATGAAACTACCTACAAATTATAGTTGGCCAGCTACAGTACTTCAATCTAGAAGGTTCTCCACAGGTTTGAGCACACTGGTAGAGGTTTTAAGAATGCCTTTCAGGCGTTTCTTTTTTGGAGCAATCCTGGCTGTGGCATTCTCCCCATCCCCATCACTGGAGCTGTCTGACTCCAATAAGGACAATGCTGAATCTCTCAGCATCTCATACTGCTTGCAAACTACTGACAGCTCTTCTCGTACTGATTCAAGCTCAAACTTTGATTCAGACAGTTTCTTCTCGGTATATCTTTGAGTCGCTTTGATATTCTCTAGTTTGGTTTGTGTTGCAAGCAAGTCATCCTTTGTAGCTACAAGCGTGGAATGGCTGATCTCAAGTTTGTCTGAGAGGTCCTCCTTCTCGTTGGAAAGTGCAGAAATTGCCTGCTTTCGTTCACGTAGTTCACTTTGAAGGAGTACAATCTTGGCTTCTGCAGTCTTCTTTTCTTCATACAAGTTCTCGCACTCTTCTTGCAGCTGGCTACACTTAGTCTCAAATGATTCACACTCAGTTCTCAGTGCCTTCTGGGCATCCTCTGTCTTCTTCTTTGTGAATTCAACCTCCTCTAATGCAGCCTTGAGCGAAGCAGACTTCATTTTCACTTCTTGTACGAGGTCATATTCTCGATTTTTGGCACTCAGCTGGTGATTGTTCAGTTCTTCACACTTGGCAATTTGGGACTGTATTTTTGCTTGGAGATCAGCATTAATGCTCTCTAGACTGCTGTTGTACACCTGAAGATCCTTAACTTCAAGTTTTAGGGAGAGAATGGTGTTCTCAGTTTCTTTCTCTTTTTCCAAGACAGACTCCAGGGAAAGTTGAAGGCGATCTATTTCATTCTGTAGTGCTGCTTTCACTTCACCACACTGCCCATGATCAGCCTCCAGTTCAGCAATCATCTTCACAATGTCTTCTGTGTCCAATTCGTACTGACTCAAGGTAGCTTGAAGAGCTTCAATCTTGCCGTTTCGAGCTGCCACCATTTCGGAGAGAGAAGTGACTTGTGAGAGAAGGGTGGTATTCTCGGTCTCCATTACCTCACAGCTGCACTTTAGATCGGACACTAACGCCTCCTTTTCCAGAAGAGTTGTTTCGACCTCACTCAACTTGACCTCCATGTCACTCATCTTTATCTGTGCTTCGGTGAGGGTGTACTGGGTAGTGGTAGTGTGGTTCTCCGTGTCACTCAGTTTCGTGGTTAGTTCAAAGTTGGACTGTTCCAGTGTTTCAAGATGTTTCATCAATTTATCTACCTCTTTCTCGTACATTGACTTGGCATTGTTGACACGAGCTAGCTCCATTTGAAGCTCTTCTATTGTGCTTTCTATCTTGACACACTGCTTCTGTGTTTCCCGGCGGTCTTCTTGGGCTACATGGAGGGAGGACTCGTTTTTCCTCAATTCTTCTTGAAGTTTGTTTGCAAGCTCCAAGTTCTGCTTCACTTCTCGTTGAAGCTGAGAGTTGGCCTTGTTCAGCTCTTCAATGTGGGACTGGGATCGCTGCTGATCTAAATCACGTTCTACTAGTTGTCCACAGACTTCTTCATACCTCTCTGAGAGCTGAACCAGATCCTTTTGAAGCTTTTCTACTTCATCAGACTGACCAGTCTGTTGTCTACCTTTGGCCACCAAAACTGCATTTTTAGCTTCCAAAGCAGTCAGCTTAATCTGAAGATCTCTTTGACTCTCTTTAAGAAGATTCACTTGATCACGAGTTGCATCAAGAGTCATCTCAGCCTTCTCCAGCTGTGTGCAGAGCTCTTCTTTTTCAGCCGCCAAGACAGTCACTTTACATTTGTAGGATTGCACCACAGCCGACGTTTGTTCCTGAAGTTCCTTACGTTTCGTGTTGACTTGTTTTTGCAGCTCAACATTACGCTGCTGAAATTCATCGGCCTTTGATCGAAGGCTAGCCACTTCACTCTGTAATTCAATAGCTCTATTCTTTTCTTTTAGCTGCAAGCCGGCTGTATTTGCAAAAGTAGTCTTCATATCTTCATAATTCTGCTTTAGGTTGTCTTTCTCAGTAAGTATTTGTTCCAGTTGTGACTGAAGCTCAGTCAGTGCCTTCTCATTCTCTTTGGCATCTTTCTTCAGCTGGAAAGATTTCTGAGAGACAATCTGAAAGTTTGTTTGAAGACACTGGAGCTCTTGCTTCAATTTACCATTCTCGATCTGCAGAGAGTCCATTTCAGTCTCCACTGGGAATGGTTTGATTGGAGTGGCAGTGTTGTGTCCAGGCTTCAGGGCATTTCTCACAGGAGTCCTGCCTTGTTGGTGGTGCTGGGACTCCCTCTCCAGGCAGTCTCTACATGGACCACTCTGTTTCTTCATCAGTGAAGCATTCTCCAGCTCCAACTCCTCAATTCTCCTCACCAAGCCAGCCTCTTTCTGGACAATAGAGTCGTTCTCTTCGGTCAACTGTGCACACGTTTGCTTGGCCTGCATTAGTGCCTGGTTTAAGTTGGCAATTCTTGAAGAGCCATCTCGATCCTGTTTTTTATGCTGATCACGTAATGAGAGCAAAAGGTCTTCTTTCTGGTTCAACTCAAGCAGGATTTTGTCATTCTCTTCCTCTTTCTCAAGCAGTCTAACGTTTGTGTGTGCAAAGTGGAGCAAAATATTTAAAACAGGAATTTAATTTACTTATTAAATTTTGCATAAAATTATGGAGTAGAATGCTTAAAATTATTCATATGTAATTATCAAATAAGCTCCTCACTTGGCCTTAAGGTTCTTTATCTCCAGTTGGAAAGTGGAGGTTGTTGCTTTAAAAGATGTGCTCTGGTCTCTACATTGAGCTTCGGCATGTTCCAGGGCCAGTTTGGCATCGTGGGCCAAAGCTTTGGCTTCCATCTCTGCACTCTCAGCCTTCTCCAGCTGATTCTTCACATCCTTCAGTTTGTGCTGGTATTCACGTAAGTCATTCAGCAGCTCTGTCTTTCTAAATCGTTACAAAGCATCATTTCAATGAATGGCATGTCTATGTGAGTATTAAAATAATATCTAAAACTCTGGATGCCTACCTCAAATTCACAGACTTCAAAGCATCTTCTTTTCTGCTTAACTCCACCTCAGCATCAGACAGTTTTTCACGAAGTGTCCTGTTTTCGTCTTCAAGTTTTTCAAGCTCCTTTTTGGTTGCCATTGCTGATCAAAATTTTGAACAGAGTTTTGGTGCTCTTTGAATTGACCAATCACATTTGAGCTCTACACCGTACGCCCACGCCCCACGTGTAGGTGTGCGTTAATTAGAAATTCGACACAGCAATGGAGTTGGACTTTTTACCCACAATTGAGGACGATCGAGAGGTAGAAGAGGAAGAGAGTGACTCTGAGGAAGAGGTAGACCATTGTAGAGTCGAGGAGAATATCATTGGTTCACACGATCTGCTCTGTATGTTTGTAAAAGGTTACCAAACCCTCAGGTGGACGTGCTAAAAACCAAGCGCAATCCATCTTTAGTGAAGGCTTTCAGTTCCTTCAAGATGGAAGCTTATGGGAAGATGATATTAGCTGGGACATTGATGATGATGTGATGCAAATGGCAGTTAAAAAGCAAGTAGGTTGAGTAACATTAAACTAACATCACTCACATTTCTAGTTTATTGTGAATAAATGTGTACTTGCACATAATTTTTGTCCATCAGAGACCACAGACATCCTTGGACGACAAGATAGCCAGAGTACGGGAGCTAAAGAGGGCGAAGGTACAAGTGTATTGTATCCATGATTCACATGATAGTAGAGTGTTTCATACTGATTGTAGAAAGAGAAACTTGCCAAAAAGTCCTCCAAAGATGACTCATCAAATACCAAAGGAGATGTCGTATCATCTGATAGTGAAGACAGTGATGATGAGATGAATGGGGAGGACAACAGTGATGAGAGTGAGAGTGAATCGTCTGATAACCAGAGCGATAGTGGTGACACTGGGTCTTCAGCTGAATCAAGTGGGGAAGAACCAGAAGACACAGTTAAGGTGGGTGGGACTATTGTGTGGTCTTTTATTATGTTCATTGGTGTCATCACTTTTGTACTCTGTGTAGGTGAAGAAAGCAAAGAAAAATTCTGACACTTCTTTCTTTGATGAGCCGCCTCCTCCTCAGAAGAGTGATGTTAACTTCACCGACATGAACCTATCAAGACCACTGCTAAAGGTACACTAAGATCCACTTGTTGCTTAGTTGTGTTTCATGTTAGTCTTCTTGTACATTTACTAGGCGGTGACTTCTCAAGGATTTGTCAACCCAACTCCCATCCAAGCCAGCTGTGTCCCTGTTGCTCTCATGGGGAAGGACATCTGTGCCTGTGCAGCTACTGGCACTGGTGAGTGAGACAAATGGTCACAAATAGTTGAAAAGGTGAAAAGAAAAATTAAAAATGAATAAATAACCTCGTTACAGGCAAGACAGCAGCATTCATGCTACCAATTATAGTCAAGCTCCTTCTTGGCTTTTATCCTAACAAACTCTTGCCTCAGGTTGTCTGCAACATCAGTGTTGCTGTCCACAAACAAACGAACGGGACGATTGAGACTTAGACGAGCCAGCTCCTCAACCTGAGAACATACAAGTATAGGTAGATAGCATTGTGCAGGTAACATAATGTTGCAATAATCTTACCTGGTCAGTCATTGTTGCAGAGAATAGCATAGTTTGTCGGCTCTTTGGACAGAGTTTGATGATGTCATTCAACTGATCTTCAAAGTGTTCATCTAACATTCTGTGGAAGAATAAATGAGAGCAAAAGACTCGCAATATGAACAGTGCTAGTGCCAGGGCACACCTATCAGCCTCATCAAGCACCAGGATCTCTACTGTACTGAGAGTAAACGATGGTGCATTATGAAGGTGATCCACAAGTCTACCAGGTGTTGCAACAATCACATCTGGATTCTTTCGTAGCATAGCCTCTTGACTCTTGCTGTCCAGACCACCTAGGAGAGATGCTCAACACATGACGATGTTTGATTGTTGAGTAGTACAATCATATCATACCTGCTGCAAGGCAAAACTCAATGTCTGTATGTTTTGAGAGGGCTTTTCCAACAGAGTGCACCTGAAGGAGGGAGAGAAGCCATTGTCACTGGTCAGCTAGTGCAGAATGTCTTTTGAATCACAACTATTTAAAATTGATATAGTATCTCTTGTCCTATAGCTCTGTGCTGTCGAACTTTCAAGGAACATTGTTTGATATTTCTCAACACAAAAAAGGCAGCTCACAGGATGAGGATAATCCTTGGACTTCTCAATCTTAGAGCTAGCGAGTTGCATGGAAACCTCTCACAGTTGCAGGTATATTGTATGATCCATATCACGTGACTGCACTTAGTTCAAAGTATCTCGTTTAATATTCTCACAGAGAATTGAGGCATTGAAACAGTTCAAAGATGGTGATGTGGACTTTCTGGTGGCCACTGATTTAGCTTCGAGAGGACTGGATATTGAAAGAGTGAAAACTGTACGTTCTGTTTTCCACGAGTCAATTAGATATGCAACATCAGATTCTGTTATAATTTTGTATTCAAGGTTATCAACTTCAGTATGCCTTCTTCAGTAAAGCAGTATATTCACCGAGTAGGTAGAACAGCCAGAGCAGGCAGGAGTGGACGGTAAAGAGAAGGAAACCTCTTGTAGCACTTTCTTCCATGATTTCACTTAGTCCCTTCTTACTGCATAGTTCTGTGTCACTTGTTGGAGAGAAGGAAAGAAAGCTGCTGAAGGATATTGTGAAGAGTGCAAAGTATCCTGTTAAGAGTAGACTCATTCCTCAAGGTATGCAATGTGTACCACCTTCTGTGAGGTGTTTCTGTTTCATGAATCATCTTTGGCAAATTGCAGAAGTGATTGTGAAATACCGTGATAAGATCCGTAAACTAGAGTCTGAGGTGAAGGAGATCTTGAAACAAGAAGAGGAAGAGAAGCAGTTGAGACTGACAGAAATGGAAGTCAATAAAGCCCGTAATCTTGTTGAACACGAACAAGAGATTTTCAGTCGGCCCAAAAGAACGTGGATACAGACTGGCAAGAAGAGACCAGCTGTCAGTGATGTGGCAACAGGGAGCAATGATTGGTCTACTCTGCCGTTGAGTAAGAAACGAAAGAAAGAGGAGATAAAGAAGAAAACAATGAAAAACAAAACAGAAACTGTAAGTACATAATTATGTTTAGTGAATAATTTCTTACAATTCTTCCTCTAATAACAGCCTGAAGAGAAAGCTGAAATGCTGAAACTTAAGTATGAATCAAGAGTCGCTAAGAAAGCCAGAAAAAAGAAGAAGCTTTACACTGTTCACCCTGGTGAGGACAGACCCAAAAAGTTTGGTAAGACAATGTATGGATGTTATGTTTTGAGCATGTGTGCTTCAAACAAAGAACTGTTATTAAATTTTACAATAGGAAAAACGAAATCCCAATCAGTGATAAAATCATTTGAACAAGAGTTGACTGATACCAGTAAGAAGACTCTGCGATCACTTAGAAAGTGAGTTTCACTTGCATTGTTGGTTGCATTCAGTTTAGTTTCATACTGGTCTTTTGATGTTCTACTATAGAGCACCCCAAGTGTTCTCAAACAGTCAGAAAGGCAGTAGGTTCAAGTCAAAGAAACGGTCAGTCTCATGACTTACACCAAGAGTATAATGGTAACAGGGGAGAGTGTCCAACAATGGCAACAAGTCCAACATAATTTTTTGACATTTAAAGGAATTTTGACTATAATTATAAGTGTTGTTTTGTTACTAAAAACAAAATGTGACATTTATAAATCATCACAAAACGTCACGCATTTTATTTTTGGTAATAAAACAGCACTTACAGTATAAAATGGCACAGTTCCTTTAAGTGTTATTCATTCACATAAGAACAACCTCCCTGTACATTACTAGTTGTAGTGTAGCTATTAATAACATCCTGTCAAACAGTTGTAATGCAGTACTGATAAAACACTCTCCCTACTCATTTGTACTCTTATACTTTTGCTTACACTATTGTGGTCCAATATTTATCCCGCTCACACATTTTACTCTGATACAGATACAAGAGGAGATGAATTCGAAACTGGTCAAGATGCACATCTATGTTTATTTGTTTATTTGCTCATAGAAATTAGCTAATTTCATGCATGAGAAAATGGTAAACGTCGACAAGTTCAAAAACTTGATTTACCGGATTGACAGCAAGCGCGTCACGTTCATGGAATTCACATGGACAGCTACAGAGAGATGAGACTAATAAAAAACTTTCAAAGAGAGAGGTGATAATGGATCGAACTATTCCCACAGCTTGGAGCCTTTACACCTTGGGACATAGGTGTACAAGAGTGAAATCTCTATTGCCAAGTAGATGTATGTTGATGTCGGCGAGAACTTGTCAACGGTCACTACACTCACATGCTTCGTTACTGGCTTCAAGAAGTATGGGTGACAAGACAAAGTTTCACGTTACTATTGACTCAATAAATCCATCCTTGCGGAGGATGAGATACGCAGTGAGAGGTTCACTACCAAAAGAGGCTAAAAGAATCGAATCTGCCATTAGAAAGGTGCTCAGATTTTTATACAAATTATCCATGTATCTTTACAAGCACAGTGTCAGAAGTGACACTATCTAGAATTAGTTCTAACCTAGCTAGTACAATTCCCTAAAATTATGGTGGTAGAACAGTCCCTCATTTTGGTTCATTTGCTGTAATTAGGGAGGGGCACATCCAATAATTCATTTTATATTACCATTTGTGGCATGTGTTTTCATTGTCCTAGGGAGAAGAATCATACCCATTCAAGAAGGTACTGTTCTGTAACATCGGTGACTGTCATGCCATGGGACAGAAGCCACTCACCTTTGTCAGGCAACTTCTGGCAGCTTGTTCTAATCCAGATGATCTCTTAGGGAAAGGAATCTACCCCTCTGATGTGGAGGAGAGAGCAAGGCTCATCTTAGAACATTGTAGTGGAAATAGCATAGGTACACTTGTGTGTGTGTGTGTGTGTGTGTGTGTGTGTGTGTGTGTGTGTGTGTGTGTGTGTGTGTGTGTGTGTGTGTGTGTGTGTGTGTGTGNGTGTGAAATACCTCATAAACCAACCCTTTCCCACTTCAGTTATTGCTAAGCTTCCCTTTGTTAAGCTGACAATACAGTAGAAACAGGAAAAGCCTGAGCTATTGTATTGTGTACCTAGTTCCTCACTCATTCCTTGCACACAGGTTCTTACTCTGAATCTCGAGGGATTAAGATTATCCGTCAACATGTGGCGGAGTTCATCTCACAGCGAGACGGCATACCGTGCTCACATCACAACATCTACCTTCTCAATGGGGCCAGTGATGGCATCAAGTCCATGCTCTACATAATGAAGGGCTCAAAGGAAACTGGCGTCATGATCCCTGTACCACAGTACCCTCTCTATACAGCTGCCATTGCCCAACTCAATGCACATCCAGTGAGTCACGTGTGCAGTGTATTCGTAACACATTCATTGAGCATTTTGACAGAGTACATGTGTCTTTATTGTTCGTTTTCTTCAGCATTTACATAGCTGTAAATAGTGACAAACTATTGATGTCGTGTTGGTGATATATGATGGATGTATGTGTGTGTGTGTGTGTAGATACCCTACGAGTTGGATGAAGACAATAATTGGGCCCTCAACATTGAGTCGTTGAGAAATAGTGTGAGAGAGGCCAGACTCACCTGTGATCCACGTATTGTGGTCGTCATCAATCCCGGTAACCCTACTGGTAAGCCCCCCACATGGTGCACGGCAACGTAGTAGAATATGTGCATACTGGTGTATGTAGCAAATGTAGCAATTAGTGTTGAAGTGAGATAAGGTTGCACGGTATGTAAACTTGGTGCATTTTTGCTTTGATATCTCAGTGTTGTAGTGCATTCATACATGTATATTGTGTGTGTGTGTCACTTCTATGAAACATATCTTCACTGGCTATGAACTTTAGGTCAAAACCTTCCCAAGGAGAACATGCAGGAGATCATTGAGTTTTGTCATGATGAAGGCCTTGTGTTGTTTACTGATGAAGTAAGGAATCACAGTGAAATGTACCAGCTATCATTGATTCATGTGTGATCTAAAGTGGTCAATTTGTGCAATGGATTGAGATGTCTTATTTACCTGTTCACTCCCTCACAGGTGTATCAAGAGAATGTGTACACAAAGGGATCTAAGTTCCGATCATTTCGGAAGGTTCTGCTAAGCATGGGTGACAAATATTCAGACTTTCAAATGATCACTTTCAATTCAACTTCTAAAGGATTTTTTGGAGAGTAAGTCACACTTAGTGCCTTTCAACATGATACACACACACACACACACACACACAAAAGGTGTGGTATTAGAGGTGGCTACATGAACCTCATTGGCCTGGATGAGGCAGTGAAGGATCAAGTCTACAAGCACTTCTCTATCAGCTTGTGTCCCAACACACCAGGACAGGTAAGCCATGAATAATATTGACCAGGCCACAGATTAAGTTCAAAGCTCAAGTTGGTTCAGTGTCATAGCAACAGAGGATGTGTGGTGTGCATGTCATTGTCCAAACTGAGCACAAATCATGAATATCATCACAATAGCTTCCCTTCTGTCCTCATAGGTGGTGACAGATGCCTTGGTAAAACGACCTGAAAAAGGTGACCCTTCATATGAGGTATACATGGCAGAAGTAGATGAGGTGTTACAGGAGCTGGCAAGGAAAGCTCAGCTGGTCTACACGAGAATGAACAGTATCCCAGGGGTGTACTGCAATGAAGTGCAGGGAGCAATGTACGCCTTCCCCAGGATAGACATACCAGAGGAGGCACTGGAAGATGCAAAGGTGTGTTTGATGTTCAGTTACGCAAGTTTGTCGTTTGCTCATTGATTGTTTGCAAAATGGATTTTGCATCTTGAAGGGAAAAAAAATTCTCCTTTTGTCTGTAGAAAATGGATCCCAACATGGAATTGGACAAGTACTACTGCTTTGAGTTTCTGAGGCAGAAGGGTGTGTGTGTCATTCCTGGGAGTGGATTCGGACAGAAGGCAGGAACCCATCATTTCAGGTTTGTGCTTAAAGGAACTGTATCAGTATGTAGTCACCAAAAATAGAAATCGCCATTTTATGGACCCCAGAAATGTGTACGTTTGCATACTTGCTCCATGTACTGCATTTGTTACTACTTGCACAATAGCAACTGTATGGTCAGTTATTGTTGTAGCTCGCATGAGTAGCTTTGTTCCCAAGCTCTCTCCCTATACTGTGAATACTGAAAAAGAGGAAGGGAGAGAGCCTGGTACACAAAATCACCTGAATGACATAGCGGCTAGAAAAATCAGATGTCATAGTAGAGAAATTATATGAACTTTCTCTACATTCAGGTGATTTTGTGTACCAGGCTCTCTCCCTTCCTATTTTTCAGTGCTCACAGTACAGGGAGAGAACCTGGGAATGAGGCTACGCATAAAATTGCATGTAAGGTATCTGGTCATGTTTGATATTTTTAGCAACAAAGCAGTGCTTATGTACTGATACATTACCTTTAATGGCTCTTGTAATTGGTGGTCATGATCAATGACATGCACCGGCCTGCCGCACACACTATTTCTACAATCTTTGCAGAACGACCATTTTGCCCGCTGAAGCTGATCTTGTTGACATGTTGGACAGATTTGAAGAGTTTCATTGTAATTTTCTGAGAAAGTATGGAAAATTGTAATTATTATTATTAAGATTAATTTATGATTGCATGGTAAAAATTTACTTGTTCCATGGAGCATTTCACGTAAAACATCACCGCTATTAATATTTTTCATAACACATTATTATAAGTTATTAGTGATGCAGCCATCCAATTGTGCACCAACACTCGTTAGCATAATTATTATTTATATTTATTATTACTATATTAATTTTGATGGATGATGATGATGAAGATATAAAATTATTTTTTATTGTGACAAAAGATTGTGGGCTTTGATTAATGCTTCTTTATACTTCACATCAGTCTGTTCTTCAGTGCCTGACAACCCTGCATATGTGCACATACGTACATACAAGATGAATTCAATGAATCAACCTATACAGTCGTATAACTCCTTGTATTACAAGCCTCGTTCCCAGGCTCTCTGAGTCCGGCCTGGGCCCCAAGTATACAGAGTCAATATTACTCTAGATGGAAACTAAGGGCTATATACATTCCCAACAAACCTAAAATTTTTTTGGCTTTATGGCTGTTTGTTATGTTGATCCTTACACATGCAGGTATATAATTATATTCACAGTATTACTCAGGTGCATTAAGGACTGGGACCAGCTAAAATTTTGACATCAAGGTGGTTATTCATGGTGCTATACCAGAAAATATATACATTATTTAGACTTCTTTTAAACATTATATGAAATAGGAATGTTTAATAATTAGAAAATTGATTTAATTAGCCACGCCCACCACAAGGATGAGTGGGTGTGGCACTATAAAGCGATGGAGGTCGATAGGCAAATTTACACAACACGGAATATAAGCGCCTAAGCTAGAGCGGTTTCACTGTGCTCAGCAGACTCTGCAGTTAATGTGGACAATAGCCTCTACTGCGTTTTAGCTAAAAATACACAGAATGCCAATTATGAGACAAAAAGTTGTTTTTTTATGAAGCTAATTAACATATTTTGCGCTGTACGAGCGTAACTATGTTTATTTTCTGAAAAGTAAAGAAATATTCTTGTTTACAGCCTAGTTTAGATCATACTTACCTCATTTACTGACCTTCACAAGCGTCGTAAGAATTCCGTTCAAAGATTCTTGACTTTAGTGAGGCTACTTGCCATGTCATCTCTAGACCACGTGATCACTACAAACGCTGTACATACCAATATGAGCGATAGCTTAGAAATAACTAGCAAAAAGAAGCTAAATTAGCAGCAGAACTAAAAATACCTCTCACAAACTTTCACAGGCAGCTCACTTTCTTTTCTAAATGAGTCAATAAATCAACAGTCACGCAATGATCATATGACAAAAAAGGGCGTGTACTATAGATACTTACGGGGCGCGCGCCGTTTTTGCTGACTCAGCAATAATTCGTGGTCCCAGTCCTTAATGTACCTGAGTAATTATCATGCAAAAGTGTATACCTGGAACCAAGCTGTTTGTAGCCACTTTAAGTTTACTGGAGAGCTCAGATTTCCTTAAAACGTTCTTTATCTGTGAACACACAAAATAATACAAAAAGTCCAGCTAACTATGTAGCCAGTGTAACACATACCTTAGCACAGTTGTGAAGAAGAGCCCACACTGCTGATGCAGCAAGAGCTACATTCTGTTTACTTTCAGAACCCAGAGCAGTTGAGAGGACCATTGTAAAGCTCTCTAGTTTTTCAACAGAATTTTATCAATCAATCTCACAGATCCAGTACAAGATTCAAGTAATGATTATGATGTACATACGATTGGATGCCATCAGTGCCTTGGCGGGGCTGTAGAAGGAGAGGTTCCTGAGCACCATCAGACAGCTCGTCTGGACCTCTTCACTGGCATACTGGTGGACATCAAGCAGTACTTCCAGTGACCCTTTCCACCAAAATTAATAGGCAAACACATCAACCATTTATAGCAGGTGCACACGATGTCCTCATGACCTATATACCTGGCTGTTTGAAGAACATCTGTTGTCCCTCTGTTGAGAAGGAAAGGTTCACAAGTAGTTTGATCCACAGCGCACTCAGTCTGGTGGGTGCACACTTTGAAGAAGGCTTTTCTGATGAGGGACAAAGGGCTGTGAAGCTCGAAAGAAATCCAGTCTACATAATTATATAATTATACAAAGCAAGAGTAAAACTAGTTTGAAAGTGACAGCTGTGTATGTACTTATGAACTGCACCTTCTTTATAATGGCTCTACATTCTTGAGAGAGAGCACAGTTGGCCAAGAGTGTGAAGAGGGCCCCCAGCACCTCAGAGTGGGGGTTGGAAATCTTTGAAGCAGTACAATTCTTGTAGCTGATGATGGTTTGTGAGGCTAACTTCAAAACTTTCTGAAGGAGACTAGCACTACCTTTGCTCGCACAGGCAAGAGAAGCACGACCTGATAATAATGATAAGCAACAAAATATTTCAACTATTTAGTTACTATGACACTGTAGTTTACGGCACCTTGTGAGTGTTGTGCTGAAAGAGCAGATAGCATCCGTAGCACAGCCAACAACAGCCTCCTATTCACAGTGCACACCGGCCACATGTCACTCACCACTGAAGCTAGGTGACACCGCACACAAGCCAACTGATGGACAGCAAGAACAAAACAAGATAACACTTCATCTCCACAACTGGCTATGTAAAATTACGCACCTTAACACTAGAAGATTTGTAGATAAAGTTTCTGATCAGGCCAACAGTTGATATCAGTTCACTCAGAGCCAAAGACTCCTACAACAGTAGATAAAATATTAACCTAGTTGTTACAATAAGAGACCGTTCATCAACTATTTACATGTTTTCTTTTCTTCTCAAGATTTTCTATACACAGTTTAGCATGTAACATCTTCACCAGATTAAGGCTGGACTCCAGCAGTCCACCTGAAGTGTGACAACACACATCATTAAAGATACAGTTGTGCAAACATACACTTACCATCCAATGCCGTCTCTTTGGCTGAGGAGCTGCATGCCAGCAACAAACCAAGAGCCTCTCCAAGAAGCTTCTTCTCTTCAGAGTAAGATGCACCCTGGTCATGTGCTCTCAGTAATGCATTGCAAATGACACTACCAAATGGTGAAGCCTTCTCTGCCTGGTTGCCATCAGCCTAAGAGACAACAGCAAACCAATCACTACACCACGGTCTTACAAACAGGATGCTGAATACTTGCCTCTGTTCCTCCAACAGCACGGTCTGGCTCGGGGACTAGTGTGTCCAGTATATGCTTCATTGCATCTACCATTGCTCCACACTCAGCAGTCTCTTCCCTTGGAGGTACTTTAAACCGGTGTACCAGCAGGGAACAGAACAACGTTAGTGCATGCTTCTTCAAAGATGAACCAGTTTCATTCAAAAGACTATCTACCAGGAGACCTAGGGTAAGATGTGATTGAAAGGTTTACTCTCAATGGAATCAAAGGTACTGGTGATGGTGTTCAGTTACCAACAAAGGTATTCCAGTGTAGCTGCAAACCAGAGAACACCAGCTCAGCGTTCAAGAAGGAGACTCTCGACACCAATGTTAGAAACAGGGATAAAATTCTAGAGCACATCTCCAGACAATCGCCGTCTGTATATATATATACCATTGAAATTCACTCTAAGGCAGTGTACACTAGTATGATAATACATCGCTGCTATCGAACCTTTTCTCCTATTGTGAGACATTTCCACTATCCTTAGATGATGACAAAGAGCCTCCACAACTCTTTGGTTCAGAAGGTGTGGTAGCATTGTGTCCGATTGTAACTGAGCCATTGTGTTCAGCAGAGTCAGTACATCCACGCACATCTTCACCCAACAGGAACTACATGCATGGATAAGAGAGAAAATGAATGAAAGGTCACAAGGATTAACTTGAGTACAAAATCCTTTACCTTGCAACCTTACCTTAACACTCTAGTCCCCTTAACAAAAACCTGCTGCAGTATGGAGGAATCAAGAACCCTGTATTTAAGATAAAATTCTAAAACTCAAGAGACAAATCTATAGGTGTACAGTGTGTATAGGAATTAATTTACATTGTCAGTGACTCTAGCCAGTTGACCTGATGTGTGTGGACCTCAATGAGCTCAGGAGAAGCAAGGAACAGATTGTGCAAGAGACAACACGCCCCAGAGACCACATAGGGATCACAGAATCCAAACAGCTTACGACCCATGCCTTCACTACCAGTAAGACCATCACCACCACCATTAGTGTCATCATCTTCTTTGTCCACTTCCTGTCTGAGAGTTCTATCATTGTCATTCTCCCGTTGGTCAACAGTGGAGGAGCCTTCAGAGGATGAGGAGGTTTGCGTTGAGACATCTTCTAGTTCATGCTGATGCTTGAGCTGGATGAAGCTTTGTAGAGTCGGGATGAACTTGTAAGAATCAAGAAGGGACTTTAAAACATCTTTTCCTTTGAGAGACACCTAGTGACAGACAATACGATGTTGAAAGTACTGTTGGGTTGTGATTACCAGAGGGTAGGAGAAGGGGGGCAGGGGGACTTTTGAGCTCAGCCTCTCTAGTCCAGAAGAAAACTTATGCTTAGGTTACATTTCCCCCCTAGATGCCTCCCACACTTTTAAACACACTCCTACCTCTCTGATTACATTTCCTACCTCATTGCAGCTATAATAGACTAGCAAAGTGTTCCATTTCTTTTGTTTGTTGCACAGCGCACTAAGAGTCACCAGCACCATCAAGGCCTGTGAAGTACACAAGTGTCAGCACTGGTAATGTATATTTGCCAGTCAGTGGAGGGTCAATGGATGTATGATTAGACCAGTAGCATACCTGTTGCTTGACTAAACTACACTCTCTGCTATCTCTGAACACCTCCATACAAGTGCCCCAGAGCCCAAAGGGTGAGTGAGAAGACCAATCAGAGCTGATCTCCACTGCTACACTCAGAGTGGAACAGAGTGTGGCCAACAGACTGAATCCAGCGTATCGCACCTGCACGTTGAAGTAGAGAGGTGACCAGAGCTATCACACTGCATCACAGATAACATAGCTAATGACTCTATACAGCACACAACCACACACACACACACATAATAAATTAGCCTCATTACCAGGCTCCTGTTTCGTGAAAACAAGAAAATATTTGCAATGGAGGAGCCTGGGAACGAGGCAACACACATATGTAGTGTACCTTGATATCTCTGTCCTCAATAAGAGCATAGAGCCACTGCTTTTCAGCAGAAGGAGAAGAATGGAGCCACTTCAACCACCATTGCTAGAAAACATAACATTTATATTAATTACACAGTAATGAAGGGGCCGAGACATGACCCCCCCCTACCTCTGGGGGGTGGAGGGACCTGGTTATTTGAATGAGATGACACATGGAGAGGGCAGCTCTGGAGGTGACCCCCTTACCCATGAACGAGGCCGACATTACACCTTGTCCCGATATAAAGGACCATATCACCTATATACAGTGATGGGAATAGTGGGTGCATGTGTGTATACATCTCGCAAATACCACACAGTGCATACTTGACGTAAGGATGATAGCAACTTCATCAAGAGTCCAACGCTGGGAGTTGAACAGATAGCTTTGCTGGATGGAAGAGTTTTGGTATATCACTTACAAATAAACACTAAAAATGTACATCTTGGTGTGTTTTAAGGTGAAGAATCCAACCTTGCTGTGAGATGGAGCAAACATTCTAGAGTGCTCTCCAACAGAGGGAGGTCATAGTAGCCAGGAGAGCCAGCTATGTCCAGGCACTGCTGCAAGGTCTGGAGGAGAGTCAGGGAGTCACACACTTCACTGACCTCACACTCAGGCTGTGAAACCAATGCCTCCATTAGACCAGCATAAAACCTCATCAGAGTCTTCTGTAGTGTTCTAAATAGAAAATGAAGTAGCTTTAGTTAGGCCTTTATTTTGAGTGAAAACAATTTTGCAGGTTACACGCATTTTTTTTTTACAGAAAGCAATTTTGAAGATTTGTGGATTTGAGGGTGATCCTTGAAAATAAAAACCACAAAGTTTTGCCATGTAGTACTACCACAATGGTGAGGGGTATGTACAAAATTACACTATTTGATCTCTCCCACCCATATAATATTATATAGGTGGGATATAGTGTGGGGGGTACACTAAATACGCTATTTTCCTCCTATATCTATAGGAAGAGATATAGCGTAGGGGTACGCTATTTTCCTCCTATATTTTATATAAAGTACTGGGATTTAGTGTAAGTGCATTATTGCTCATTTCTACATTGGGAGGGGGACTTTAGTGTACAATCACAATTCCAGACCAACTAATTATGTTAATTTTATAGGGAAAGGTAACAATGATTGTTTAAAAATACAGGAGATAATAGGGTGTGTGTGCATTGTTACAGAATGATGGAAATATTCTTTCTTCATCTTCTTGCTCGGCTTCTTGTTGGGAATGGCTGCAGTACTTGGGTTTGAAGACAGCTACTCAGGTGTTCTCTCAATTGACCTTCATTGTAAATGTTCTGTTCGGGAGTCTCCCCAAATGCCAGAGCAGTGGCATTGACTATTGCATACAGCCCACAGTCACACTGGACTGACTAGAGGCAAGCTGCTTACAAAATCTACCAAGCATCATAACAACATGAAAACAGAATGGCATACCTTGGACTTCAATGTAGATACTTTTCTTATCACCACCAATCCATTGATCTTTTTCTGTGTCTTCCTCAGACTGATAGTCAAAGTCATCTCCTGATATATCCATTCAAAGTAGATCTCCTAGCTGAGCTAGTTACTAGAAACTGAGACTTGGAAAATGATTGCTAGCATCTCAGTAGGCCAGCTTTTATTTCACTTTTGACAGGTATTGAGTAAGGTCATTTTTTGACAGGTCCTTCCTCACTTTTTGACAGGTCTTGAGTAAAGGTTGACAGGTTCATAAACATAAAGGGGTGCACTCTTGCAAATAATAATTATAAAGGTACAGAGGTTGAGGTACACACATCATAGCTACAAAGCTCTTCACTTTGCATTATATACTTTTCTCTCAGACTGATATCATGTTACTCTCTATATTCTCCACTCTACTCTTTATATTTAAATTTAGGAGGAAAATAGCGTACCCCTATGCTATATCCTTCCTATATATATGGGTGGGATATTTAGCGTGGGGTACGCCAAGATTTTGCCCTGCCCGTCCATATATATTGGAGGGATTTAGCGTACCCCCCACACTATATCCCACCTATATATATGGGTGGGAGAGATCAAATAGTGTAATTTTATCTATACCCAATGGTGAGCAAGACAATTTGTGTGAAATTAAATTCACGAAAACCTACTGTTAGTAAATCCGCAAATTTGCTTCCCTAAAATATACCCAATATGGTAAAAAGGACCTATATACATGTACATGTATATGAGCTCAGTAAGAGTATCTGACTCTGTACCTGTGAGCAGCTCCGCTCTGGGTGTGGTCCAGAGAAGAATGCAGTAGGCGCAAACAGACAGCATCACGACGACCACAAGTGGTTTGAGCTAGCCACCTGAGGTGGGCAACAATCCTACTGTCGCTTCTTCTCTTGCTGCTCCCAAGGAGAGTGCTGGAGATGAACTGCAGCACTGAGTCGAGGAGCTCAATGTCCTTTAGTGAGCTGGGCTGTGCTGTTAAGAATCTGTGGATTAGGGGATTGCATACAATGAAGGATAGCAAAAGTATAATATTATTAAAACACTCTTGAGGATAGACAAAAGGGTAATATAATGCTAGGCTATAACATCACCAAATAACCTTCCAATAGCCTCCTTCCACTGCACGTCACTCAGGACCACACCAAATGGACCATCAATGAAAGCTGCATTGAACACCACCTCCGCCTGCTGCAGTGACACTGCAACACCACTGTGTGACGGTGCCTCTTTCAGTTGCTCAAAACAGTGTCTCAGTCTAGAGTCGATGGAGAAACACTGCAGACCAACAACTTCACACCTCAACAGCTGAGGCTCCCTCTCCTCCACTTCACGACCTCTCTCTTGACCCGACAGCACCTCATTGACACCACCGGCTAGGGCAACATTGTAGTGGACTCTGAGCATGCTCAGTAGCGGATCAGAAGTGAATAGTTTTGGGTCTATGCTACAAGCAGTTTCATGTGTCAAATCAAGGTCGTATCTCTTGACCGGAAATGGCAACCTAAGGCTGAATCAACAACATACAAAGGAAGAAGTTTAGCAGCTGTGTACCACCTACCTCAGTAGTGTGTGTTGTTACAACATTATGATGACAACTGTGCTCACCACTTTGAGAGAGGGTTTGGTGCTTGAATGGTTTCCCCCTCAACAAGAACACCAGCGGTGCAGAACACCAACAAGAAGAGAAGCTGGGAGAGACAGTAGAGAGACTCCAAATCCCTGTGACTTTGAATAGCAACTGAATAGAAAAACAAAACACCACCTCATCATGTCAGGCAACACAACTATCATCACACAGTTATACAGAAGGACTAGCCTTATCCCATACATCTTCCCCCTTATTTCCGAGGAGGAAGGTGCCTGGGGACAAGGCTACAGATGGACAGTCACCAAAACATGTGGAGTCTAAGTACCTTTCATGAGACTCATCAGCAACTCATAATCCTCGATGAGCTTCTTCCTCTCCTCAATACTGGAGGAGAGCAGCAGCAGCAGCAAGCACACGATAGAGTGCTTGACAAGTAGGGATGAATCACTTTGCTCTGTCTGTAGAGATGCAGCCTTATGGGTTTTCAAGATAACTACCAAATGATCGATGATGCCTTCTTCCAGAGCTAGCTCATGTAACAAACGATCTGTTGTGACAATAATGTTGGGAGCATCTATTGGAACGACTATCTATTTAGAGATAACTCTATGACCCTGTGAGGGAGGTACCTCGTAGCACAAGAGACAACTGCTCCATAGCTGATTTCTTTAGCGACAAATCCAGCGTAGGAGATCTGAGAATGTGCAGCAGCTTGGTCACATCTTCATACTGTACATACCAGACAGGCAGAGACAACCATGATGAAAAAATAAACAAACAAACCAAAAAAAAAAAAATGCTCAGGCAATAAACTTCATACAACCAGGTTACCTGAAAGGAACCATTTCTGTTCACAGTGTGGTCTTTGTTTGTCCTTCCCACGGTGAGGATGTCGTGCAGTGAAATCACTGATTGGATGGGAAAAGAGAAGGGCTGCTCTTCACTGAGATCACTGTGGGATATGATGAGCTTTGAAAGTTGAGTATACCCCCAAACACGGATTCTGAAGTGAAAATAAAATAAATTCACTGCAAGAATATTGTAAAAGTAAAAATAAAACAACATCAACAACAACAACAACAACAACAACAACAACAACAACAACAACAACAACAACAACAAAATAACTCTAGGGGAACATACTGTATCTTTTGAGAAAAGAGCAATCGAATGCAGCACTGCAGCTTGACCAGCTGAGGCAAGCAGGCATCTTGGTCGGTCGAAGTGAGCAATGATTGCATAGCCACACACAGCTGCTCACTACAGCCCATTGCAGCCTCCAAGAATGGCATCCACTCTAGCAGTGTCTCTCTGAGCTCGGGCCAGAAGTGACCGTCCTTCAACGATAGCAGCTCTGTCAAAACGTGGCACGCAATTGCAGAAACAGTTTCTGAAGCCGAGACTGCACCACTCGTACACAGTGAGCATACGATGTCAAATAAACTTCATACAACCAGGTTACCTGAAAGGAACCATTTCTGTTCACAGTGTGGTCTTTGTTTGTCCTCCCCACTGTGAGGATGTCGTGCAGTGAAATCACTGATTGGATGGGGAATGAGAAGGACTGCTCTTCACTGAGATCACTGTGGGATATGATCAGCTTTGAAAGTTGAGTATACGCCCAAACACGGATTCTGCAGTGAAAATAAAATAAATTCACTGCGAGAACATTGTAAAGATAAAAAATAAAACAACAACAACAACAACAACAACAACAAAACTCTAGGGGAACATACTGTATCTTTTGAGAAAAGAGCAATCGAATGCAGCACTGTAGCTTGACCAGCTGAGGCAAGCAGGCATCTTGGTCGGTCGAAGTGAGCCATGATTGCATAGCCACACACAGCTGCTCACTGCAGCCCATTGCAGCCTCCAAGAATGGCATCCACTCTAGCAGTGTCTCTCTGAGCTCAGGCCAGAAGTGACCATCCTTCAATGATAGCAGCTCCGTCAAAATGTGGCACGCAATCGCAGAAACAGTTTCTGAAGCCGAGACTGCACCACTCGTACACAGTGAGCACACGATGTCAGGATCAATGATGAGAGAGACGTGGGATGGTGACAAGCTGGTCCCTGCTTCATTCACCACACCACCGTGGGTGGCATTGGAAGGCAGGCGTCCACTCAAGAGTACCTATGAGAACATATGGGTGCATATGGTTAATATTTTTATGTGGAAAGTCAAAATTCAATGCCTCCAATAGAGGATAATGGAAGCCACTACAAAGAGAAATTCAAATACGCATGCATGGATGATTTGGGATGTGGCAAAATAATTATCTAAAATGGCTCATTCTATATGGAAAATTTTCATTCAATTTTAGAGTGTATTGAAAAGTGTACACTCTTTATACCAAATCTCCATCAATGCTGGGGGGGGGAGTGTGTGAGGGGGGAGTTGTAACTCAAATGTGAAGTTATAACTCTTGTAAATCAAGGTGAGTTATATCCTTTCACATTTTATAGCTGTTCAAGTCTGAAGGCTATACCTGATGCACATTCATGCAAGCATGAGATGTACCTATACTGTATACTGTAACAGGGTGGTCCACCCTGCATAACATAAAGGCGGAAATATTGGTGGGCATTTAATTTGGCGATTTTGCTCAGACCGCTTCCCACAAAAATATTGGAAGTTTTAAATTTGGCCTTTTCCTCCTTTGCGCAATGTATTGTAATAGAGCGAAAAAGAAGTTTACACGCATTTAATTTGGCGGTTTTTGCCCCAATCGCCAAACCGCCAAATTTAATGTATTGCCAATATTTGCACATTTACGGTAGTAGCAGAAACACTGATACAGCTACAGTATACGGTACACAGTTAACACAGGACACAGTATACAGTATACAGTACAAAGTACGCAGTATACAGTACACAGTATACAGTATACAATACACAGTAAACAGTACGCAGTATGCAGTATGCAGTACGCAGTAAACAGTACGCAGTATGCAGTAAACAGTACGCAGTATGCAGTACGCAGTATGCAGTACGCAGTACGCAGTATGCAGTATGCAGTACGCAGTACGCAGTACGCAGTATGCAGTACGCAGTACGCAGTACGCAGTATACAGTACGCAGTATGCAGTATGCAGTATGCAGTACGCAGTAAACAGTACGCAGTACGCAGTATGCAGTACGCAGTACACAGTACGCAGTACGCAGTACACAGTATACAGTATACAGTATACAGTATACAGTATGTGATACAGATCCACACACTCCTCACCTGTAATTGAGAGTACACTGTGTCTCTGACTCCAGTTGATCCATGGTGGAGCAGCTTCAACAGTAATGTCTTTGCAGGGGCCCAATCTGCTGTCTGGTGGTCTTCTGACATGACACTAGCAGAGCCACTGTGTGGGATAGAGTTGCTAGTGAGTAATTTCATTTTACTGTATAGGCATTTTTTTTTCACGGGAAGCAATTTCCACAGAATTTGCAGATTTGGGGGAGATCCTCAAAAAAAATATTGAAATCCATGGACTTCATCATGTAATACTATTGCAATGGCAAGCAAGACAATTCGTAAATCCACAAAATCCTACTAATCTGCAAAATTTGATCCCCCACAAAATACACCTTATATGGTAATACATTGAAACTAACTAAGAGTACTTGTATACTCACATTTTAAAGCAGACTTTTACGGCCTCTGAAATGAACTCCTCGTTGCAAGCAAACCACAATCCTGGCAGTCCTTCAGAGGCCAGCCTCACAACTGACCCAAGACTACTACTACCACTAGGAGGGGAAACAGCAGACAGGAACATGGACATCTTTGAAAATGAAGCAGCCATCTCCTTCACTCTGAGAAACACCTACAGAACAGTGGGGGAAAGATCACAGCATACATAAAATATCACTGCGCGTACAAAGAATCCCATACCCTACTGTTAGCTGTGTCTGCTACTTGAAACAATGGTAGCAGTCTCTCTAGCAAGTGAGGATGAGTCACACACAGCACGCCGTTCATCATTAGACCACTGAGAACACCAGACAAACAACCTAGTTCAGTCTGAGTTGTGTACAATGGCAAAGGCACAACATTTGACACATAGAGCACTAAAACATCACCATATCAAAGAAAAGATTGAAATACCATTGCTGTGTTTTGATGAAGTGGTAAGAGCTTGCTCAAGCAATGAGCCAAAGACACAGTAACACAGCAGACCATCTGCAGCTGAGGTGTGGGCTGCTTGGCTTGTGCAGCCAATCTTCTCCATTTGGACAGACACTGAGACACAACTGAACACAAACTCTCAATGCTTCCAACCAACTGCACTCTCTGAAACCATAAGCCAATAGGACCACAATGATTTCATCTTACCAAGACACTGAAAGGCTTGGTGCTTCTTAAATGTGAAAATACTTACCTCACTTTCACTCACACACCTCTCATGGCCCTCTAGCGATAAGAGATCCATAGCACTGATCAATAGCTGGAGACACTTAGAGACACACAAAGGTATTGGTGTGTGGTCTGATGAGAGAGCCCCTCCTTGGAGCTGAAGGCAGTCATGGTGAAGGCAGTGGGAGAGGAGGGTGGAGACAGTGGAGGCAGCGGAGAGACAGTAGTGCCTCACTGTGAGCTGCTGAGACTGAAGGTGCTTCAGTACCTCAGGAGGGAGTGACTCCAAGTCTTTGTGAGTCTTCTGTGGGGAAGTAATAAATACACACACACACACACACAGGTTGTGTATGATACTATGCTCCAAGTTTGTCATTGCACATACTTGTGAGATGGGTGCTGCTACTTGTAAGTGATCATTTTCAACAGTCGAGTCAAACGCGAGCTCTTCACCTTAAAGCAATACAGTACATCAAACCACACACTAGACAAAGAGAAGCTACATCTACAGGGAGCAATGGCTAACCACACAAAGAGAAAGTATCAGTGTGCATCATAGATGGGATCATTCTCTGGGCCACTTGGAGACACAGGAGCTCAGTGAACTTCAGCAGACAGTTGAGGATAGGGTGAAACTGATGTGAACTTCCACCAGAGGGCTCAAGAGATTTGAGCAAGCACTATAAATTATTGTCACACGAGAGAAAAAATATTTTAATCCTCTCCAAAGTTCGATCAGCATACGTACTGTAGTATCTTTTGCTTACGTGCAGAAGGGCTGGTCTCTGTAGGAAGAGGTGGGCAGGAAAGTCCTGGAGGAGGACATCTTGAATGAACTCACACGACCTCAGCAAAGATTCCGGTGTGGGATTATGAAGACGACTGAAGAGAAGATGATGAGGATGAGAATTAATACACAATACAATTCTATATAATTGTGGTATGCACCGAATTAGCGTGGTGAGACTATACCTCTGTGTAGTAGTCAAGATGTGGCTGTCATTGTTTGTGATTCTGATCCACTGAACATACCCTGCTCTAGTCAACGATCCATCTTCCTCTACAGGATAATAGTCCGGTACATTGGGCACACCCACACTGGATGCAGTGTATGCAAGCTCCAGGCCAGCGGATCCCAATCCACCATGTTCATTCTCCTCCTCTTCCACACTCTGTCTCATCACAGAGGATGCAGTGCGAGAATGAGCGCCATGATCGCTGCTAGGAGGAGTCGAGGGAGGAAAGTTGGCCTTGAGTTTCTGCAAGTACTGCTGGGGGAGAGCATGTCTCAAGGAAGGTGGCGAGTCCATTAAGGTGCTGTGAAGTCCAAACGACTCTCTGGAGATTTGTGGATAGCTGCCAAAATCAGTTGTGGATCCACCTGATGAATATGTGGTGTGACTCCCACTACTGCTGAGAGCAGCTGCCTCCTGGTCTACTCTCAGTGACACACCAGGGGGCCTTGTCAGAGAGGCACCACTCTCTCCTCCATCAAAGCTAGCAGCTGCCATCTGTGTCATCGAGGAAGAGGTGAGTGTGGAGGAAGGAGGTAGCTTGAGGAGATGCTCCACAGCTTCATCGATGGAGGGATGCAGTGACGAGTCACAGTGTAGTCTCAATTGAGAGAGAAATTCCACACCACCAATTTCAACTAGTGTCTTGGCTGCAGCTTCATGCTAAATTGAGAATCAGGAACGTAACAAATGTTTGATTGTGTTCAACTAGCAGTAACTTATGAGCTATCTACCTGGGTGAGTTGTGCTATGAGGGAGAGAGCCTGGGATTCCATTGCCCATTCATCAAAGTTGAACCACTCAAGAAGATGAGACAAGAAGCTTCTTTCATGGACCAACTCTGACATGGTGAGGAGGCTGTTTCTCAACTTGAAAATGATGCTCCTAAGACTGCGACAGCGTACCTCAACCAGGGGGTGGTCTATAAATGATATGTGTGTGTACAAACTGGTATCTTTTTCTTCTAGTGAGAATTAGTTTTATATATTTATAACTCTTACTAATTTTATCCAGTAGCTCTTTCAAAGGGTTCTCTCCTTTCTTCTCAGTCATGGTGGTGAAAGGTGTACAGCAGTGTAGCAGGGGTTGATGCTTACCAAATTTCCCGCCAAAGGTCAAAGGTTGAACATGGTGAGCTCTTTATGGAAATTTGCTGTAATAAGTCCATGATCTATTTGCAGAGCAAGAACAAGATGCATCTATCAGTGGCAAGTCCAAAAGTCTTCAGTGCTTTGTTAGCAGGCAATGTGAAGGAATTGAACAGCTTCACGCAGAATGAGTTGAGACCATTTCTACCATGCTTGTGTCGAATGGTGTTGGGTTCCATCCCTACATCTTCTGTGGCAGAATCAACAATGAGTCACTGGGATGGCAAGCGTAAAGTCATCCATGCTCTTATAGCAGGAATGGAAGAGGCAAATGCCATCAAGAAATATCTAGAAATCGATTTCCAGGTGAACATGCATTTTAGCATAGATGATCTTAGTTTCTTTCCGATCATTCATGATGTATTCACTTTGTAGGAGTTGAAACAAGATGCACTAAGGGAGCAACAACTGTTGAAGAAGCTGGGTCCAAGTGAAGAGAGGGCCCAATCTCAGAGTGTGCTTGCTTCATCTGTTCAGTTTGGAGTAGCGATTGAGTTTGAGAGGAGCAACCATCTACGTCGCTTTCGACTGTTTCTAAGTGAAATGCTGAGAATCTTGAACAATCTTGACAACTCAGCTCCATTCAAGTTTGTCCAGTCTGACCTGTTTGAGTGTGAAGTTCACATGGAGGAAATATGCGACGTCATGTGCATTGCAGTAGCAGGTATATATTGTAGTGTTAGATGTTATATAGTATTATTGTAAGTACCGTATAGCGGGAAATTTTCGTGGGGGAAAATTTTTGCGAATTTCGCGGTTTGGCAGCTTTCCACGAAAATTTTCCCCCACGAAATTTGTAAGGTATGTGGTCGTCACGTAGTTGAGACGCAATCCACGAAAATTTTCCTCGCGAATTTCTATTCCAGACGAAAACGCAAAAATTTTCCCCCACGAAAATTTCCCGCTATACGGTACTTTATTATCCTGTGTATTTTATTTATCTGCTATAGAGCTTCCATCTTTGCTACCTGTGACTCAATTCTCAGAAGCTCTGCTCAGACTTGAAAAGGGTCCTCAATATCTTGCGAGGGTGATAGCCAACATGCCCAACTGTTTTGACGATGGTAAGAAGTGAATCTTTAGTTGTGGAAATGTCATTATATGAATGAATAATTCACAGTTGTGAGTTCCCTTGTCCTCAATGGAGAGACACTGGATGAGGTATCTCTGGCAGGGCGGTGCAGGACAGCTGCCATCAGGATGATATGCCACATGCATCCTGCAAAGGCTGGTTATGTCCAGTGGCTAGCTGTCTCTAACTGCAAGCATCCAACTCTGGCCCTTCTGCTAGCACTGGAGACTGACGAGAAGCATCCAAGGTATCACAATACTAATTTGTGTGTGTGTCTGTTTAACTTTTAAGTTGTTAAATGTGAATTAAGCCCCTGAGAAGGGGCAGACAACAAATTCAAAGCAGTCTCATTGTGTGTCCTCCTCCACGGAAATCTTTAGTAAAAGGCGAAAGATTTATTCGCTCTGAAGGAAGACCAGAGTTNTTGTCCATGAATCAAATTCTTTTTCTGAAATGAAAATTATATTCATAGGCACTTCCTGTTTGAAGCAAACCCACAAGCAAATCACGCTGCAGTGGTAGATATAAAAGCTCCACTGATGGGGTCAATCATACTCTGGTCTTCCTTCAGAGCGAATAAATCTTTCGCCTTTTACTAAAGATTTCCGTGGAGGAGGACACACAATGAGACTGCTTTGAATTTGTTGTCTGCCCCTTCTCAGGGGCTTACCAAATACCAATGAAAGTCTATACACAATATTATCTTGTATCTCTGTTTGTGCTTTCCCTCACATCAGACCAGATGCAAGTGGTCATCATCCCCTGGGTACGGAGCCTCTCAAGGCTGGCAAACAAGCTGGTGTTGTTACACTCCTACACAACATCATCATAGCTGGTGATGATCACACTAGAGCGTGGTTTGCACAATACCTGAAGTGCATGCAGCAGAAGGTACCAGCCAACCTGAATCCTGTCACATAATATTATTATAATATTGTGTGTTTGGACACACACATACAGTATCGTAGGCACAAATATTCTGCTGTGACTAAACTGAGGTTGTTCATCATGAGAAAACTTCACTCATTTTCAAAGTTGAAATCCAGACCACCCACCTCTTCTCTTTCGGCCCACACTACAAACCAAGAGTCAAAGGCTGAGAATAGAATCGCTGAAGAATCTGAACTGGTAATGGACACAGGCGATTCAGTACCTAGCTCAGGTGAAACGAAAACTGAAGACCCCGAGAAGGAAATAGAGACTCAAATGTCTACTGAAACTCTGGAAGAACTTGTAGATCAAATGGAGATTCAGATCAGTGATCACGAAGATGAAGGCGATACTGAAGATTCCATGGAGAGCACTCAAGAGGACGAGAGTTCACATACCGAAGGGAAAAATGACCAGCCAGCATCGAAAGAGGAAACAGACAAAGTAAAAATGTCTGCTGTTGTAAGAGCAGCCACCGATGTCAGCAGTAGTGGTCCAGTCAGTGGTGGTTCAGCCGTGGAGAGTGGAGAAGTGAAGCCTGAACGAAGGAGAAGGCATTCTTCAATATTTGAGAAGATAGAGTTCCCCCCTATCTCCTTGGAGAAACAGCTCTCTGATGATGACATCATTGAACTCATGGAGTTACTTCAGGTCAGTGTATAGTAACAGCACCTGTTAGGTGGATTGATTCACTCCTGAGCCATTGTGTTCCTTTAGGTCTGTTGTGCTTTGAAGACTCAGACACAAATGTACCTGAAAGAGGAAGAGGCAGCTGCTATTCTTAGCTTAATAGTGTGTTCATGTCCACCATTTTCTCCTGCTGGAGTTAGGTTCATTGAAATCACACTCTGTGTGTTGCTGGCATGTCCCTTCCTTATCAGGTAAGGCGCATGCTGTGTTAGATAAATGATTGTGTGTGCAAGATCCTGAATTGTCATCTTGTTTGTCTCCTTTACAGCATTGATGGTTGTCAAAGGGCAGTAGAGAGGTGGTTTAAATGGCTGCTAGAAAAACTTCCAGAGTTCGACAAGTAACAGTTAACATTCTAACTCTTCATTCACAGTCATACCTCACTCCTTGCTGTGTTTAGGTCGTGTGGTGAACATTGCTCCTATGGTGAACTACTGTTGCTGATAGCCATTCACTTGAGAGAGAAACAACTGGAACAAATTGAGGAGCTCATTTCAACCACTCTGGATATGAAAGTCTCAGTATGTATAGTGACATCTCTCTTCTTTATTGTAGCACTGCATCTTAACACCTTCCACTATACTTCAGAGCTCCCTTCGAAGCGGACATTTTTCTTCTCTGACAAAGCTCTTTCTTCGTGTGTTCAGTGAAGATGTACGTAAGAAGAACAAATGTCTATTACCAGTTATTATACGTTATTCTTTTCCCACAATAATTATTAGGTTGTTTGTGCACATGCTGTCAGTGTGTCACCTACTTCAAACCTCAATGCCAAGATGAGTGGTTATCTTCCAGTGCACTGTGTCCACCAACTCATCAAGATGAGAGTGTTCAGGAAGCACAGCATATCCATCAAGGTATTACTACTCTATGTTTTCAGCAATTAAAGAGCAAGAATAAAAATTAAGTATTTGTTTAGGATTGGATCTACCAGCAGATGTTGTCCATTTCCGAGCCACTCCATCCCACTCTCCCACCTCTCCTGCAAGACTTTGTCCATTCTGTTCTCCTCTCCTCCATCACTGTGGGGCCGAGGACAGCTGGCTACACCTCTAGTGGTGCTCCCGTCACTGTTAGCAACAACCACACTCCTTTCTCGGCTGAAGAGGTAGGTAGCATGTTGCACCTGTCTCGTATCAATGGGTGCTAGAGTGGTCAGCTTTGATACATGACTGTGTCCTGTAGGTTCTGGCCGTATTTGAAAAGGATCCTGATACCTGTGAGCCAAAGTACGCCATTCCCTCTCAGGTGCTGATGCTCTACTACATTCTACTCTACCAGGACTGCTACCTTGCTAATCTCAAACCGCTCTGTGAGTCAATGTAGACTTTGCCTGTCATTTCAAAGATGAGCTGACATTCAAGTATTGTCTTTTCTTTCCTATCTTGTGCAGTGATGCAGTCTGGTGGGTCAGCTCCACGTGCCTATGGTCCTAATGTGATAACACAGATCCCGGTGAAGCACCTTCTTTCTCACTCTCAGCTCCACCATGCTAACTACTCCACCGTGTATCCCACCTTGCTCAAGCTGACAGCTACTCAGTTCCCTCAACTATGTCTTGTCTGTGAATGGCTCACTGAGAAGAAAGTCATTACAGGTTGGATCGGTGTAATGTTTTGTTTAACTCATTTAAGTGGCCTGTTTCAATCACAGTCACCAAGTTTGACCCTGTGTTGAAGATTTCCAGTCAAAAAGTGACTCCTGACACGGCAATGGAAGGTATAGTTGCTTGTTGTGTAGTTTGTCATCAGAAGGAATCTGTGGGAAAATACCACCACTGGTTGTGGTGATTGGAGTTAATGTTATTCATAGCAGCTTAATTGGCATTTTTGACGAAACCCACAAGTATTTTGTAGTAAGCTCGACATATAAGTAGTGCAATTACACTACCAAAGCATTACTCTGGTCTTCCTTCAGAGCGAATAAATCTTTCGCCTTTTACTAAAGATTTCCGTGGAGGAGGACACACAATGAGACTGCTTTGAATTTGTTGTCTGCCCCTTCTCAGGGGCTTATGTTATTAAAAAAAAAAGAGAAGCATTTTATTTATTAATACACAAGTGTGTTGATTTCTTTTAATGTAGTTCTTAAGAACCTTAGCAGCAGCCCTTCTAGGGCATTGCTTCTCCTCAACCATCTCACAACCCTCTCGTCTTCTGCCCTCATTCCTTACTCTGATGTCCTCACCTCCACCCTCCCTCTCTTGCTTGACTCACCAGCCATCTCAAGAAGAGTCCAGGCCCTCTATCTAACTCTCTGGGCTAAACTCAATGCAGTCATCCCAAGAAGGTAATATTATAGTCCTTTTTCATTTTCTGTGACTAAATTCCTGTTTGACTGCTCTGTTTTGTGTCCACACAGATTGTGGCTGAGTACGGTAAATGCCCTTCGACCAGCAGAAACCCTGTCAATGAGACCATTCACCCAGCAGAACCTTATTGAAGACCCTCTTATCCTCATGAGATGTGACCCAAGAGTCTTCAGGTGCTACTACAATGTTTATTTTTATCACAATGTTACACATATCAGTCTCTATCTTTGTACAGGTGCCCACGGATTTTTGATATTCTCTTGAGAATCCTCTCAACTTACACGACAACTTCGAGAGCATGGCTTCAAGAAAGGTCCTACACCCAATCCTGTGCGGCTGTAGTGAGCCCGGAGTCATCATCACAAGCAAACCAGTTGTCCAAACAGGAAAGAGATGAGCTCTGTATTGCACTTGCCGCAGCACAAGAGAGTGCAATCATCCAACTTCTCCTTGAAGTCTGTTTGCCAACAGAGCAAGATAAAAAGGTATAGCTACCTGTGAGTGTATTATCTAGGGAAGAGCCTGCATGTGTGCAGTTGAGGTAAGAGGTGGCATTATTTGGGAAGCAATCTTGTACAGGATGAGTTGGAGTTTGGACCTCAGTTGACAGTACTTCAAGAGATCCGCTGCCTCGTGTGCTCATATCTTCACACCACCTTTATAGCAGATCCTAATCTGGTCAAACTAGTCCATTTTCAGGTGAGTTTCTGCTACAGGATACAATGGTCATAATATTATTTTGTAGTTTTTATTTGAAATCACCACAGGGTTACCCAACGGAATTGTTGCCAATGATGGTATCAGGCGTACCATCCATGCATATCTGTCTTGACTTCATCCCTGAGCTTCTAGCCCAACCTCAGACTGATAAGCAGGTATGCATGCACCTACGTATAAATGCTCACGTGTTGTACAATAACAGAAGATCAGATGTTAATTCATCCACTGTATGTGTACAATATTTTATTTTGTAGCAATTTGGAATTCAGCTGGCAGCCCATGTGATTCAGCAGTATCCATTACCTGATGCTCTGGGGGTGTCAAAAGACATCGTGAAGAGACTAATGGTGCTTGCCAACGAGATCCCTAGCAACCTAAGGAAGGAGTACTTTGTTCCCCTATTCCCCTCCGTTGTGAAGCTATGCCAGACCTTCCCACCACTGTGCAAAGATGCCACTGAGTTTCTTGTTCACTTGAATAGGATATGTCTATCGTCCTCCTCTCCATTGGACCCTCCCTCTGTCAACAAGTTGGGAGAAACGAAGATCAAGTTTGAATCGCCTAAAGGAATTACTGGTGGCATGAATCAACTAGCAACATCTATTCAAGATACATTCCAACAATTAGTCAGTGTTGCAGTAGTGAAACTGTAGCTGAAAAAAAGTCTGGAATCATTTGAAGTTATAAATAAAATCATTGCTATCATGTGCACTGCATATTGTTAGGTATTTGATAATCAACTCAGATACGTAGTAGTTGCGTTTTGTATACGTGTACATTGCGTACCGGATGTGATTACTAGTACCCACAAGTGTTTAGAGCAACTGCCTCTATAAAAGCGTCGTGCCAAGTGGTGGAAGTTAACTTACCTGGCACAGGGGATACCATGATCAAACAGGTGGTTCCTCCAGGTGGAGACTTTGGCATTGCACTTCGCTAAGTTGAAGCTTGCGATCTCCCCAAACGTGGGAGGCTCGGGTGCGCAATTTTTGGTAGTGGGGGACTGCGTTCGCGCATCCCCCTTGCTTCAATTAACATAATCATAAAAATACAAGTTCAATAATAATAAATCTTTTAATACTGTTTCCTTGGATTTGGGGATTTAGAAAATTACTATAGACAGTTTAAATTTCCATATATAGTTGTATTTATTATTATAATTATGTACAAGTTAGGCTTAGCCATGCCCCCTGTCTGTGTAGCCTCATTCCCAGCCTCTCTCCCAAAATATTGCATTGCACGCTGAAAAATAGTACCATTATCATCATTATTATTGTGCAAATATGTCACAAAAAGATCATGATGCAACAAAATAATCATTACAGTGTGTATACATATATACATCAATAGTTTTATTTAAACTGATTGTCTATATACTAGAAGTGTTGTTTTTTTTTTTGTGGAGTACATACAGTCACACTACTTTCCTTCAGACTCTAGCAATTGGTGGAGTATCGGACTACCTATATACATGTTATAGGGAAAATATTTCTCATTTTTTTAGAAAAAAAAAACACAAACTCACTTATTTCTTTCACAGGGCTGGGGAGGGCAGCAGTTGAGAGGGTGGGATCAGATACTGGTACCAGGGCATTCTTTGACTGTTGGAGGGTAGTTTCGTGGGATATGTTATCATGGTCAGTGGTTAGAGACTCCAAGAGACGCTATAATAATATCATACAATAGATTGTGGAATGAATGGATGACATCAAACCAGAACTATTCCTAGCCTTTTACCTTGCAAACGTATGGAATATTGGCTAGACTTTATACTAAGAATACTTACAGCAGTGTCAATAGAATCGTAATCAGGTACTGGAAAATGCTCCGCTGATAAGAACTGCATGAATGGTTTCCACGTGAATACACAATCATCTTTGTGTGTGTGTTCAACCATTATTACATATAATAAAATTATTACCTCTGAGATAATGGATGGGTCCAAACTGAAGTGTCCAGAGAGCATGTCAGGAATCGCATCAATGCCTTGTTGTTGATGATTCAGGTGACCATTGATGCAATGTTGACTGTATTACATTCAATGAAATTATAACAATAATGGGTATTTGTATTCTACAAACTATATACCAGAAATGTGCTCTACTTAGAAACATTACACACAATCATACTTTTCAGGGTGAGGCAGTACATGCAGTGAGGAGGGGGTGGCTTGAATGGGGTGCTCAACAAGAATGTCAGGAGGGATGGTAGGGTATTGGTAGGAGTCGTTGCCATCGGCAACAGTGGGGACCATGGAGAGGTCTATGGTGGGAGGGGAGGTGGTGGCAGTGGGGGAGGAGGAGAGGGTCACCGCCGACGAGGGGATCACGTGTGACTCAGATGCTTCAGTAGGAGAGGAGACCGAAAATCCTACAACATTGCGATAGTATATTACAAATTCATATCACAATACAATGCTATGTGGACACACGGTTTAGAGTACCAGCTCTTTCCTTACCACTGGCCGAAGGTGAGTCTGTTAGCTCAGACATGGTGTAGGACTGTACTGATGACGATACTGATGGCACGGATTGCACAGAGGGAGGATTCTGAGACACAAAGTCAAATATTTTTCACAGCTAAGCATAACGCCAATGACCACTTGGTGCATGGATTGTGTTATCATACTAGTACTGACCGATGTGAAAGTGTATGCTAAATCAGCAGCTGTAGGAGAAGGGGCAAACTCAGGGAAGTCGGTCTGGAACTCTGCAAGAGGCATGCTGGCAAGCTCCTCAGAATATGTTCTCATTTTCTTTGCTGGTGATGGTTGGCTCTCTGAATCCATCAGCATCAGTTGGCCACTGCTGCTGTAGAGAGGACACAGAGTTATGGCCACTTTGAGGGAGTGTGTGCATTAGATGCATCACTATGTGATGTAGCCTGTAAGCAGGTCAGACAGGCTTGACATGTTCTTCTTTGCATATAATTTATATCAAAATCTTCTTTATTCGCTAGGAATCACACAATTACAGAGGGGGAATGAAGGAGCAACCACTGAAACAAGCTCAAGCCTGCCTGACCTCCTCTGATCACTATCCACCTACTTTCTGGTTCTCCTAGGAGGGAGTTTCCCCTTGTACACCATGTGCACTAGAAATTGGATAATCTAAACACAACAAAAGGACATCAAAGAACATTTTTAACAAATTCATTAGATCATGATAGGTAGGGTAGACCCACAGTTATTTCAACATAAGTGAATTTACTTAATGGTGTGCATCAACTGAGAAAAAATGTGTACACCTGATAGTAATTAGCCCTAGTGAACGTGAGGAGTGCAACTGTAATGCAATACCTTATTGAGGACCCTCTGCTGTCTGATGTGTTTGTCCTTCAGTACATTTATCTCACGTCGCAGGTGTGTGTTGTCCCTGGTGACGAAAGTACAATGTATGCATACATTCAAGGTACAAGCATGCATGTAAGCACACAGGAATCCAAAACTAAAACACCGTTTTGTAAGGTTTTAGACTAAGCATGCATGGTCAAGTGGATATGAAGTATTCAAGTGATGCCAATTTTTGTAGCTGTACACGTTACTAGTATGGCCACCCTAAAGTATGTGTATACTTCCTTCACTTTCACAAGTTAAGAAGCATTTTCATGATTGATATAGACAATTGTGTGGGTATCAGACAAACCATTAGGGATATCCTTTCTTTGAGTACAAAACTATTAAATTAGCCCTTTAGCTATACCATAGAGAATATACTCTGGTTATATATACTATGTAATGACAAACATTTTTTGTAACATGTGGGGGGAGGACTCACTGTTTGAGTACATCAAGCACTGATGCAATACTCTCCTGTCTTCCCTTCATCTGATGAATGTCACTCATGACTTTGGAGAGCTGAGGGCTCTTCTCATCACTATCTCGCAGTGCCACCGTCCTGTTGGCATTCTGGAATGAGACAAATTACACACATAAGATACACACACACACACAGAGAGAGAGACAACTGACTAAAGCTGAGCCATTTCTAAGTACAATAATAAGTGATCACAGTTGCCAAAAACAAACAAATTAATAATGCGCTCAAAATCAAGCCTTTTTTTTCCTGTCAAAAGCTCAACATTAGCAGATTTGACAATCAATAATAATGAAAAGAAAGCTAAGTGAATTGCTCACACCTTCATTTTGGTCTTATCCGGCAGTCGAGAAGAGCCCTTCATTGGGTTAAAACATATCAACATTAACAGAATTATGCTTAAATGTTCCCTAATAATAAAGCTGTTCACCCTACACACACACACACACACACACACACGCTCAACAGCATTCTTCTGCCTACTCTAAAGCCACTACAAAAGTCAAATTTAAAAGTATAGCTGCAGTACTTACTCTCCTCTGCACCAAATGAAGAAGCTCAGGATGCCCTCGACGGAAGTTGGTGTGCCAGAACTCTAGTGGTTCTTCCGATTGAGTTTTAGCCAATGAACCATGTTCTGGCTTGGCTACTTTACGAAAGCCATCTGTGTGAATACATTTAGGTGTGCACAGTGTAAAAATAATACAGAGTGTCAACGCACAAGGCAAAAAAGTTTACTTAATACACGAAACAATACTCACAGAGGTTTAGCTGCCGTACAAAGCTATTGAAGTTACTATGCTTGAAATAGAGGGGCAACACTTCCTTGGAGAAGGTTGGATAGTCCAGCACAATGAAGGTCTTGCCATTCTAAAGTGAGTAGACAAAAATGTTGGTTAGTAATCAAAGACATTTTATGTAACACACAAAAAAAATTTTTGATGGGGAAAGCTATTCAGAGTATGATCTCAACAAGAGAGTGGCATTAATTAGAAACACCGTGCTATCAACGTTGTACAATAGTTGTAGCCATCTCTTACACTAGACCACGTAATGAGGTGATTGTACTCTGGCTTTTCCACAATCTTCCACACTTTGGAGATAAAAGCAGCTACAGGTTCGTGTTGCTGACTTTCATCACTGCCCACAATCCCAAGACGCACAGAGGATCCTGCCATTTCACACTTCCAAGAGAGATAACGAAATACTGTCCTCAACGAGTAGACCTGTACACATGTAAAGACTGAACGAGTGTTTCTAGCTTGAGGTTTCAAGCTACAGATGCTCTTTATCCGTATATCATAAAATCCGGAGTAGCAGCAACACGGAAAAAGAGGTCAAAGTTCATGCAGACTGCATCTCTCCTGCCACTACTGCTTGCAGCATGCCTCCAAGGAAGAAGAGAAGACATGACTATTCCAACAGCACTTGGAAAGCAAGGGTGAGTGAGTATGCTAGTATTATCCAGCAATTACAAATCAAAGCTGTCACACAGAGAGAAAAGGCAAAGGCTGAGAGAAACAAGCAACAACAAGGTGATGGTGAAGAAAGAAGAGGTGGCTATAAAATGGTTGTAAGGGAGAACCTTCTTCTGGAAAAATACTATCAGGTAAGCAAGTATTTATTGTAAATAATTTCTCAATGTTATTTCACTACTCTCTGCTCCAACAGGGTCAAGGGTTCATTCCACCCAGTGAATGGGACCAATTTCTCTCCATCATGAAGGAAGATCTTCCAGTTACCTTTCGTATCACTGGCTCAAGAATCCTAGCTGAGCATGTCTTGACATGCTTGCAAAAGCGATTCTTCAGTCAGCTCTCTCAGCTTGAGATTGAAGGAGAAATGGTGCCACCTCCACAACCATTGCCCTGGTGTGACTGTGTGTGACTGTGTGTGTGTGTGTGTGTGTGTGTGTGTGTGTGTGTGTGTGTGTGTGTGTGCAATGTCACAATGTGCATATGTAAGTAAACTGAGGTAATTATTTATAACAACATTTTGCTGGAGTCTGGATGCAATCAAAATCTTTTCAAGGCAGTTAGGCAGCCTCGAAGCTAGTGCTTCTTACTCTATCGCAGAGAAAAAATTGCATGGGGATAATGCTTACGATATAATATTACGGAATTCCCCCAGTTTACTTTACATGAATGCTTACATGTTCCACACAATGTCATACAGTTATGACAACCTATCATCTGAGCTAGCTGATTGATCATTCTTCATAAACTATGCCATTGTGTATTCAGTGTACATACCTTTGTAGTAATCGATAGTGAAGTCTCTTTGTTCTGCACATCTTGNTATGACAGGGAAACATCAGCAGGCAGGAGGCAGTTAGCATGATACCACCTCTTCTGTTGGAAGTGAAACCAGAGCACAAGGTGAGAGAGATGCATGAGCTACTTGTATGTACTGCATGTCATGTAGAGGTGTAGATGAGTGTAAAAGGATTGATTATTGTAGGTGTTAGACATGTGTGCTGCTCCTGGCTCTAAGACAGCTCAACTGATAGAGTTCCTCCATGCTGAAGATACAGCTATGCCTAGTGAGTCATTTCTCACCTCAGTGGTTGGTAATGGTCATCAAAACAAAACGCAAAAAAACTACCGTGCTTTCTCCACATGCACATTGTGTGTGTGTGTGTGTGTGTGTGTGTGTGTGTGTGTGTGTGTGTGTGTGTGTGTGTGTGTCTGTCTTATTCACAGGTGGTGTGGTGGTAGCCAATGATGCTGACAACAAACGCTGCTACATGTTGGTACACCAAGCTAAGAGACTCAACAGCCCCAGTTTCATGGTCACCAACCACGATGCCTCAGTCTTTCCCATGCTCTACTACCACGATGTGAGTAGCATGGTTTGACAGACAAGCCCAGTTCTCATCTCTTTCTTTTACCGTCTCTTCTAGGAGGCTGATATTCGTCACCCTCTCTACTATGATCGTGTCTTATGTGATGTGCCATGTAGGTGAGTCACTTGCAATGTTAGCTGTACTGATGTGAGATCCACTGTATTATTATTATTATGCTGATCTCCAGTGGTGATGGAACACTGAGAAAGAATCCCACCATCTGGAAAAGTTGGACACCAGGTCTTGGGAATGGACTACATAAGTGAGCTAAGTTAATAGCTAGCATTCAATTATACTTTTACCCTCCTTTATGGCTTGTCACATAATGATAGCCACATAAAACAGACCCTCACTGGGATAATGGGAAGTTCTGGCTGACATAATGCAACATATAGCTTCTCTGGGACATTTAGTCAACTGCTATACTTTAATGATTTTTCTCCTCAGATTACAACTGCGTATTTTGAATCGTGGTCTTGAGCTTCTCGCTCCTGGTGGCCAACTAGTCTACTCGACATGCTCCCTCAACCCTGTTGAGGATGAAGCTGTTGTTGCAGCTGCTCTGACCATCTCCAAAGGTATTGTGTGTTGACCCAAGAACAACAATGCATCAACAATGCATTCCAATACCACGTTGTCCAACTATATTAATGCAGGTACTGTAGAGTTGATGGACTGTTCCGATAAACTGGAGGGTCTCAAAAAGCTTCAAGGTCTTACTACATGGAAGGTTAATTAATATGCATGGTGCTAATTGTTGTGAAGGCATGCTATATGAAACACCCACAAGTATTTTGTAGTAAACTCGACATATAAGTAGTGCAATTACACTACCAAAGCATTACCTCTGGTCTTCCTTCAGAGCGAATAAATCTTTCGCCTTTTACTAAAGATTTCCGTGGAGGAGGACACACAATGAGACTGCTTTGAATTTGTTGCCTGCCCCTTCTCAGGGGCTTGCTTACTGTATCAAAACAAAATAATACCACACCACCAGCTCCACTTGTTATGTAGGAATCTTAATGTGCAGGTTATGACAAAGAGTGGTGATTGGCTGACAAATCCCTCTGAGATACCAGCTGGTAGTTCACTTAGTCAGACAATGTTTGCACCTGTGACAGAGGAGGTGGAGACCCTTCATCTTCAAAGATGGTATTTTACAACTGTAGGAGCACCTAATGCTCTTGACAACCAGTTCGAAAGTCTTTGAGCTAAAAAAATTATCTTTTTTCAGCTGTCGTATATTACCTCACCACCAGAACACTGGTGGATTCTTCATAGCTGTGTTTAAGAAGCTTGACTGGCTTCCCTGGCAGAGAAAGCAGAAATCTAAAGAACAAGCAGGTGCTGCTCAGCCTCTACCAGAAGAGACTGGTAATGCTGACTCAACAGGTATAGAGGCCACACCAGACACAGGTACTGTGAAGGATACGTCTGCTGCTACTGCTAGCGTTGATCAAGCTGCAGAAGCTCAGGAAACAAGAGTCTCTGAGATGTTAGAACCAGAGGCTGAAGTCAAAGCTAAACCAGATAGCGATGGTAGACCCCCAGCATCTGTACTGGGCAGGTAAGCCAGGTGTTAAGTTTCATTTTGTGATCTTTGATGCTTCATTGCTTTTTTCGATAGACCTGATTTTCGACAGAGACGTAAAGCTTACAAGGAGGATCCCTACGTCTTTTTAGAGAAAAACAGTGATGTCTTCCAGGCCACTGAGTCAGTTGCTAAGATGATTCCTTTATTCATGAAATAAAGTTGCGCCACTCTTGATACATACAGATCTTACTATGGTTTGAGTGACCAGTTCCCTTCCGACCAGCTGCTGACACGAACATACACAGGCAAGAAGAGGAACATTTATATGTGTTCGAGGCTTGTGAAAGAATTGACGAGGAGGAATGAATTTCTTTTGAAGGTTGTTTTATCATTTAAAATATTGGAGTTTTCAGTTGCATAATGAATGATATTGGGTCTGGTTCACAGATAATCAACATAGGTGTCAAAGTTATGGCCAGGTGTGAGCACAAGAACACAACCTGCAGTTTCAGACTTACTCAAGAGGTAAGTAATGCAGACCACTAACTACCCTGATCCACATCACATTTGGGAGCACTTACATGAGTTTAGTCCAGTATATACAAGTGCCTAACTAGTTAATTATATAGATCTGTTTGTTAAGTTTGTAAAATTAAAAACTAAAGCCACTCAGAATGCAACACTCCCCCTCCCAAACCTTCCTAGGAAGGGCAGGAACGTTCATCAACCCACCAGGCCACTGTTCCTAGGGAACCAGCCTGGTAGTCCTTCACGCTCAGGGGAGGCTGCTGTGCATCCTCCTCATGGCTTTCTGGGTTGCCTCTGAATAGGTACAGAGGATTTGACATGTACTATAGAAATGATCCTAGTGAGTACAGTCTTAAAATTCATAGCCCAGTTGTGAATTTATAACCTATGAAGTGCTAGAATATGCTTGTGGGTTTTAGGCATTTCCTGTTTATATGAATTCCATTAGCCACTGTCCTAGCCACCACCTACATTTCACTGCTCCTCTATTGCTGCTGATCTCATGCTGTGTTTGCTTGCATTGGCAGGGAATAGATGCTATTGTGCAATTCATCACAGCTCACCGGATACAAGTCACACAAGAGGACCTGTTTGTGCTCCTGCATGAAACCAACCCTCTTACCACTTCTCTTTCAGAGAGGGCACAATCAGCCATTGCATCTCTAGGTGTGTGTGTGTGTGTGTGTGTGTGTGTGTGTGTGTGTGTGTGTGTGTGTGTGTGTGGTGTGGTGTCCCTCTGTGTACTAGTCCAATTGAGTCATTCTTTGTATTAGGTCCTGGTGTTGGACCAGCAGTGTTTGTATACACTCCTCCAGAAAACATCACCGATGAAGAAAGTGAAGCAACTGGTCAAGCCAATAGGTATAAAGAAGTGCAGACATCAAAGAGGACATGCGTACAATACCTACATATCCCATTTTCTCTATAGCCTTACCATGAGCTGCCCCATTCACCTCTCTGGTTGGATTGCTGCCAAATCAGTTCGTCTCTACCTAGATAAGAACTACCGCTACCACTTCCTTGCCATGCTGGGCCACGACCCACCCCCCAACCAGTCCCTGTCCACGGAGAAGACCGTGGTCCAGGAGGGGGAACAGGCAGGGGGGGATGGCAGCAATGGTGGTCCAGGGGTGATCAAGGGAACCGATGGAGGCAACGAGGAGCTGGAGTGTGGTGAGAGTGGTGGTATGGATCTCGACCAGGGTATGGCAGAGGGAGAGGGAGAGGGAGAGGGAGAGGGAGAGGAAGGAGGTGAGGAGGGGGAGAGTGGTAGGACAGAAGAGAACCAGTCACAGCTAGAAGATGGGAAAGTAACTAATCTAACTTGAACAGTATTGTGATGATATTATTGTAGCAATTTGAATCATTCTGCTCAATCACTACTCTATTTGATCAGTCCATTGGTGTCTTGAATGTATCTTCATTTCATGCTAGAAATTGATTCAAGCTGTATACTTATGTTCCTCATAATATTAAACCAATGACACTGTAAATCATTCATAACAATACTGTGCGATACATACAATACTACTGTATATTATACTAAATAATAAGTTAGATCACTTTTTCTCCTGTTCTGGTGGTGGAGGTGCTTCAGTCTGGCTACTGCTTGCCGAGGTGATAGCCTCAGGCTGTCTGTGAAGGGGAAACTGCTCCCACGTTGAAGAAAGATCAAACTTTCTGAACTCTTGTGTCATTTCAATGGGTTCACACACCACTCTCTTCTCTTCATCGTCATACCTCACCTTGAGAAAGAAAAGAGAGAGGGGGGAAATTGGATGTCACGTTGGGATGTTGGACGGTCATGTATTACTGTACTAATACACACTTCTACGTATCCACTAAGAGGAAAGTCCTTCCTGAAAGGGTGTCCCTCAAAACCATAGTCAGTCAAAATCCTCCTCAGGTCAGGATGGTTGGAGAAGAACACACCATACATGTCCCATACCTAAACACACAGCAAGAAACTACAGTAATTCGGGAAATGTTTACGTTGAAAATTCTTACATAGCAAATTAATATTTTTGCTGTTTCAAGTATTTGTAACGGATCATTATAATTATTTTGTGTGCAAAAATTTTCGTTGTTGCTGCAGACTACGAAAAAAATCTAACCGTGAAAAATTTGCAATAATTTTATAATTCGTTATTACCAAACATAAGCTGGGGTAAAACTATGCTCTTAACAAATATATAGACCAAGCCAGTCTTCCCTCACCTCTCTCTCCATCCAGTTGGCACTGTTGAAGAGTGCAGTGACAGAGTCAATGGGAGTGAGCTCATCCGTGTACGTCCTGACCCTGACACGCGAGTTGTAGACCAGACTCAACAGATTGTACACCAACTGGGAAACAAATGTGCACATGTACATGTCATAGCATGCTGAACTTAGTTCACACATAAATATATACGGCACATGTATACATCAACAAAAATCAAGAACAGCCACAATCGCAAAAGAAGGAGTCACACAATCACCTCAAATCGATATACTCTCTTTGGGATGTCTAGAGCAGTCAGATCAATCAGCTGTCGGAATTGAGCATTTTGATGGTCACGAAGAAAAGTCAGCACAGGCGTTACCCCTTCAGGACAGATTAGCAACTCCAGTTCATTCCTTTGAAGAGGGAAGATGCCATGTGAACTGGTTGCAACAAAACACTAGTTTATTAGTGCTGACCCATGTGTAATCTGAGTAGCCTGGATGTACTTGGGAAGCATTTCTTGTACATAGCGTCCAAACTCAATAAGGCTGGACCTTTTTTCATCCACCGCAACACTTTTATCTGTATGTGAAGCACCACATTGTGTGTTGTAAAATTGAGACAATTACATGTACACATCATATAAAAGCATTAGCAGATAGTGTACCTTCAGTTTCGGCAACAGCTGAATTCGACCATCTTATAGGTTGAACTCCTAGAGGTCTCAAACCTGTGAGTAGGGTGATGTATGGTGGGCATTAAATAGAAACGATGCTTTCTATTGCTATAACAGCAACTATTACCTGGATTACTTGGGTTTAATGCCCTCAAAAAGACAGGCTGGAGTGTCTTCAGACGTTGTAGATTCCGACAAAAGCCTCCAGATAAACTACCAGCCATGCTTTGAACGTTTGGGGTCCAACGGCTCTGCACTTTTAATGCACTTCGAACTTTGACCTCATCTCAGCAAACTCAAAACATGGCGCAATTTGCAAGTTACCTGCTTCACTGTTCTACATCAAATCGCTGCTGATATTATTCAAAATTCAGACGGACTTTATATATGAAAGGTAAATAGAGAGGCGCAAATTGGTTCAGGAAAGCTTTGTGTAGGAAGAAAGAATCTGTGTAAATTAATCTGTTTAGCATGGCAAATTATATCACTGCTCCATACTCAGCTAGTATGCCTAGATGCAATGAGGTCTAAGTGAGACAAGAATTAATTTTTAACTTTAATAGAACTTTTGTGTTGCTCTTTGATAAAATGCTGAATTGGCATTAATCTATATCCCTATATTTTTAGATTGGGGGAACTTTGTTGTTGTTTTTGCAGTGATGTAATTAAGTTAACACCAGCTTTGCACCCACTCTACTTATCTCTTCAGGTTCATCACACTGCTGGCATGGACTCAGAGAATAAAGAACCTTCATCGTTTCAATCACTGCCCCTCTCCTCTTCCTCTCCCTGTAAGCTCCTCACCTGGAAGGTCTCCCCAGGGGACAGGGTACGTAAGGGTACACCGCTGGCCGCCTACACATCGACCCTCTCTCAAGATGACCCCCCTCCAGCTGCCATACTGCAACTCAAATCGACCACTGTTGGAGTAGTCAAAGAACTGCTGTGCAATAGTGGTGATGTCATCCAACCAGAGTAAGAGTAATAAATTGAATGTGAATCAAACTTTACTAACAATTATTGTGTTTTCTTTGCAATTTACTTAGTTCTCCTGTTGTTATTATTGAGAAGAAATGTGACCACAGTATTGTGGTGTTTGATATGTGTGCTGACTGCGGACTCAATCTTAGAAGGTGGGCCTATATAGCTAGCTATAGTGGGTGCTGTGAGAGAGAACAGTTTCACTTTCACTTTTATAAATGTCACTGTGAAATCTGGACTATAGTGCTCACAGTGGTCATGGTACTGCCGTCTCTGAAGCTGCCAGTGTTAGGATCATCCATGGCATACCTGAGATACGAATCAGCCAAAAGGTAAGTGAGTATGCTAAGTAGATCCTCTACTGATCTATGGAAGCCTCGTCCCCACATTGTAGTAAACACACATAGTAAGACCTGAATGTATACATGAGCATAAAATTATGCATGTAAACATGCATTCTTTTAAACCATTGCTTGCATGTTAGGAAGCAGAGGTACTTGGAGACAAGGACAAGCTGCGCCTCTTACAGCACCGCAAGCTGGCACTGGTGGTGGACTTGGACCAAACACTCATCCACACCTCCATGGACCCCAACATTGAGAGGGGATTACCAGTAGGTGTTTGTATAGTACACTAGATTGAGCTCACTTTCAAGATTCTCAATACCTTACACCCATCTACAGGATGTCTATGGGTTCCACCTGCCTGGACACTCTGCTCTCTACCACTGTCGCTTGCGTCCCTACGTCCACCAGTTTCTGCTCAAAGTCTCTAAACTTTACGAGATGCACGTCTTCACCATGGGCACCAAATCCTATGCAGCTTGCGTGACTCGCATCCTTGATCCAGAGAAGAAGCTCTTCTGTGATCGAATCATCTCAAGAGATGAATTTTTTGACCCTTACTCAAAAGCTCTTCGGCTCAAGTAAGTGTTTACAAACTGTTGTGGTATTTAGTGTACACAAGATGTGATTTCTACATGCAGGTCTGTGTTTCCATGTGGCGATGCAATGGTGGCTATCATTGACGACAGAGAGGATGTCTGGGGAAGGTGTCCCAATCTCATTCACGTTAAACCTTACCTCTTTTTTGCTGGCACTTCAGACATCAATGCTCCTCCATCACGTCCGTCTTCTTCACAATCTGCACAAGAGCTGTCGTCTTTGCCTCACAAACAAGACGCCCCCTTCAAGACACCCAGACAGTCTTCTTCAACCAAACTCCCCAGTGTGGCTGAAACAACAGATACCACCAATACCACTCAACACCCAGGAAATGTCGTCGAAAAGGAAGCAGAAAAATGTCATCAAGAGAAAGAAACAACTTTGGCTCCTTTATCTGCTGCAAGCGAAGAAGCCAGTAACCAAGAGATCAGTGAAGCTGTTTCTGAAGCAGACTCCAGACCAGGACCACCACCTGATGTTGCCACTGAAACGACTAAAGACCAAGAGTCTGTGACCATTTCTTCCACCGATCGAGAGAAAGCTAAGGAAGAAGGGGACCAGGTGAAATCAGGAGATGGGAACGAATCCAGTTCTTCAAGCAACGACAGTGATGATAGCAGCAGTAGCAGCAGCAGTGGGATCGATGATGCTCTGTTTGATGAGTTTGGTGAAGAAGATAAAACTATCACCACAGTTCAAGATGGAACCGCCAAGAATGGCCAGGCTGAAGTAACTACTAGTTCAACCAAAATAGAAGAATCCACTGTGGTGAGCAAAACAGGAGCAGAAGTTGAGCTAGGAGAGATGAAAATGGACGTCGAACAAAACGAAGAATTAGGTGAAGAGTCTAAAGAATTAGGTGAAGAGTCTAAAGAAGAGAAGACTGGACCAACTGGTAAGGAGTTGAAATCTTACCTTTTGTGGTTGACTTCATTGCCTCTGTTGTCACTGTACAGATGAAAGTGTCGACGCTGGAGAAGCTACCATGGACGTGGTTTCATCTGAGAGAGATAGCACCACTACCCACCACACTGAGCTGGAAGAGCTGCTCCTCAAGCAACCAACGCCAGGAAGCGTCGATAACTCTCGAGAGCCTCAAACAGAAGTCACACCAAGAGAAATTAACGACCCTGATGACTTTCTCCTCCATCTCGGTGACATTCTTGAACGTCTTCATTTATCATTTTACTGTGAGTATGACAAGATGACACAAGGGAAGACCCTCGCGATGGCAGCAGCTGACATTCCCACTCCTGACTTGAAGGAGATGATCCCCTCCATGCGACGGTCGGTGTTAGCAGGAGCTAATGTCCTCTTCACCGGCGTCATTCCAACCAACATGCCAAGAGAGAAGAGTCCGGAGTGGAACACTGCTCGGGCATTTGGTGCCACCATACACGACACTCTAACACCAGGTCTCACCAGCTCTGACAGGAAGAGAGCTTCAAGGGCCACTACTCACGTCATCGCTGGAAAGTCAGGCACTACAAAATTTCACGAAGCGAGGAAAATGCCAGGAGTAAAAATTGTCAATCCAAGTTGGTTGTGGGCATGTGCTATCCAATGGAAACGAGTTGATGAGAGCCAGTTTGGATTCCCAATGTCAGAGAGAGGTGATGACGGAGAGACCAGGAGAGGCTCAAGGGATGGCAAACCACTGAGGAAGATGAGCAGAATTGAAGGGAAACCTTCGGAAGAAGAATCACGTTACGACTCTAATCACAAAGTCAAAGAAACAGTGAACAGTCAGCTGTTGGTTGGGGAAACTCCCGATGATTCTGCCTTCAGTGACAACATCATGGCTCCAGATACTACCCAGTTCAACAAATCACGACGAAATAAGCTTGAGAGATTAGAAAGCCGACTATCTGTCTCGGACGTGGAACTGGAGCGTATGGATGCTGAGGTTGATGCTGAAATCAGCAACTCCAGTAGCAGCAGTAGTGACAGTGACGAGGGTGAACTAGGCTCCTACATTGAAAAGCAAGATGAAGACGACAGCCTTTCATACGAGAGATTTGCAGGTACAGAACTTTCCGAACGAACAAGTCGTAAGAGAAGACATGCAGAAGTTGANCCCCACCCACTTGCAGTTGGACCATATTGTGAATATGTGGAATCAGAAAGCGCTTTCCAAGTGCTCGACAACTGTGGCTCTTTCCAAGAGTATCTAGATGCTCTGCTCAAGTCTCCGTGTCTAACTAATGAGGCACCTGGACAGTTCACATGGACCCCCGACAATAACACACCCGACACTGTATACTACCAGGTACGTTGCAGCTATAGCTAACTGTTCTCTATTTTAGAGGGAACAAATGATGCATGAACATTGTACGTAGATGTTGTGAGTGCATCATTGATTCACATGTTCTCTCTCCTCTTCAACTTCAGTGTGCTACACACTTGAACCTTGGCTTTGAGATCACAGTTGATCCCCCTCTCTCAACAGTTGTTGGTATGAGCTCTATTTTGTTGCCATTTGAGGATTTAACTTGTATGCACAACACAAACCTCTTCTACATATAGACAAGCCTACTCAACCAGCTTGTCCCACTGGCATGGTCTACGACTCTTGTGGAACAGCCTGTCCACTGACCTGTGAAAATTTCCGAGATGCTCCACTTGTGTGTACAACAGAGTGTGTTATTGGCTGCTTCTGTCCAGAAGGAGAGGTGCTCAACGATGATGGAGCTTGTGTAGATCCTTCCAGCTGTCCAGTCCCCCTCACTACAACATCAATGCCACCATCACCAGTCTGTGAGATTTCTGAAACACTAGAGGTTGGTTCACTGCCGACTCTAGCTCATAGAGTGTCAGGAACTCTTCAGATTGTCAGCAGCAGCCAACTCTTGATAAAGAACTTCAACTATGATGGTACAGGCCCAGGTAAGCAACTTGTGTTTGTAGCTTTGACTGTTGAATAACTACAGCTGAGTTTTGATCATCCCTGTGACCACCTGTAGATACCTTCATCTATTACTTCCCCCCGGGGGTACCTCCTAACAGGAGAGGAACAGGAGGAAAAATCATTCCTTTCTCAGACACGTGAGTGCTTAAAAATGCCAATGGTGAAATTTTATTATTCTTGAGAATGATCTTAATTCTCTGTAGTCAAGAACTGTTTCCAAGACGGCGCTTCACAAACCAGGATTTGGTCATCAACCTCCCTGACGGTGTGACTGCCTGTGATATTGGTACATTCACAATTTGGTGTAGGAGATTCACGACATTCTTCACACGTCTTGAAGTTCCACAAGATATATTTGTAAGCCAGGACAAAAAAATACCTAGTTCATTGCATAAAGTTAGTTTTCTCTTTTCCTATAATTTTGCTACTATAATATATTATGTAGGATGCACCTACTACAACTGAAATGAGTAAGTGTCCATGTAATTATAATTTGTAAAATAAATAATAATAATTTGCTATATTTATTCCCATCACTGACAGTCAAACCTACTCAGCCAACTTGTCCCACTGGCATGGTCTTCAACTCTTGTGGAACAGCATGTCCACTGACCTGTGAAAATTTCCGAGATGCTCCATTTGTGTGTACAACAGAGTGTGCTATTGGTTGCTTCTGTCCGGAAGGAGAAGTGCTCAACGATGATGGAGCTTGTGTAGATCCTTCCAGCTGTCCAGTCCCCCTCACTACAACATCAATGCCACCATCACCAGTCTGTGAGATTTCTGAAACACTAGAGGTTGGTTCACTGCCGACTCTAGCTCATAGAGTGTCAGGAACCCTTCAGATTGTCAGCAGCAGCCAACTTCTGATAAAGAACTTCAACTATGATGGTACAGGCCCAGGTAAGCAACTTGTGTTTGTAGCTTTGACTGTTGAATAACTACAGCTGAGTTTTGATTATCACACTACCTGTAGATACCTTCATCTACTACTTCCCCCCGGGGGTGCCTCCTAACAGGAGAGGAACAGGAGGAAAAATCATTCCTTTCTCAGACACGTGAGTGCTTCAAAATGTCAATGGTGAAATTTTATTATTCTTGAGAATGATCTTAATTCTCTGTAGCCAAGAACTATTTCCAAGACGACGCTTCACAAACCAGGATTTGGTCATCAACCTCCCTGACGGAGTGACTGCCTGTGATATTGGTACATTCACTATTTGGTGTAGGAGATTCACGACATTCTTCACACGTCTTGAAGTTCCACAAGATATATTTGTAAGCTTGTGAAACAATCAATATTGTATAATGACGAGTATTGCTTTATTCTTTCCCCTTTATAATTTGTAGGGTGCACCTACGACTACAGAAATGAGTAAGTAAACTAATTTTTGTACATGCACAACATTCCCAGATGATATGATTTGCCATCTGGCATTGTCTTCATGTCTATTTTACTTTATAATAGCTACTCCTTCTCAACCAACTTGCCCCACTGGCATGGTCTTCAACTCTTGTGGAACAGCCTGTCCACTGACCTGTGAAAATTTCCGAGATGCTCCACTTGTGTGCACAAAACAGTGTGTTATTGGTTGCTTCTGTCCAGAAGGAGAGGTGCTCAACGATGATGGAGCTTGTGTAGATCCTTCCAGCTGTCCAGTCCCCCTCACTACAACATCAATGCCACCATCACCAGTCTGTGAGATTTCTGAAACACTAGAGGTTGGTTCACTGCCGAATCTACAACATGGAGTGTCAGGAACTCTTCAGATTGTCAGCAGCAGCCAACTCTTGATAAAGAACTTCAACTATGATGGTTTAGGCCCAGGTAAGCAACTTGTGTTTGTAGCTTTGACTGTTGAATAACTACAGCTGAGTTTTGATTATCACACTACCTGTAGATACCTTCATCTACTACTTCCCCCCGGGGGTGCCTCCTAACAGGAGAGGAACAGGAGGAAAGATCATTCCTTTCTCAGACACGTGAGTGCTTCAAAATATCAATGGTGAAATTTTATTATTCTTGCGAATGCTCTGTAGCCAAGAACTGTTTCCAAGACGGCGCTTCACAAACCAGGATTTGGTCATCAACCTCCCTGACGGTGTGACTGCCTGTGATATTGGTACATTCACTATTTGGTGTAGGGCATTCACGACATTCTTCACACGTCTTGAAGTTCCACAAGATATATTTGTAAGCTTGTGAAACAATCAATATTGTATAATTCTGAGTATTGCTTTATTCTTTCCCCTTTATAATTTGTAGGGTGCACCTACGACTACAGAAATGAGTAAGTAAACTAATTTTTGTACATGCACAACATTCCCAGATGATATGATTTGCCATCTGGCATTGTCTTCATGTCTATTTTACTTTATAATAGCTACTCCTTCTCAACCAACTTGCCCCACTGGCATGGTCTTCGACTCTTGTGGAACAGCATGTCCTCCCACTTGTGAAAGTTTCCGAGATACTACCTTGGCCTGTACTGCTCAGTGTGTCTCTGGTTGTTTCTGTCCACAAGGAGAAGTATTGAACAATGGAGCATGTGTAAACCCTTCTAGATGTCCAGGTATAGTAAAAGATATTCATTTGAATTGGCTCAACTGAACAAAAAAATGTCATTTTATAACTATCTGCAGTTCCTATTCCCACAAATATTCAAACATTCTGTTCTGTTGTTGTTTGGGATTTTCCGTATCTTCATGATTTGGTGGAATACGACATCCGATTGATAGAGTCTAGCTCAGATTATGCAGAACGCAAGTTTCGAACCCAACATCCAGGCAGACCCTTTTATGTCCTCCAAGAAAGTGACAAGAGAGAGGCAACTAACAACACACTCTTTCAGGTATAGTCATTCTAGCTAGCCTGATGTAGTAAGGTACATGACATCAGTTCACTGCCTGCCACTCTCACTGTAGGTTAGGGGAAGGACTACTAGTAAGGTTGGCCAGTGGAGTCCAACCATCCCTCTTGGTAAGAACATTCTACATTAGTAGCCTTATATAGTTTTTAAATTTTAATATTAATTTTTAAGCCAGCTTCCTAACGCAGTAAGGATCTGGGTATGAGACTGGTACATTAGAATATCACAAAATTAATGCTAACAATATTATTTTGTTTTCGCAGGATGCATGCAATTGGAAGATACTGAAGTAACCGAATCACCAAGTAAGATTGGTCTAGCATGATTTGGCTAAAACTGTACAGTCTCTTGATGAAGATCTTTCTCTATGGTATACGGCACTATAATAATGCTTATTATGTTTTACTACAGCATGTCCACCTTGTGAGCTCGAGTGTACCACAGAGACACCTACATCAGGAGAACAAATACGTATGTACACTAGTTTGCCAATTGAGTACACCATCCTAGAAATTGACATCCACTGTATGTTATGTTGTGTTTCCCAACAGGCCCTGGCTTGTACCTCAATGGCCGCTACATCCACAACAACAGTGAAGTACAACTGAGTGAAGTTGGTGAGGGTGAGGAGGCTCTCTTCTGTCTCACCGACAACAAAGACTGCTGTCTTGCCAACCGTCGTGGGCAGTTCTACTATCCCAGTGGGGCACGGGTTCCCTACAACAATCCCTTACACTCCTTCTACCGTAACCGAGGGGACCAGTTGGTTCGCCTCAACAAAAGACTGGGTGGCACTCGCATCACGGGTTCCTACTGCTGTGAGATTCCTGATGCTGACAATGTACTGCAGAAATTGTGTGCCAGCCTAGTTTAGAGTTGATTTTATTTGAGCTCAAGCTCTTTTATGAACTTCCAATTTTTCAGTTAAGAAATTGTGTTAATTTTTTATCATGATATAATGTGTGAAACATAAATGTATTATTATAATTTTGAGTGATCAAATTTTATAAATTTCAATAAGAAATTGTTCTAAATAATACATAGAGAAAATTTAATGCCAAACTGGCCTTAATTTTTATCATGATGTTGTAATAACAGTAGAACATGTACATTTTGAGTGTATTCAATTGTCAGTCAGTGATTTTGAAGAGGCAATTGGAACGTGTGTGGAGGGTACATGTATATCTTGGTCCACCATTGATTCAGAGAACCCTGCACAAATCACATAATTACATCACATCAAACTAGTTAACAAGTCCCAAAATTAAGCAGTTGTTGATCACAGTTACGATGACTCACCTAGCTCAGATAACTTCTCCATCCAGGCAGAGCGTTGAACCAACCACAAGGCTTCTGCTTCGTGCCTCTGCCTCATGAGCAGAGAGAACTTGAGTTGGTAGAACTTATCCCACACGTCTTGAATCAGGCCAGACAGTAGTTTAGAGTCAAGCATCTCCACAGCCACTTCTTTCTGTTTGTTTGATGAAGGACTGGAGAATAAAATTAATATATACATCTATAATACAGACACAGTCTATTTCGTAGCACATTCACTCACTACCTGGTGATGCTAGCGCTCTCTGTTGGATGGTGATCCCCTCCAAGCTCTCCGGTAGCAGAGGAGCGATCGTGATGGCTTCTTGGAAGGAGTTGCTCTAACAGCAAGGAACAAGCACTCACAACAGTGTGAGATTTCATGGCTCTCTGATGAGCTCTGAGCACTTCTTGCTCCATGGAGATCACCATTCGATCCTGTCAACAACAATACACATGTCATACCATAGCTTATTGAAAATTTTGCTCCAAAGGGTTGTTTGAAAAAAAAAAAAAAAGGTCTAGCTAGACAGACCAGTCACACCAACACAGAGTGATTTATGGACACTAGACTACACACAGTGTGTCATCGTACTTGTTCAGTTAAATGTGCAGCAATCAGTTTGACCCTCTCACTCTCCTGTTCGTTGAACAATTTGTACATTGCAGTAGACATAGGAGGATACACCACCTACAAGAGACGGAGCAAGTGAATGTGTATCTTAACACACACACACACACACACACACACACACACACACACACACACACACACACACACACACACACACACACACACACACACACACACACACACA
>CAXIPT010000001.1:4146604-4297049 GCA_964030475.1 Tethya wilhelma
CAGACACACACACACACACACACACACACACACACACACACACACAGACACACACACACAGACACACACACACAGACACACACACACACACACACCTTGGGGTTTGTAGGTTGAAGTGATGTTTTTGAGCGATAGTTTCTAGAAGACAAGAGAAAAGATGATAGATTAGCAGGCTTGGAGGGGGCGATGTCTTGCTTAGCTCGTCTCTGCTGAGCCACTGCAGATCTATAGACCATTCTGTGTCTCCTCTTAGGAGGCTAATGGACAATGGAAATACAAATAAAGTGATAGACTTTATAGTATAGGTGGCATTAATAAGAATACCTAGCTGCTGTATATACTGCTACCCAACTTACCAGTGTAGTCACTTGGAGATCGTCGAGATCATTTTGAACTGAAGTATCTGTAACAACCACACATAATGTACATGATGGACACACATGCACATTCCCATGCAGAAATGAACATACCCTTTGTAGCAGACACAGCTGCAGTGGGTGGCTGAACAAGACTGCTGCTGCTGCTCTTCTCCTTCGTTTGAGGGGTAGAAGGAGCAGACGAAGACTTCATTGACTCAAGGATGATTGGTAGGGTCTTGGGTTTCATGGAGGTGGGTGTGGTCAGCGTGTCCTTCACTGGACTCCCGTCACTAGTAGCCACTGGTGAGTGGTGTGGCTGTTGCTTAGAGTCCTTTGGAGGAGTGCAGCCGGAAGAGGATGTGGTCACAGTCTGCTGGGAGTCACGGAGACCAGAGAACACGATAGGAAGGGAGGTGGAGAGAGAAATGACGGTAGACTTTGAAGTGTCCGAGTCGTCGCTCTTCTCTTCACTCTCGCCAAATGTATTCTTGACAGTGCTGTGCAGTTGCAGGGCAGAGCCCCCACTGGTAGAAGTACCACTGCTCTGAACTATAAGCTTAGGAGAGACGACTCCACTCTTTGGTGGCTGCTGTGGCAACACGCCCCAGTCCAGACTGATGCTGAAGGAATTAGAGGTGCTTGGTTCACTCTTCACTTTTGGCTCTTCTTTCTTTGCTAGCTTTCGGCTTGGAAAGACGTGTTGAGGTTTCCTGCTGTGTTTGGTATGTTTCTCCCCAGAGCCACTGCCCTGGCTACTGGTAGAGTCACGACGCTCTGATACTGGTTCTCGGATCGGGATTCTAGAATCAGACTTGGTTGTTAGAGTCTCCTTTGCAAGTAGATCCTTCTCTTTGGCTTGAGGTTCACTCACACCAGAAACTTCTAGAGGGAATTGAAAATGAAACGAGGATGTGTACACGTATTCCATGATGCAATACTGATTATACACATGTGTGCTCTTACCAACATTCTTTACTGACTCTTCCTTGCTCTCTGGTCTCCCTGATGTGTCACTATCTATAATAATCCACATGTACACATAGATTACTAACAATGGACCAACTCTCCACACAAACACATGCCTATACATACACACATACCCATGGTGTTCTCTCCACCACTGCCAACAGAATCATCCTGCCCCGATACTTTGACGAGGGACAGCGAGACAGACACTATCAAGCTACTCCTAGTGGTCCTCATGCTCATGGACGGCTGAGGACTCTTCATGGCTCTGGACACATGAGCTCTGCTTGCAGCATGCAGGGTAGTGTGAGCCTGCTTGGTCCGATGGGGTGGACCGGGGTCACTAACAGCGATGGGTGACTTTTTATCATGGTCAGTTTCTTTCTGTTGTTTCTCGAGTGTCGGTTCAACTGGTTGGGCAGTAGTTTTGGTAGTTTGTGGCTGTTCTTGAGGTTCTGAGTGCTTGTGTTCTGGTGGCTGGTGTGACTCATCTGTGATTGGTTCCATTGGTGTGGGTGAAGGTTGGTCTCTCTCTGACGACGTCATTGATGATGATGGCGGAAGTTCAGATTGGGCTTCAGTAGCTTTGGTGTTGTCCTCTTCACGGTCCTTTATGGATGGTGGTTGAGTGCCAACAGGAGGAGATGAGACCAGGCTTGAAGGTGCCTCAGTAGTCGATCCTGTTACACCATCTACAAGAATAACACACAGTTCACACAAATCAAGTAGTGAAATATGTTGGTGCATACCTGACAGTGCCTCTTGAGACTTGTCCCCATCTTTGTTCTCCACTGGGGCCTCCACGGCTGAGGGGTCATCTCTCACATCACCACTGCCCTCTTCATCCTCATTCAGCTTCTCCAGCGGTAGTTTGGGGTTGGGGAAAGAGAGCCTACTGCGCTTCCCTCCTCTTCTTGTGATGGTGTCACCACCGTGCTCTGACTCACTCTCAGAAGATGAGATGTCACTGAAGACCAGCCCCCTGGCTCTCTTTCTCGAGGGAGGGGCCACTCTCTTGCTGCCACTGTCAACGCCACTGGTGTCCATCTCCTTCAGCTTGGGACTAGAACCACTCTCAGATATGCTCATTTCTTGTTCGTGTTTGGACGATGATGGGACAACTGCTGCTATGGGGTTCTCCTCCTCCAGTTCACCTTTGGTCTGGTTGTCATCACTGGTGGGTTTCTCCTCACCTGATTCAAACACGTCCGGCTCACTGTCGTCCTTAACACTGGAAGTGAGCACTCTGAGGATCTCAGGATTGTGCACAGATATCTCGATTGGGGTTTGCCCCTTGTCATTAGCAAGGGTTGGATCTCCTCCATTCTCAAGTAGCAGCTTGACACACTAGAAGAGTAATAACATCAGATTATATCAAATTTCCACCTCTACAAGGTCACAATACCTGCCACACACACTCTCAAGCAACACATCTCCCACTCTGATACTAAAGATCACTCACTGGCTCACCTCCAAGTGTCCATTAATCACTGCATCGTGCATAGGAGTCTCCCCTTCCATTCCCTTCACATTCACCTTAGCACCTCGTTCCAATAGCATCCCCACTATCACAGAATGGCCGTGGTTGCAGGCTTCATGCAGTGGAGTCCAGCCTGCAGAAGAATAATTATACACAAACAGCAAGAATGCAATCAGAGCTCAGACAAGGGAAATTTTATGTGCTAAAAATCTTTAATGTTAACAGCAGCTAAACATGCAAGTAAGTAACTAGTAAATGATGACTGGTTTGAGAATCAGTCTCAACCATAAGTTTTTACCGGCATTATCAACGGAGTCCACCTCAGCCCCTTGTTCAACCAAGGAGGTAGCTGTCTTGAGATCTCCCTTGATGCACGCAATGTGGAGAGGAGTCTCTCCTCGTTCATTCCTGCGTTGAGTCCGACCCTTAGGAGTGCCCTCAACGCTTGAAGACAATGGGGACTGTTCCACTGCAGAATAAAGAGATCAACCTCAAATAGCAAGAATTCCAATACTCTTATTTATAATGTGTGCTGGTGTTGTAAAGGAGGAAATGAAGATGAGTATTGACAATAAATTACTTCGAAAACTCTAACCTGAAGACTGCTGTTTCTGTGGATCTGTCATCTGCAGGAGTAGTGCCATTTGCTGCCTCTCAGTCATGTGGGGTTTGAGTGGAGTGCCTGCATTCGGTGATGCACCACTCCATGGCCCCAATGGAGTACCAGATGCACTCTTACGACGCTTCTTTGCTGAGCCCGACTTTTCAACATCTTTAGAAAATGCAAAAATGTAGGAAATATTCAAGCTCTAGACTAGAAAAGCTGGAGATATTGTGTAAGTGGTACAAAGAAGCATGGCATACCTGGTTTTGAGGATGGGGCTGCAGGAGAAGGGTACTTTCGCTTGATTCCCTTCCCAGGTCTACTTGGAGTCTTTAGAGGCTGCAAATTACATTGAGAGGGGTCAGACACAAAAACATACCAACCCTGATAACATCGTTTTAGCACTAATTTTCACCTTTTGTCTAGTCTGGCTGGCCAGAGTCTTCGCAGGGCCAGTCACACACATGCAGCCAGACTACATTTAGCCTGGCACCAGCACGTTTGAATACTTAACGCATGCAAAATACAATAAAAGTTGCCTTGACTGCATTAGCTCTCACCTCTTCTGGTTTGCTTGAAGCTTCTTCGGTGTTTGCAGGAGTTCCAGGCTTTTTGTTGAGATCCATGTTGCTACAAGATGTACATGCCGCCAATTTTTCCAAATAATGAGCACCCTAGATAATTCTATTTAGTGCCCCCCTAGCTACCAGCAAACAACATGGCAGGTAAGTTGACATGCATCAATAGCATACTCTCACAGCACCAATGCTCGCAATATCCCTGTATGTGCATGTCAAGTAGATGTATGATAGTTTGATGCATTGTTTGATATTGTATTTGCAACCATTAGGTAGTTCCATAGACATACTTATGTAAGATGTTTAGATGCTCTGCTCAGATCTGAATCACATACCTCTGAGCATCAATCTACCCAGACTGTTTGATAATATTTTGTAGAAGGAGATATTCAAAGCCTCCGTGCCAGACGAGTGGTGGCTCAGATGGACAGGGATCAGTTGGAAGACAAACACCTAAGACTGATGGAGGAGAATCTGGTCAGTGAGGGTCGAATAGCGTTCATCTAGTAGCTATTCATGTCTTATGTTGGTATTGATTGTAGGTATTGAAGAAGCATGCTCGATCCCAGGAGGAGAAGATCAAGAGGTAGGAAAGTTCAGTTCCATTGCTGCATGGCATTATTATTGCATTTGCTGCATGCAGAATGGCTACCAAGCTGCTTCGTTTAACATCTGATGGAAAGAAAGAGGCAAAGAGAGATGGACAATCATTAGCAGGTGTGTCTAGTGTGTGTGTGTGTCCATGTAAAATTAATAGTTTATGTATTTTCTCTCCTGTGTTAGCTATCCACCTTCGTCAGCGTGATCTTGAGAAGGAAGACACTATCTCTGATCTGCAAAGCCAGCTGAGAGAGAAGGACAAAGAGAATGCTTCACTCAAAGGCAGAGTCAGTAGTCTCTCACGAGTGACCCTCTTTTAACTGTGTTGGTTTGATTGTTTGCTATTCTCCATGTAGGTAGCTGTACTGAAGCAACAGCTGCAAGCACAGGGGAAGAGACACACACCGTATGATCACATCCAGAGCAGAATTAGCACTGTAAGTCTATTAAATTTGATTGAGTAGGATGTCAGTATAATTTTTCTCACAATATAGGGAATGAATAAAAAGGGAGTAAAAGCCTCTGTTGCTGATGAAGTCCCTTTGTCTGTGAAGACGTGAGTTCCTCCCTAATTCAAGAGTGTTGCTGAAAATCCTGACATGGTAATCTTCATTGCAGTGTTTCTAATGCTGGTACTCAGTGTGTCACATCATGTCATAACTTACTAGAAGAAGTTAGGAGTGACAACCAGGAACTGTAAGCAAAATGGGTTATACTGCTTTGCAATAAATACTAATGTACTGTGATTATTGTTGATGTTGATCTACAGTGAAGAGACAGTGCTACAGCTGCAGCAGAGAATTGCTGTTTTGACAGCTGAGAATGAACGAAGCAAAGAACAGGTGAGGTACTTGGTTCACATGAACACATTTCACACATTGCTGTATCTATATCATTGAAAATAGTTGAGAGCTAAGTCCTTGCGTAGCGAAGAAGAGAAATTGCAGCTACAAGAAGAACTCCAGGCACAAATCACTGCACTACAGAAGTAAGACTAAACCCATCCTTATTGTCCACATTCCAAGTAGTTTTAGCTTCTATTAAAAACCTTAGGAACAACACTGATAGTGAAATTGAAATGCTTAAACTTCAACGTGACTTGAGAGACAAGGTGAACAGACTACAGACCCTGCAAGCCAAGTATCTCACTATGGAGAGGGTGAGTGAAATTTGCGTACCAAGATTAGGGTTGGGAGTGATTTACCAATAATTATTGTTTTTTCTAAGAATGTTGAAGCAACCAAGTCCAGTCACTCAAGAGTTTTAAAGGAATTGGAGCTCCTAAATAGTCAACTGAAACAGGAACAAAGTCGCAATTCTGAGCTTCAATCTGAGCTACTTAGTAAGACTGTGACTCAGAAAGCCAACTCTGACTTGCAAGAGATGATCAGAGATCTCAAAGCAGAGAAGGAAATACTGAAACAGACTAATGATAGATTCATCAGGAGGTACAATAATTATTATACTCACTAGCCAAATACTGAACATCTCTCTTCTGTCGTACCTTTTCATCATTTCAAAGTGACACTGATAGAGATGAGCAGCAGAGAGAACAGATCAGAGCTCTGAAGGAACGGATTGCAGAGATAGAGGGTTCAAGCAAAGCAAACCATTCTGACAAAGCTCGGGTCATCAAGGAACTCACTAATGAAAGAGGTGGGTATAAGTTTGATGATAGTACAGCAAGTGAGCCTTTAGCAATTTGTTTCCCATTCAGAATTGAGCAATCGTTTAGACAGTGAGCTCAGGGAGCTGAGACTAACATACCACAGACTAAAAGATGATTACGACAAGATTCAGGACAGGTTAAAGTTCTTCAGCAAGGTGCATAAATTAAATTTGTCAGACTGAGAGTAGTTTGTTGTATTACTATGATTGTGCTATGGCTTTGTAATGTTTCTAGGAGAGCTCTATAGACTGGAGGGAAGTAGAAGAGGCATTAGCAATTGTTCACAGGAATAAGGAAAAGGGGCTTGGGGCTCTTTCGTTTCTAGAGCAAGTTGAAGATGCAGACAAACCTCGCGGTCTGGAGGAACAAAGATTAGCACATGCAGAGACCATTAATGAACTGGAAAAGACCAGAAAACTGCTACAAATTCAGCACACCATTAATAATGATTACAAAAAGGAGGTACAAAAGTACAGTTATTATTATTTCCTATAATTTATCTTGATAATGTTTTCTGTAACAGATTGAAAATCTTAAGTCTCAGTTGTTAGAAAAGGAAAGAGAACACAGCTCCAAACTCCAAGAATACACACAGCTACTTGACATTAGATCAGCCAGAGTGAAGAAACTGGAGGGCCAACTAAAAGACATTGCTTATGGCTCCAGACCATTCAAGATAGACACATCAAAGTTGGAGTATGTGGATGGCAATGGACCAGATAATGATAGTGTAGAGTTGGAAAGAGGACAGAACCTCTTGCAAGTAAATATCACACAGGTAAGTATGTGAATATTTATTGTTCTTATGAATGAGCTTATAATATTTTGTCACCACAGATTATGTTGACATCAGAAGCTGTATCACATTTAAACAACAGCAAGCCAGCTCTTTTTGTAACTTTTGATTTCTATAATTTTGAAACCCAAGTGACTCCTGTTGAGCAAGGAACTAGGTATGTATGGGTCTGTCATTAGGTTTATTTTATGTAAGCCCCTGAGAAGGGGCAGACAACAAATTCAAAGCATTCTCATTGTGTGTCCTCCTCCACGGAAATCTTTAGTAAAAGGCGAAAGATTTATTCGCTCTGAAGGAAGACCAGAGTAATGAATTTGTGCTCTTGCCAGCCTATTTATATCTTCCTGCTTGGTATAAAACGCTTGTGGGGTATTATAATTATATTCATAGTTGACCGCATTCAATTAGTACATATTTTTGCCCACTAACAGGCCTCAGTACAACTACACTGCAAACTTTGTTGTAACAGTAGATGATGCTTTTCTCAGTTATCTGCACAAGGTAGTGAGACTCCTCTATTGTAGCAATACTGCTAACCTAAGCATTGAGTTGTTATTTAATCATACACAGGGGGTGATAAGCATCGAAGTGAACCAAGCATTGGGACTGAAGTATGTAAAGGTTGCTGTTGCAAGTGTGAAGCTGGCTGACCTCATCATGAGTGGTAGCAGTGGTGGCAGGATGCATGGCAAGGTACCGCTCACTGGTGTGGACAGTCTGGAATCTTGTGTTAACATTGGCAACCTGGACTGCTGGATGAAGTTGAAGCAGCCACTCACTCAAGCTATAAGACTGTATCAGGTCAGATTAGAAGAGTGTTTGTGCAAGAGTCTTGTTCTCAAGCCTTACCTCTTATCTATAATAGGAGCGTAAGAAGGCTCTCTCTGTACCAGAACAACAANTTGTTGAAGCCTCCCCAGAATTAAGCTTTCTCCTCTTCAGTTTACCCTACATCGACAGGATTTACACACCTTACATCTCCTGTTGTAGTAGGTCCAACTAACCTGGCTGTCCATGAAGTCAGAGATCTTGAACGAGCCGGGACTGCCTTTGTCTGGTTTCCTCTTCCTTCCTCTCTTCTTCTTGGCACTCGTGGTTCCACTAGGGAGTGGAGTGACAGGTGATGAGAGTGAGGCTCTTGATCTGGTCACCCTCCCTCCTCTACCAGGTGTACCTACAGACTGAGAGAGAAGAAAACAGTGACGGGAAAAGGTCCATGCACACTGGAACACACTACACAGTTACAGTTACCACTATATAGTTATACCTCCTTCTTCTCTGTATTCTTCTCACTGTCAGCCTTAGAGGTCTGATGCTGTGGTGTCTTGGCTTCCTGCTGTTTCTTATCTTCCTCAATTTGTCCTTCCATTCTCTTCAGCAGGAACTTAGAGTAGACTGTGGATCGTTCAAGCAAGTGCTGAAGCCTCATGTAACGCTGATGCTCTACCATGTTGTTTAGCTTCTGGACCTTCAGAAAAGACATTGAGTGAAAAGGAATCAACCATTATGTTATCAGTCTGTGAATGAAGGGGTTTAGGATTAACCCACCTACACACACACAAGCACTCACTTCTCTTCCCTCAGCACTGCTCTCTCTAGAGGCCCTCTCCTTCAACCTCTCTTCCTCATTGATCATGTCACTAGTGATCAGCCCATCCACTGCTAGAGGGCTTGGAGAGGAGGGTGTCATGGTGTCATCATCACACCTGCTGTCACTTGTTTCCATTGCTTCACTCCCTTTCTCACTGTTGGTGCAACTGTTGCTTGTTTCAACACGTTCTTCTCTGTTCACAGTTCCACCTATCACCTCGGAAGTTGTCTTGCTGTTCTCAATTTCATCTTGGACGGCTAACAAAGCCTCATTACATGATGGTGAGATCTCCATGTTTGTTTCAACACAGTGTTCATTGTTTGGAGTTGTCCCAGCACTCTGCGAGGCTGCCATGCTGCTCTCAGACTCAGTGGTCTCGCCTTGCACCACTGGACTCTCATGAACAACACTGTCCACTCTTTCATGTACATGTACAAAAGGCTCTGTGGATTCTTCTAGCTTGCTGTCAGTAGCAATGGGCAGGCTATGACCATCGGCTGCTTTTCCACTAGGTGCTGAGTTTTCACTCTCTTGCACAACTTTCAGCACTTCAGGGCCAGCCAGAGTGGCTTGGTCTGCAGAAGACAAGGAACCTGTTACTGCAGTTACCATAAAAACTATCATTAACAATTTCCTTACAAACGTATTGAAACTCACCTCCTCCACCAGCTGTTTTGCTCACTATCCCAAACAGGTGGGCATCCTCAGGGAGTGAGGGAGAGGTGTTTCTCGACCCAGTCGTGGCAGCTTCCTCCACAGAATCCATTAGACTAAATTATAACTTATGAAGTACACCAGATGCAGAATATTATTCCAAATGCAGTGATCAGCTCGCTCTGCTCAGATAGATGTGGACAGCTACAACCTTTTCTTCATTGAACTGAAAACCGGTACGCGGTTAACCCGCCAAAATGCGTACGAAATTTACCACAACTCACGTGATATCCTGCACTTTTTCACCACGTGGCGCCGCGCCGCGCCGGGTGGGTTTGGGAAAGTCCCAAAACTGTTACCTTTTGGGCGGGGTTTGGAAACTGCAAGCCAAGTGTGCTAAAGATCATGGACAACAAGAATAAAGTAGTCTTGCTCGGGGACTTTGGAGTTGGAAAAACTTCTCTTTTCACTCGCTTCAAGAGTGGGATCTTCATAGACGACATGGGGAAACAGATGAGATCAGAGGCTGAACACCAAAAGACTATCAATGTTGATGGAGAAGACATAACAGTATGTAAAGCATTTATATGGGTAATGTTGTACCAACACAGTAGGTCTTTACGATACTTAGCCCATTATCTATGGCTAATGGGACATGCACAGTCATGGGAGTGCAAAATCAATTTCTTGTCGTGATTTTGCCTAGTTACAAAGTAAAACACAAGTGACAGAAACTTTTAAATCATTCTAATTATACCAACATCTTTTGTATTTCAAGACAAAATGCTCTACAGAACAGCTATAGATCATTCTGTTGATTCTGTAAATACTTGCAACAGAGCTAGAGTGATGTGTAGAACATAGTTAAAGTTTTTGTTCAGCCATTAGTATTATGGTTGTAGAGGTTTATTTACCCCTATTTGCACACTTGACCTTTCTCCTCACAACCTTTGATTCTTTTGTTGACTGTCAAGTCTCACTGGTCAAGATTGTAACTGAACCATCCCAGAACATTGTCAATGCACCCCATTCCATTTACTTTGTTGGGAGTGAATTACCCTGATCTAACCTTAGCTTGAATAAGATTTGTTTACTCATTAAATTACATTCTTTGATGTGCTCAATTACATTCATTTGTACTCCTGGTTTATGCTTCAGTTTATGTGTCAAACAGGATACATGCATGTGTTTCTCATAATACTACTGTACACACTATCTCCCTTTCTTGTTTTTACTTTATCTGCCACATTTACTCATTCTAATGCCCTACATTCACATACATACATACACTCATTTCAGATCACCCTCTATGACACTGCTGGTATGGAGAGGATGAAGGAACGGTGCCTCCTACGTACCTCCGCAATACCAAAGCCATCATATTGGTGTATGCTGTGACAGCAACGATGTCCATACATAGCATTGTTGACTGGAGCAACAGTGTAACACCAGATCGTTTTGAGTACCTTGGAAACACTGGCGTAGTTTTTCGAGCACTCGTTGGTAAAAAATAGACCTTGATAAAGTTGTGGACAAGACGCGGGCAGTCGACACTGCAGAAACATGTCTACTCGATGACGACCTGCTGTTTGAAGTATCTGCCAAAACTGGAGAAGGAGTTGATGAAATGTTTGAAGCAATTGCAAGGAAGATCCATAAGTCTGGCGTTGCTGACACGTTCCAAGGCCATCTTGCCTCCTCCTAAGAAAAGTTGTTGTGGAGCAAGTTGAGCTATGGGCACAATCTTGATCCCTGTACTGTACATGAGTAGTATGGTGGTGTGCAATGCAGTTTTATTAATGTAGCACTTATTTTCTGTTTTGTTATCTGTTTGTTTCTATTGTGAGGACTGTTCAATCTTTTATTGAGTTAAGAGTGGTTTTGTGTGATTATGTCTATGATTATAAATTATTATTTACACAAACCTCCCCCCATGTTGACTGGTGCATGAACATGAATAGGGTACAACACACGATTGACAATAATTATTGTTAAATTAATTATAGGAAATTATGTTTCCTTGTCAATGGCCACATGCACATAGAAAAAATGAAAGTAATGTTGCTCTCTTTTTCACTCAACAATTGAAGTTTGAAGTAGTTTGAATAAGAAGCTACAGTAACTCAGTATGAACAGAGGACTGGTGTACAAGATATCATTTCTTTTAACCTTGACAAGCTACCTCCACTGTGGTTTGGAGAGAGGAGTGGTTGGTCTTGAGCAGGAAGTACTGAGATACCACAACCATTTCAGGGGACTAGTTTACCCGCCTGCTAGACACATGAATGTGCTGGTAAGACTGGACTGATGCTATAATATATTACTATAGTTGCAGCTATGCTACTTGTATTTCATGGAGTAATAGTACAATGGCTATTATTGTTATTTTTAAATTTTGTACACTCACATTGTCATGGAAACAGAAATGGAATGCTTCCTTAGCTGAAACTGCTCAGAGCTATTCACTGACATGCAACTCAGCTGAGAACCCAAACCTAGGCCAAAATGTTGGTGAGAACAGATTACTTCAGAAAGGCCTAGCCAATCGCAATGTGTCTTTCAGAAAATTGCTTGAGATATGGTTTACTCAGGGGCAGAACTACAACTACACTACAAATCAATGCCGTTTTCCTCAGACTTGCAATAACTACATTCAAGTGAGTTCTTAAAATACCTGTAACACTAAACACATTGTGTGTATGTGCATGTGTATAAATGTGTGAGTCATGTCTCTCAGTCTGTGTGTGTGTGTGTCTCACTTTCACAGTAACTTAAAACTATGTAGCCTGTTAAATTATATGTTATTAATTTTTGTGTATATACATATACAGCTTGTTTGGAGTGCAACAGTGTCTGTTGGATGTGGATTAAACTGGTGTGGAAATGAAGTGTTATTTGTCTGCAATTATTTCCCAGGGTATGCTAGTGACACGTCATGATAAAAATATTTGTTAAAATATCATTGCCTCCTTAATCGTGCAGTTCCATCATGAATGAGCGGCCATACGAGGCGTGTGAAAATTGTACCCCAAGTAAAGCTGCCCAGTGTGATGCTGGCATTTCATGCTATAGTAAGGATACAGGTACTTGCATAGATATTACACAACTACCATGTTTAAAACAGATTTTAAAGTGATCATGACCTAATATTTAGATACTCACGATCACACAAGTACCTATCAACCATCGGATCCTTCCATACTCCAAACCACATCGCCAGCTGCCAGAGGCTACAAAAAAGCTAAATTGGCAGTACCAACTACAATGCACACAACCTCCGTGTCAAGGCCTATACCTTCAGTGAAGGCAAATTCACCCTCATCGATGTTCTTGACTATTGCTACAACATCTGAGCCAGCCCACAATAGTACTGGCTACAGAGGAACTGAATTGACAGGACCAACTTCAGTCCACACAGCTTCAGTATCGAGCACAGCTTCAAGGCCTACTAGTTCAATGCTCCTTGCAACTCCAGTACCTATCCTGGGTACCCTCACTGCAACTTTAGGCTCTACCAGCAACCATGTTAATGGTACACCCTCAACAGCTGCCTCAAGGTCTATTCCTTCTGCAGTGAAGACAACTCCACCCTCATTGCTGTTTCCAACTTCTACTACAACATCTGAGCCAACCCACTATAGTTATGGTGATGGAACATTGAGGGTTTCAGTAATGTCAACTATCCTTATTCATATGGCTTTAGCGCCCACTCCCTCAGAGGTTGTTGAAAGCAGTACAGTCATGTATGCATCTGAACACAGCACTACATTGCGACTCATCACTAGTATTCCTATTGGAGACTTGCTCACTCCTTTGCTTACTCTCTCAGTGAGAGCCACAGCTCATGTGACAAGCAATGGCGAGAGAGCAACCATAAGGACATACCCAAGCAGCCTTGTCACAACAAGCATTTACAGCATGATTCCAAGGCCTACCCCTTCAACAATTGTTTCAACAGATCTCAACGTGACTCCAGTTCCAAGTCCAACTCTCATTGGGGAAAGCATAGACCTGCTTTCATCTGAAGATGTGATGTTGAACTTTGAAACCACAACAATGCCATTCACTGAACCTCCTCAAGAATTGTTCACTCCAATGCCTACTTTAAGAACAGATTCAAGCCTCCATCTTGATACGACTGGTATTTACACCATGACTCCAAGATCTACTGCTTCAATTATTACTGGTGTACATACAACTGCTTTCACAGATGTGACTCCAGTTCCAAGTCCAACTCTCATTGGGGAAAGCACAGACCTACTTTCATCTGAAGATTCAAGTATTTACTTTGAAACCACAACAATGCTATTCATCACCGAAAACCCTCAGGGCTTGCTTACTCCTTCAACTGCTATAGACACAACACCAATGGCTACTTTAAGGACAGATTCAATCCATCTTGATACGACTGGTAGTTACATCATGACTCCAAGGTCTATCTCTACTGGTGTACATACAACTGTTTTGACAGATCTTAATGTGACTCCATTTCCAAGTCTTACTCGGTCAGTTGTTATTGGAATAAGCACTGTGACAGATCTACTTACACCTAAAGATGTTAGTGAAGTAATGTTGTACTTTGAAACCACAGCAATGCCATTTATCACCGAAATTACTCAGGACTTGTTCACTCCTTCAACTACTATTCCACTGGTGTTGCCATACACTGCCAGTCAGACCCATCCTTCAGTGATAGACACAACTGCAATGCCTACTTTAAAGACAGATTCAAGTCTAATCTCAAGCCATCTTGAAATGGTTCGCATTTACACCATGACTCCAAGGCCTTCTCTTTCAATTATTACCAGTGTACATACAACTGCTTCAACAGATTTCAATCTGGCTCCAGATCCAAGTCCTACTCAGTCAACAGACCTACTTACACCTGAAGATGTTAGCGACGAAATGGTTTTCTTTGAAACCACTTCGTTGGTTCTTTTCACTAGCAATCCTGTTGGCAATTTATTCGCTCCATCAACTATGGCTCCACTGGTGCTGATGTACACTACCACAGCCCACAGGCCTTCTCTCTCAGGGACTCCGATTCCCACTGTTGCAAGTGATGGTGACAGAGCAACCTCAGTCTCAGATTTAATCCCAAACAGCCTTGTTACAACTGGTCTTTACACTGTGAGTCCAAGACCTACTCCCTTAGTTACTACTAGTCTACACAGTAATGGAAGAAAGACTGTAATTCCAGAACCGAGTCCTACCCTTTCAGATTTCATTGGGGAAAGCACAGAGTTACTTGCACCTGAAGATATGAGTGATGAAGTGTTGTACTTTGAAACCACACCAATGCCATTCATAACTGGAAACCTCTTTACTCCTTTGGCCTCCAATCTACCAGTGTGGAGTTCCTACACATCACACCCAAGGTCTCTTCCCTCTTCATTGCCCAGCAACAGTAACAGAGCTACAATATTGAATTCAATTCCAAGCCCAACTCCTTCGGATTGGCGCAGTGGGACTTATGAATCTGCAAGTGATGCTATGTTGATCTATTTCGGTGCAACTTCACAGCCACCAAGTATTGAAGACCTTCTTCCTGCTTGGAGTACAATATTCACGACCATTGACCACAACATTCCAACAATGGAAACATATCCTATGAGCACACCTCACTCTAGACACACAAGATTCCCAGACACTTGGACCAAAACCAGATCAATGAGTCCTCTAACTGTCAAGGAAACCAGACCGGTGGGCACAGCAGGCAATACAGAACAAAGCCGAGGAGTTCCCCTGATTTATGTGATAATCATCGGAGTGATTCCTTCCCTTCTTGCTCTGTTGTTCCTCGTACTCTTGTTGATAGCGATCGTCTACATCTGTAGACCGAAGCACGTCTACCATAAGAAGGAGGTGTATCCTGTCGTTCCAATAATGTTCAGACAAACGAACCTCTCCGATTTACACAATACTAGCACCAATCCCACATACACGTCCATACACTTGGAACCCAGGTTCAACATTGAGGAAGAGCCACCCACTGTCGTCAGCTTTCAAACCTCCAGTCCTCGTGACAACAGTGATGGCAACAATGACAGCAATGTGCAGGATCAGAGTGAAAATGAAGTGCACTATGACGACTGCAGCTCAAGACATTATAACAACGAGATATGTGCATAGTTACATTGTATAATGTATGGCTGTATACGTATCACAGCTCGATCACAAAGATATTCAAAATTCATTTCTATCGAACATCACTGCTGTCTTAATGGAGATTTTGAGAGATAATAATCATAACTATTATGCTCAGTTTGATTTTATTGAACAAAATAAAACTATATCTATTATTGTGTGTACATAATTATTTGTGAGAATTCATTTTGCTCCATCAGCCTCTAATGAAAAAACCCACAGGATGTAAGTTGTAAGGTGGTAGTCTATACTTCAGATATATCAAATGTCAGTGTTTTTGTGCACTAATTTACTCTCCTGTTAATTGTGGTGCAATTAATCTACCACAATATCACTAGCTTGGCACATTATCTTGAATGGAGCCGCAGAGGAACACACGGGGGAATTTAAACTGTCTGGAATGACTCAACTTTTTGGAATTAGTGGTAACTGGTAGACAATGGCAGAGGATGCAGCATACACACATTCCGCCCACACTCAAATTTGCAGATGATTATCAAACCAAGGATACTATATTTAGCTGTCACTGAATGTGGCTTCTTGCAAGTCTATAAAAGAGCAGCAACTTATCTGCTGCTACTGAGTAGCTTGGTGTCTCCTGAAGAAGACACATGGCTAATAAAGCAAAGGCACTAGGCTTGGTATCAATTCTTGCAGTACTACTCTGCAGTGTGACTTCCATCTGGAAACCTGGTATTCTAAATTGCATGCTTGCATGCTGTCCATGATTCACAGTTGAATGTATTGAACCTGAATTGAATTGTTTGCATTAATTTTATAACTTTGTAGCCAATGCTGCAGAATCTATCACTGATATATTATGTGAGGAACTTGAAGTTACCATCACTGTTGACTACAACCCTCTTAGTTCCGACTCACAACAAAACCCACCTCCTGGAAATGATTATCGTGTGAAGAGTGCAGTCAATTTGACCTGCACAGCAAACACACCAAATGAAGGACTATTTTTCAATTGGACGTCAACGTGCAATGGATCGGAACAATGCTTTGTTGCTAGAGATAGCAGTGGTAATATTGTGAGTACCTCTGATCTGCAGAGGTATGATGCTGGAGTGCATACGTGCACAGTGTATGACACAGTCCATGGTTGTCACAAAAGTGTCAGTATTACAATGAATGTGGTTGGTAAGTGAACAATATTAAACTCTAGATTTGTAAGTTTTCACTGTCAAAATGATTTAAACACTTGTTAGACTTTTGTTTAATTTTTGCCATTTTTGACCAATTTAGTAAAATCACCACAATAAATTTTACCACTAAGTCTTGCTTTAGTGCATAGTTAATAATTTTTCCAAATTATGGTATTTATTTTATTAATACCGGTATCTGCCTTTCTCTAATAAGGTTTCAAAGTATTGATTCAACCAATCTACACTCCACCTGACCAGTATCCTGACTATGGACCTCCAAACTATAGAGCTGCCTCTTCAGTGACTCTCCGATGTGTGGCTGAGGGAACAGTTGGTGATGTGAACTACCAGTGGTCTTCAACCTGTGACAATTGCTTTGCCTCTGATTCTAATTCCTCCACAATCACTGAGAACATTCTGAGGTCTCGTGATGCTGGCGTACACACATGTACAGTTACAGATAGCTCTGGAAGTGTGGAGAGAAAGTCAATAGAAATGAAGATTGTTGGTACGTGTTTTAAACTGTTACATTTTACTGACATACACAAATAATTTATTTTACTGGGATGCAGGAGCTGGAATTTATGTTACTCACAGTATCAAGCACGGTGGAATGCAAGCAGCACAACCAAATAACTCTTACATCATTGCTGACACTGGCCCATCCTCTTCACCCACTAGGGTCTCACTCTACTGCTGCTCCAATTCTTCTGCTAGTGGTGTAGGATCTTTCACATTCCCTGATGGAACCACCACAATTAGCGATTATTCAACAGTCTCCATACAGCAACAGAGTGGAGAATATGCTGGGTGTGTTTTGTTTCAGATTGTAGCTGCTACATATGTCTCCTATCGGCTACGTGGCAGCAATGCTCCTGGTGTCATCTCATGCAATGTACCAGATTCAAATGGAAGAGTAAATCAAGTCAGTTTTGGATTATTTGAAGAGGGATATGATTGTAAGTTTGCATGCTTATAGCTATTGAGTATAGTTTAGGCCATCAATACAAACAATTAATGTGAACATCTGCCACACAATGTCAAATGCAGCTGCACCCATTGTTAAAAGCATCGACCATACAAACTCAAACACAACTGTTACTATCACTTGTGAATCATACGATGCTCCACCAACGGAGGTTGCATGGTTCAAAGGTGGAAAACAGCTTTCAATTGATGGAACAAATACTCGAATATCGACTAGTATACGTAACAGTTTCACACGACAGAAAGAATTTTTGGTATCCCTCACCATAAATGACAACCCATTTGAAACAGTGGGAGAGTACCAGTGTATCATCAGCAACAACTTGGGAACTGGTATCAGTATGCCACTCATCATCAATGGTGAGTGTTCTAAGGGCCCTATATTAATCACAGTAAATTTATTCTTTGTATTATTACAGGAATTCAACTCAATGGAACGACCCAAGCCTTTGTAGCTGAGAGTTTGAATCTCACCTGCTTTACAAATCTAATTCTGTCATCGTTGGAACTGTGGAGGGAGGAACAATTAGTGGCAGAGTCTACAAACAATACAATCTCCTACATTATTGCCCCTGTGTCCACTGATGAGCACGATGTTACCTATACATGTAGAGGAATCATCTCAGAATCATTTGAGGAAAGCAATTTGACCTTAACTGTTGAAGGTAAGGACTTTTGACAACTAATACATAGCCACATAATTTTCATATAATAGCTAATGGTGTCTTATACAGTGCCATCCAACTGGGCTAGGGTTGAAATTGTAAATTCAACCCACGAGAGAAACTTATATGCCCAAAGTGACACAAACTACAACATGGTGTGCATTATAAACCTAATACCCGGTCTCTATCTACCACTGTCAGAAGTTGAATGGAGCTACATCAATGAGTCACTGATTCAAATAGAAAACAACACTCATGTTGTGGCAGAGAATAACAGCAGACAGGTAGTGGCATTTTACAACTTCAGTCCTCTTGAGAAAGAAGACGAGGGAAGATACACATGCAGAGCATCTCTGGCCATCATACCATGGATGTCTATGCAACCTCCAACTGTAGAAGCCAGTGTTAACTTGCTTGTAACAAGTAAGCAAATAATTCACTCATAACAAGTGACTTTCAAAATTCTCCTCTTTACTTCAGCCCTCAATGTTTCAATTGAAGTGAGCTACACTCCACCTGACCAGTATCCTGATTATGGACCTCCAAACTATCGAGCTGCTTCATCAGTGACTCTCCGTTGTGTGGTTAAGGAAGAAGTACAAATTACACAGGTTCAATGGTCATCCTCTTGTGACAATTGTTTTGCCTCTGACGCTAAGCAAGAGATAATCAGGGAGAACTTTTTGAGATCTCGTGACAATGGTGTACATGTGTGTATTGTCACTGATGTTTATGGAAATACTGGGAGTGCATCTATTCAAATGAACATCATAGGTAAGTACAGTCTAACTCCATGTATCAAAGAAAGGATCAAGCCATATTTTGTTATCTCTTCTTATAAAACAGGTGCAGGGATTTATGTCCTGGAGGGTGGTGGTAATGGTGGGTACAATGGTCCTCAGGCAAATAACACTGGTATCAGTTTTCGTAATGACTTTTCTCGAACTGACCTCCTCTGTTGTTCAAGTAGCACTAGAAAATCAATTGGCTCTTTCACATTTCCCAACTCCCACACCAGAGACTATGACCTGGGTGACATTAATGTAGAGAAACTGTCCAACGAAACACATGCTGGATGCATTCGATTTACATTTAGAGCACAACGATATGGTCGAAACTCAATTCAAAGAGGAGTGTACACTTGCAACATCCCCGATGAAACAGGAGAGATACAACATGTGCACTTTGGACTGGTAGATACACGGTTTTTAAGTAAGTTTACAATTATACTAACTTAGCATAATAAAAACAATCAAAAGTTAGTGCAATAAAATCAATCAAAATCTTTCATTTACAGATCTACCTAGTCTGAGTGTAACTTCAACAGTACCTATACTTGAGACCAATGATGACAACATTATGCTGACATGTTTTGCAAGAGGTACACTCCCAGCAACCATCACTTGGATGAAAGGAGATGACAGCATAGTGATAGACAACAAGAAAACACTTCTTAGCCAGTCACTACAAAACCGGGGAGAGTACAGATACAGTTATACACTGACTATACGAGATACCACCACAGAGTTGATTGGGGATTACTCCTGCAATTACAGAAACAGATATGGATATTCTGACAGCAGTCAAAGGAGTGTGCATGTAGAAGGTAAATTGGCCAAAAATAATGATAGTAACTTCAATTGCACATGATAAATTCCCTTGTATATAGGCGCAAAGATTGAACTAAGCTTAAGCAGAGCTGACGTGAACATAGGTGGCAGTGTAACATTCACCTGTAGCAGTGACATACCATCACTTTACAAGAACCCATCAGTGGAGTGGTATCACAATGGACAATACTTACACAACTCCCAAGTATTCACAAGAAAGCTGCTTCATCAGTGACTCTCCGTTGTGTGGTTAAGGAAGAAGTACAAATTACACAGGTTCAATGGTCATCCTCTTGTGACAATTGTTTTGCCTCTGACGCTAAGCGAGAGATAATCAGGGAGAACTTTTTGAGATCTCGTGACAATGGTGTACATGTGTGTATTGTCACTGATGTTTATGGAAATACTGGGAGTGCATCTATTCAAATGAACATCATAGGTAAGTACAGTATAACTCTATGGCATTGCATCAAAGAAAGGAGCCATATTTTGTTATCTCTTCTTATAAAACAGGTGCAGGGATTTATGTCCTGGAGGGTGGTGGTAATGATGGGTACAATGGTCCTCAGGCAAATAACACTGGTATCAGTTTTCGTAATGACTTTTCTCGAACTGACCTCCTCTGTTGTTCAAGTAGCACTAGAAAATCAATTGGCTCTTTCACATTTCCCAACTCCCACACCAGAGACTATGACCTGGGTGGCATTAATGTAGAGAAACTGTCCAACGAAACACATGCTGGATGCATTCGATTTACATTTAGAGAACAACGATATGGCCGAAACTCAATTCAAAGAGGAGTGTACACTTGCAACATCCCCGATGAAACAGGAGAGATACAACATGTGCACTTTGGACTGGTAGATACACGGTTTTTAAGTAAGTTTAAAATTGTACTAACTTAGCATAATTGAAAAACAATCAAAAGTTAGTACAATAAAAACAATCAAAATCGTTCATTTACAGATCTACCTAGTCTGAGTGTAACTTCAACAGTACCTATACTTGAGACCAATGATGACAACATTATGCTGACATGTTTTGCAAGAGGTACACTCCCAGCAACCATCACTTGGATGAAAGGAGATGACAGCATAGTGATAGACAACAAGAAAACACTTCTTAGCCAGTCACTACAAAACCGGGGAGAGTACAGATACAGTTATACACTGACTATACGAGATACCACCACAGAATTGATCGGGGATTACTCCTGCAATTACAGAAACAGATATGGATATTCTGACAGCAGTCAAAGGAGTGTGCGTGTAGAAGGTAAATTGGCCAAAAATAATGATAGTAACTTCAATTGCACATGATAAATTCCCTTGTATATAGGCGCAAAGATTGAACTAAGCTTAAGCAGAGCTGACGTGAACATAGGTGGCAGTGTAACATTCACCTGTAGCAGTGACATACCATCACTTTACAAGAACCCATCAGTGGAGTGGTACCACAATGGACAATACTTACACAACTTCCAAGTATTCACAAGAGACAATGTATCAACCAATGATGGTGGCAACTATACTTGCAGAATTACAACCAGTTCAGGAGAAATTCTGGAAAGCAACACTACCCTTCATGTCAGAGGTTAGTCAGAAAAATCAAATTGACAATGTACAACTCGAAAAAAAATTCAATCTTTTTTCCTCCATTTTTCAGTTCCATACTCTTGGACAAATAGTATTACACTGGTCAACACAACAAACTCTCAGTACACAACCAATGGAAGTAACCACACATTGATGTGCGTGATTAAAGCAGTTGCTGGAGTGTACCTCACACCAACTGTAGAATGGTTGAACTCTAGTGGACATCCAATCCATAGCAATAACAGTATCACGGTTGGCAAGCCACAATCCCAGGGTGCGGTGACAACATCGGCTCTGAGTTTCCATCCAATTACAGAAGCCAACAGTGGCAGGTACACTTGCAGAGCATCACTGTCTGTTCCGTGGGGATTTTATACTCTACCTCAAAGACAAGTATCAGTGGACCTTGTTGTGGGTGTTGAAGGTAACCACAATATCTCCCTCATTATTCCCCCGCTACAAAATTACATGCTTGTGTGTTAAATTAAATTTTGATCTTAGAACGACTGGTGAATATTCAAATTACACAAAATCCTGTTGACCAATATTCAAGTATAGCTCCACCCAACTATCGAGCTGCTTCCTCTGTGAGCCTTCAGTGTGTAGCCAGTGGAACACATGGTAGAGTCTACTATCAATGGACATCCACTTGTTCAGGCTGCTTTGCCAGTAGTTCAAGAAGTTCTACAATTTCTCAGAATTTTTTGAGATCTTTTGATGCTGGCATACACACATGTACTGTTCGAGACAATATTGGAGTAGTTGGGAGTAAATCAATACAAATGAACATTGTGGGTAAGAATGGTTGATTATAGTACATTTATACTTTTCCTGATATATAATCATACTGTTGTGTGTATGTATACGTAGGTGCTGGGATTTATGTCACTAGAGATAGAAATGGTGTACAAACCAAACCACATCCAAACAACACCTACATTATTGTCAATAGCGGTTATTCCAGCTCTCGTACTAGGCTATCCCTCTATTGCTGCTCAAACAGCACAGAAACAGTAGGCTCTTTCACATTCACGGATGGAATTACAAGAAGTTATGATTGGCGTGATTATGACGTAAGGAGAGGTACTGGTGCAGATAGGGGATGTGTTACACTCGCAATATCATCATCAAGATATGGATATTCCACGCTCAATGCTGAGCCTGGAGTGCACACTTGTAACATCCCTGATGATGGAGGAAACATGCAACAAGTTCACTTTGGACTATATAATGCAGGTTTCAGAAGTAAGTCAGTAAAAGTGAAAATAGAGATTCATTGATTTACATATACATGCAGGTGCTCCACTTGTGACCCGAATTGAAAGTAAGGCCTACAATACCAGTGTCGAATTAAACTGTACATCTGAAGCTGCTCCACCTACCAATGTGAGATGGCTATCAAATGGGGAAATTGTGAGTATCAATGGAAACACTACAAAGATAACTCAAGGTTTGCTATCAAGAAGAACAAGTTCTTACTACACAACTCTCAGCGTCTTTGCTGATAGTCCTCATGATCTTCAGAGAAACTATACCTGTATCATCGGAAACAACTTTGGAAGTAGCAGTGAATCTATAGTCTCTGAAGGTATTCTGTAACTTGTGAAAACATATCATGTACTTTACCAATGAATTATCATTGTGCACAAACACAACACACAATTATATCACAGCACTAAGGATTAGTACCTCAGTCGAAAGTTTAGTAGTTGGTCAAGTGGCAACTCTGTACTGTAACAGTGATTTGCCAATTGCCAAGAAAGAATGGCTACGAAATGGACAAGTCATCTCGTCAGCAGAAGGTGAAGGTACAGCTGCAGATGTTGTTCTGAACCCTGTGTCCACTGATGATATAGAGTCCAATTATACTTGTCGAGTGACCACTGCTTTTGACACTGAGCAAGAGGATGCAGTTTTAGATATCCAAGGTATGTACTAGTGTATAACGGCTTAGTTTAGTCATTAATATTAATTTTGTCATTCTACACACAATTATATATAGTTCCAAGTCAGTGGGCTAGTGTTCAAATACAATCAACTGCCTTTCTCGCATCACTCAGTGAGCGGGATTTCACACTGAGCTGTAGAGTAAGAAGAGTGAATGGAATTAACATCCTCCCAACAATTGAGTGGCTTGTGAATGACACTGTACTAGCAGATAGTGACCACGAGAGAATAAACATTACACTATTGTATGAAGAAAACGAGATATGGTCATTTTTGAAGTTTAATCCACTTCTGGTGGTCGATGAAGGTGTATACGCTTGTAGAGCAAGTCTTGATGCTCCACAGATCCCATCCACCCAATTTCCGATGCTGAATCATTCAATCCAACTGGATGTAGTGGACAGGAAATGTGGGTCACAAACTAGTTTGTGTGTGCATTAAGTGGGTATGTCACTGTTTATACTTGATCCCTTATAGTGAGGAAAGTCACCATTCAAGTAGAATACGATCCACCAGGAGATCAAAATCAAGTGGTGAATTATAAAGGATTAGGTTTTCTAACTACTTCTTCTGTGGTATTACGATGCATTGCTGAAGAAACTATTGGTCAGATACAATATCAGTGGAGCTCAACCTGCAGCAGCTGTTTTGCTTCTAATTCCAGAACAAACCAAATTAGTGAGGATTTCCTGAGGTCTCGTGATACTGGAATACACACTTGTACCGTAACAGATGATAATGGAGTGGTAGGGAGTAGTTCAATTGACATGAATATTGTAGGTGAGTGACTTGAATTAATGAAAATTGCCCAATAGACTTCAAGTTTAAATACATCCATGCAACCATGAAATTGAGTTTGACATGCATATAAATTTAATAGGAGCCGGTATCTATCTCACAAGAAGCCAAGGAAGTGGAGCGCCAGGCAGTTCAGCACAGCCCAACAATACCTACATCCTAATCAACAGTGGTACCTACTACAGCTACAATGACAGAGTAACACTCTACTGCTGTGGAAACAGCATAAGAGTTCCTGATTCAGCATCATTTACATTCCCAGATGAAATCACAAGATCAATTGATTTTGGGCATTTTAATTTACGTACATCTGGGTTTGGATCGTACATAGGGTGTATTATGTTCTCAATTGAACGGTATGGATCATTCTTTCTTTGGAACCAAGAAGGAGTATACACATGTAACATTGCTGATGACAATGGAGACTTGCAACACATTCATTTTGGTTTGTACGATGAGAATTTCAGGAGTAAGTACTTCAGTTAAGAAGCACACCAATAAAGTCTGTACTATACATAGTAAATTATAGCTTTGACCAAACATTAATATTCAACAATCATGACTTGGCACTTTGCTTGATGTTTCTGCAGGTATTCCAAGAGTTACAAGAGTGTATCAATCACGTACTGATGAGAAGAGCTTTGAAGTAACTTGTGAGTCAAGCCAAGCACCACCAACCAATATTACTTGGCTTAGAGAAGGAGGCATACTGGAAATTGATGGAAATAACTTTATACAAACTCAGAGGGTAGAACACCGACGCTCAAGCACTTACCATACAACACTCAAAGTAACTTTAAACAACAGCTCTAAACTAGAAGACTTCAATGGCACCTACACATGTTTAGTTGGAAACAATTTTGGAAGCACTCAAGCAGATTTTACTCTTGAAGGTAATTTATAGAGAATTTTTTTGTGATAAAACAAAACCAGATATACCTATACATGATACATCATGTTGTGTTAACTTAACACAGGTATTCGAACAATGGTAAGCAATGAGCTGATAGTAGGAGAGGCTGTAACGTACACTTGTGAGAGTGATTTCCCTGCCAATGCCGAATGGTATGATGGAAACTCACAAAGAGTTGTAAGCACATCAGAGACAGGATCATTGACTCGTTTTGAAATTAACCCCATTACTACTGACAACGAAGGAGAAGAATACACATGTAGGATAAGCAGTGAGATTATTGGCACATTAGAACAAACTCTTACAGTGAACACAACAGGTAAGACTGACTGTGTACAGGTAGAGTTTGAAATTGACCTTAATCACAACCCACTTCACTTTTTGCCTATACTCAGTTCCAAACAGATGGGCTACTGTTCACCTAACAAACAGTTCAAATCAGAGACAAACTTTCTACAAAGCAGTATATTATGTGTTTGCCGGAGACAATAGTTCAATTACATGCACAGTGAACACTATTGATGGGATGAACATTCAACCTGAAATAGAATGGCTTGACGACAACAACCTTCCACTTGAGAATAATGAAAATATCACAATAGTTGAACAACACTCTAATGGTTCAGTCATAACCTCCATGCTCAGTTTTATACCAACCCAATTGAGTCACAATGGATGCTACACCTGTAGAGCTACTGTGATGGTTCCTTGGATGCCCATACAACCTCCTTCACAATCAGCAAGGGTTGAATTTGTAGCTGTATCTCCAGCAACTGGTATACAAATTACTATTAAATTTATTCTCATTGGTCATTGCATGCCTATGCATGCGGTATCATACTGAATATGAACATATCAGTTATGTTTAATTAAACATTATAATGTTTGTAATATTTTTTCTAGAGAGAAAAGTGGATATACAGATCATTTACATTCCACCTGACGAGTATTCTGATTATGGACCTCCAAATTATAGAGCTGCCTCTTCAGTGACTCTCCATTGTGTGGCTGAGGGGACAGTTGGTGATGTGAACTACCAGTGGTCTTCAACTTGTGACAATTGCTTTGCCTCTGATTCTACTTCAGCCACAATCACTGAGAACATTCTAAGGTCTCGCGATGCTGGCGTACACACATGTACAGTCTATGATGGTCTAGGGTTTGTACAAAGCAAATCAGTGGAAATGAACATTATAGGTATTATCATGCTTAGATTAGCTCATGCAGCTAAAGCTCATTGAATTTTCTCTTATGTAATAGGGGCAGGAGTTTATTATGTGAGCGGAGCATCTGATCATGGTGGGCAGCAAGCAGCTCAACCAAACAACACTTACATTCGACTCTCTAGTAGAGCGGTGGAACTGTACTGTTGTTCAAATAGTACCTTCAAAAATGTCGGCTCGTTGACACTCCCTGATGGAAGTGATCTTTCATTTGGTGACCATTTCTATGGAACTAGAGACCGATTACAGTTATCACTCAATCGCAGTGAACACAGTTGTCTGCATCTCAGACTTTCACGCTACCAGATATACAACTCAGTAAACCTTGGAGTATTCACTTGTAATATTCCTGACACTATTGGAAACACACATCATGTCAGTTTTGGACTCTATTATCAGCGGCGTGGTAAGAAAAGAAAGTTTTCTAAAAATCACCCTCAAATTATTTCTCCCTTCCCAATATTGTAGTTTCTCCAACTGTGACTGAATTGACTCATGTTGCTTCAACTACCAACCTAACTGTCCTGTGTGAATCCACCAGTGCACCTCCTACAAGTGTCACATGGCTGATAAACAATGAGGAGCTAAATTTATATGGAACTACTGCCTCGATAACAAAAACTCTAGTCAACCGTACTTCTAGCACTTATATCACATCTCTTACAATCACGGCCAATGATCTATTTGAGCTTTCAGGCAATTATCAATGCTTAATTGGAAACAAAATTGGAGAGGGAAGTGAAACAACAACCATTGAAGGTATAATAGTTACCGGCGATTTCAATATAAAAATGTGTTGATAATGAGTAACTGTTCTGTTTATTTTGCAGCCCTTAGGATAGTGTCCAACTCAACTTACTCAAAGTTCTTTGTTGGCCAAACAGTGATGTTGACTTGTGAAAGTGATTTTGTTGCTGATGTTGAATGGTTTCAAAATGGCAACCTAGTGTCTCAATCAACGACAAATGAATCTTCTACTAGTTTCATTCTGGATCCTATTTCAACAGACCACGAAGGCAGTAGCTATCTCTGCAGGGTGGGCAATACTGAGGAAGTCCAAGAGAGAAACATCACACTGCCTCTTGAAGGTCAGTAGAAGCAGTCACATCGCAAACTTATATAACCTTTAGTTACATGTATGATACCTTTATAATCTAGTTCCAGAGGAGTGGGCTACCATTGAGGTTACGAGAACCAAAAGGCAGACACACTATGTTCTCAGTGGGACCACTTCAACGCTAGTGTGTACAGTGACAGCTGTTGAAGGAATGAACATTATTCCAAATGTTGAGTGGTATGATAACAACAATGTTGTGATCAACAAGAGTAGGGAGCACATTACAATAGGCAATTCTCACACTGAGGGAAGAGTGACAACTTCCACACTCACTTTTAACCCAGTCACTAAAACTGATGGTGCAATGTACACTTGCAGAGCCTCTTTGCCTTTCATTCCTTGGACCACAACTCAACCTCCCAAACTTACCTACAATCTAGAGCTTATTGTGACAGGTATAATTATAGGTCTTGAATGTAATGAAAATTATAATGTCATCTCCTTACTTAAGATTTTCAGGTAGCTGTTGAAATTATCTACACTCCTCCTGACCAGTATCCTGACTATGGACCTCCAAACTATAGAGCTGCCTCTTCAGTGACTCTCCGTTGTGTGGCTAAAGGGACAGTTGGTGCTGTACAATTCAGCTGGGAGTCAACTTGTGATAATTGTTTTGTAAGGAATAATTCTTTTTCAGCAACCATCAGTGAAAGTATCCTGACCCACCGAGATTCTGGTGTGCATGTGTGCAAGGTATTAGACAGTACAGGGTCCATAGGCATCAATTCAACTCAAATGAACATTGTGGGTAAGTGCTAAAATAGTCTCATGGAAGAATCCTTAATCAATATGTTATCATGACAGGTGCTGGAATATATGTGATTGACGGTAATACAAATGGAGTAACTCAGGCCAGTCAACCAAACAACACATTGATCACTCCTGACCGTCTCTCTACCATCTCAAGAAGCATCAACCTCTACTGTTGTTCTAGCTCAACCTTGCCAGTTTCCTTCACTTTCCCCGATGGATACACATCACATCACAACCAAAACCGTTACCCTGTCCAGTTTGCTTCCCTAGGCCGGACATATAGTGGGTGTACCCAACTTTCAATACAAAGATCTACAGACTCTCGTCTCATTCCTGGGGTGTACACATGCAATGCACAACTTCCTAATGGTGAAATGACTCGTATTGGTTTTGGGCTCTACTCAATAGCATTCAGTGGTAAGCCATAAGGATATAATGAAAAGGGGATTGATCCATTAACTCTTTAATATTATTTGCTATAATAGATGCACCAACAATAAGATTACTTGAGTACACAACATTTGATACTAAAGTGACTTTGAAGTGCATGTCAGAACAATCTCCACCAACAAATGTGACTTGGTTGAGAAATGGGGAGAAAATAGCGACTGATGAAGACAGCACTCACATTTCACAGCAAGTATTGGACCGTAGTGACAGTGTGTATGAGACAACACTAACAATAGTGAATAATCCTTCTGAGTACACTGGAAACTATACCTGCTTGACTGGCAACTCATTTGGAACTGATTACCGAGAATTAAGTATTCAAGGTACTGGACAAATACAACTCGATCTGCATGCATTCATGGCACATGGACGATAAACCAATTAATGTCACTAATATATTTTTGGTTGTAATTGTAGCTCTTCAAATCACTAAGACTGTCGACAGGCTAATAGTTGGCCAGAATGCAACAATCACATGTAGCAGTGACCTTCATGTGACATCAGTTGAGTGGCTGACAATACCTCGTGTTAGTGAAATGAGCAACAGCTATGCTCAGCTTCAGTTGTCTCCCATTTCTACTGATGATTGGGGCATTGTGCGCACTTGTAAAGTCACTGCATCATTTGGAATTCTTGAAGAAAAGTATACTCTAAGACCTGAAGGTAGTTTTAAACGCACACTTACTGCATGTACTGGCTTGATCAACAGTGTTGTTAACCTCAATTTATATACAGTGCCTGAAAAGTGGAGTCATGTTGAAATCACTGGTTCCAGTGGCTTTAATCCGCTACAAGGTTCCCAGTATACCCTGACTTGTACTGTAAATGCCATTGATGGATTGAACACTCGGAGAAGCATTGAATGGATTGTTCCCAACAAGAACATAAATTTTGATGATGATGTCACGTACAGCAAGACTAACACCAAAGGCAGATTGACAACCTCTACTCTCACATTTAATCGAATTTCTACTAGTTATGGAGGGGAATACAGCTGCCGAGCAAGAGTGTACATTCCCTGGTTGTCCACTCAACTTCAACCAATCAGAAGCAGAGTCAATGTAGAAGTCAAAAGTGAGTTTGAATTATACTGTAACTATCAAGTTGAATAGTCTCATACCTAGGCCCCTCCCTCCTCGAAAGGCCAAAGGAGAGTATGGGTACAAGGCTAAATGTCAAGTTGTTATATAGACCACCCTACCATGCATGGACATGATTCTGTTGTATGATTTTTTATACAGCTCAGCAAAATATTCAGCTCCTCATATTTGGCAAGGGACCACTGTTGTACTGCACAAATTTGGATGTATGTATTCCATAATTACTACAGCCATAACTTGTACAATTGCCACTCCCTTAATTCTATCAATTATGCATTCGTCCTAGATTAAAAATGCCCAAGCTTTAGAGGAGGCAATCAAGAGGAGCATTGAAGTGGGAGTGAGGGAAATCTGCAACTGTGACTTCAGCAGTACGTCCATACACTCTGGACGATTCAGTTGCCAAGCAGAAGCCACCAGCGTCACATATAGAGCTACCGTGGATGGCTCAAATGAGTCGTATGCAGCACATGAGCTGGTGCAGTTCATAGAACAGTGGAGGGAAAACCAAGGGAACATACTATACACAATCTTTGAGCTAAAGGTTGCTAATAAACAACAGTGTCCTTTATCTATTGCCACATTTGATGACCCAGAGTGTGAATAGAAGGGAAAAAACTATTGAAAATAGAATGTTTTAATATATAACTTCTATTACTTAACATTTGACTCTATATAATATTATGTTAATGGTAAAACTATATATAGATTGCGTAGCAGAGAAACTGCTGATCATGTGTCAACTTTCTAAGTGTTATGTAATAATAATTACTGTTGTGGTCTATTTCCCCTGTAATCAATAATTAGCTTGTTCCAAGACTTTGTTTGTGATAAAAATTCTTATAATACTCCAATGAGCCAAATATTTAGCAGTACACATATTCTGATTACATGCAGTAGAGTCTCTGAGACTCCATACTTCTCAATTAGGACAATTAGTAGCAATTAAAATGCCCTATTCTCACAAACCAGTGTCCCATCTTTTGTCATAACTTCACATCCTGTGTACTATGTTACTATTATACTTTATATGTTGCATGTGCCACTAATAGACAGCCAACGTTATATACTGTGATTGGTTAATTGGGTATCGACAAATTCTTTTTTTCACTGGACTCTAGCTCAAGTGAATGCTAACTACTCAGGTGTGGTTTGCACGGCTTGTGTAGTGTAGTGCATTTGAGACAAAGGGACTCTTTGTCTGGCCTTGCAGTATCGCTGGATTGTCACTGAGTCCATATGTACAGTATGAAGACAGTCTTAGTGGTTTTATACTTCTTTTTGGATGCCTGAATAATAGTGCTGCTTGCCAAACTAGACTTTTTTCAAGTGAAAAGAATGAGCTACTACAGGCACACAACCACTACAGGAGCATTGTAAGTCCGAGGGCTGCAGACATGCATGCTAAGAATGGTGAGTGGGGATATCTCTAAATAACAGACCAAAAAACATTAACTTAACAGTAAATGGGGAATGGCTAATAGAATTATGGATGGCTAGAAAATATAGCATCATAAATATTCATAGTGGCTACATGAATGGTTCTCAAGCCTACACACTATAATGTGTGCTATAATAATTGCAGAGGTAACATTGAAGATGAGCTATCATTCACAGTGGACAGAAGTACAGAATGTTGGGAAACAAGCGGTTCTGTGTTTCAAACCTCTGCTGTAAGATAGCTGTGACTACTAAGTGTGGCATCCATGCATGCCATGGTACTAAATCTTAGCCTTGACAATTATCACAATAAATAAAGTGGCATCCATGGCTTAGAATGGATTCATTGGTAATATATAAACACACCCAGTGGAGCATATAGTGAAGTAATATTACTATGATGCTTATATATAAGGACACATTGCATGTGACTTTACTAACAATTACCATACAGCTGTAATCACAACATTATTCATATATAGCACATGCTGCACCAGTGTGTTATTGTGAGCATTCATTCTGTACTGATGGGATATACCTGTCCCTATATCACATATGCATACATATATACTATCATCATGACAGTGGCTGATATGGTTGGAGTTCCAACTTCAGGTACGCAAATACAAAATAAACTGTCTGGTAGTGATAGACGGTACGTTATCAAAATAAACCACCTGGTATGATGATGACTATGATGTTTCAATGTTTCATTGTTATTGTTTATCTAATTCCATGATTCTACATATACATGCACACTGTCAGGTGGAACTCATATGGCCTTACAACATGGCAATGTAGTCATCACACTGACATCAACTTGATTTTGATCAATGCAGCAATATTAGTAGCAATTTCCAAACATTTTTAGGAAACCATACAAATGCAACATAAGTACTGCATTGATCAAAATTGATGTCAGACCATATTAACTTACTCGTGTAGCGGCTTAACAAACTAGGCCAGCGATGCTGAGTAGATACTTCTACAGTTATATGGTTACTTCTAATAATGCCCACCACCATGCACCCTGGAGTAAACCCATTAAATGTAACATTTTTCCCTCCTTTTTATTCAAATTCCGCAAGTTATTTCCTTGGCTTTTTGCCCATAAAAACAGGCTCTTCAACCTATGAAACATATACTAGCTTAAAACACTTTTCAAACTCCTTCACAGCTACTGACTACAAACTCACTTGAAGACCTTCTTCCTACTTGGAGTACAATATTCATGACAATTGACCACAATATTCCAACAATGAGTAAAAATCCTATAATCATGAGCACACCTCACTCTATACACACAAGATTCCCTGACTCTCAGACCAAAACCAGATCAATGAGTCCTCTAACTGTCAAGGAAACCAGACCGGTGGGCACAGCAGGCAACACAGAACAAAACCGAGGAGTTCCCCTGATTTATGTAATAAGTGATTCCTTCCCTTCTTGCTCTGTTGTTCCTCGTACTCTTGTTGATAGCGATCGTCTACATCTGTAGACCGAAGCGAGTCTACCATAAGAAGGAGGTGAATCCTGTCATTCCAGTAATGTTCAGACAAACGAACCTTTCCAATTTTCACAATACTAGCACCAATCCCACGTACACGTCCATACACTTGGAACCCACCAACAACAACAGTGATAGCAACAATAACAGCAATGTGCAGGATTGGAGTGAAAATGAAGTGCACTGTGACGACTGCAGCTCAAGACATTATAACAATGAGAGATGTGCATAGTTACAATGTATAATGTATGGCTGTATACGTATCACAGCTCGATCACAAAGATGCTCAAAATTCTGTTCTATCAAGCATCACTGCTACCTTAATTGAGATCTTGAGAAATAATCATAACTATTATGCTCAGTTTGATACTGCATCTATTATTGTATGTACATTGTTCGTGAAAAAAAATTTTTTTTTCTTCATCAGCCTCTATGAAACAACCACAGGATGTAAGTAGTAGTCTGTAGGTATAGTAGTCTATACTTCAGATATAATTTTTTTTTAATATCAAATGAAAGGAGCCACAGTGTCACACATAGGGAAATTTAAACTGTCTGGGTTGACTCAACTTTTTGAAATTAGTAGTAACTAGTAGACAATGGCAGAGAATGCAACATGCATACACACATTCCGCCCACTCAAATTTGCAGGTGATTATCGAACCAAGGATACTATATTTAGCTGTCACTAAATGTGGCTTCTTGCAAGTCTATAAAAGAGCAGCAACTGATCTGCTGCTACTGACTATAGCTTGGTGTCTTCTGAAGAAGACACATGGCTAATAAAGCAAAGACACTAGGCTTGGTATCAATTCTTGCAGTTCTACTCTGCAGTGTGACTTCCATCTGGAAACCTGGTATTTAATTGCATGCTTGCATGCTGTCCTTACACAGTTAATGTATTGAACCTCTCTATGCTTGCATTATAACTATGTAGCCAATGCTGCAGAATCTATCACTAATATATGTGAGGAACTTGAGGTTACCATCACTGTTGACTACAACCCTCTTAGTTCTGACTCACAACAAAACCCACCTCCTGGAAATGATTATCGTGTGAAGAGTGCAGTCAATTTGACCTGCACAGCAAACACACCAAATGAAGGACTATTTTTCAATTGGACGTCAACGTGCAATGGATCGGAACAATGCTTTGTTGCTAGAGATAGCAGTGGTAATATTGTGAGTACCTCTGATCTGCAGAGGTATGATGCTGGAGTGCATACGTGCACAGTATATGACACAGTCAGTGGTTGTCACAAAAGTGTCAGTATAACAATGAATGTGGTTGGTAAGTGCATAATACCTAATTACAACTGAGATAATACGAAACTCTATATTTGTAAGATTTCACTGTAAAAGTGTTTTTCACTTGTTAAACTAAAGTCTTAGTTTTAGTTTTTGAAACTTTGACCAATTTAGTAAGTATCATCACAATAAATTTTTACCATTTGCATTGGTGAAACATGCATGCAGATTAATTTTATTAAAATCTGCCTTAATTTTCCTTTTAAAGATTTCAAAGTATTGATTCAACCAATCTACACTCCTCCCGACCAGTATCCTGACTATGGACCTCCAAACTATAGAGCTGCCTCTTCAGTGACTCTCCGTTGTGTGGCTGAAGGGACAGTTGGTGATGTGAACTACCAGTGGTCTTCAACTTGTGACAATTGCTTTGCCTCTGATTCTACTTCAGCCACAATCACTGAGAACATTCTGAGGTCTCGTGATGCTGGCGTACACACATGTACAGTTACAGATAGCTCTGGAGGTGTGGAGAAACAGTCAATAGAAATGAATATCGTTGGTAAGTGTTTTAAACCGTTACATTTTACTGCCATGGACAAATCATTTCATTTCAATTATTATTAATTGGGATGCAGGAGCTGGAATTTATGTCACTCACAGTATCAAACATGGTGGAATGCAAGCAGCACAACCAAATAACTCTTACATCATTGCTGACACTGGCCCATCCTCTTCACCCACTAGGATCTCACTCTACTGCTGCTCCAATTCTTCTGCTAGTGGTGTAGGATCTTTCACATTCCCTGATGGAACCACCACAATTAGCGATTATTCAACAGTCTCTGTACAGCAACAGAGTGGAGAATATGCTGGGTGTGTTTTGTTTCAGATTGTAGCTGCTACATATGTCTCCTATCGGCTACGTGGCAGCAATGCTCCTGGTGTCATCTCATGCAATGTACCAGATTCAAATGGAAGAGTAGATCAAGTCAGTTTTGGATTATTTGAAGAGGGATATGATTGTAAGTTTGCATGCTTATAGCTATTGAGTATAGTTTAGGCCATCAATACAAACAATTAATGTGAACATCTGCCACACAATGTCAAATGCAGCTGCACCCATTGTTAAAAGCATCGACCATACAAACTCAAACACAACTGTTACTATCACTTGTGAATCATATGATGCTCCACCAACGGAGGTTGCATGGTTCAAAGGTGGAAAACAGCTTTCAATTGATGGAACAAATACTCGAATATCGACTAGTATACGTAACAGTTTCACACGACAGAAAGAATTTTTGGTATCCCTCACCATAAATGACAACCCATTTGAAACAGTGGGAGAGTACCAGTGTATCATCAGCAACAACTTGGGAACTGGTATCAGTATGCCACTCATCATCAATGGTGAGTGTTCTAAGGGCCCTATATTAATCACAGTAAATTATTCTTTTGTATTATTACAGGAATTCAACTCAACGGAACGACCCAAGCCTTTGTAGCTGAGAGTTTGAATCTCACCTGCTTTACAAATCTAATTCTGTCATCGTTGGAACTGTGGAGGGAGGAACAATTAGTGGCAAAGTCTACAAACAATACAATCTCCTACATTATTTCCCCTGTGTCCACTGATGAGCACGATGTTACCTATACATGTAGAGGAATCATCTCAGAATCATTTGAGGAAAGTAATTTGACCTTAACTATTGAAGGTAAGGACTTTTGACAACTAATACATAGCCACATAATTTTCATATATATAGCTAATGGTGTCTTATACAGTGCCATCCAACTGGGCTAAGGTTGAAATTGTAAATTCAACCCACGAGAGAAACTTATATGCCCAAAGTGACACAAACTACAACATGGTGTGCATTATAAAACTAATACCCGGTCTCTATCTACCACTGTCAGAAGTTGAATGGAGCTACATCAATGAGTCACTCATTCAAATAGAAAACAACACTCATGTTGTGGCAGAGAATAACAGCAGACAAGTAGTGGCATTTTACAACTTCAGTCCTCTTGAGAAAGAAGACGAGGGAAGATACACATGCAGAGCATCTCTGGCCATCATACCATGGATGTCTATGCAACCTCCAACTGTAGAAGCCAGTGTTAACTTGCTTGTAACAAGTAAGCAAATAATTCACTCATAACAAGTGACTTTCAAAATTCTCCTCTTTACTTCAGCCCTCAATGTTTCAATTGAAGTAAGCTACACTCCACCTGACCAGTACCCTGATTATGGACCTCCAAACTATCGAGCTGCTTCATCAGTGACTCTCCGTTGTGTGGTTAAGGAAGAAGTACAAATTACACAGGTTCAATGGTCATCCTCTTGTGACAATTGTTTTGCCTCTGACGCTAAGAGAGAGATAATCAGGGAGAACTTTTTGAGATCTCGTGACAATGGTGTACATGTGTGTATTGTCACTGATATTTATGGAAATACTGGGAGTGCATCTATTCAAATGAACATCATAGGTAAGTACGGTCTAACTCTATGCATCAAAGAAAGGATCAAGCCATATTTTGTAATCTCTTCTTATAAAACAGGTGCAGGGATTTATGTCCTGGAGAGTGGTGGTAATGGTGGGTACAATGGTCCTCAGGCAAATAACACTGGTATCAGTTTTCGTACTGACTCTTCTCAAACTGACCTCCTCTGTTGTTCAAGTAGCACTAGAAAATCAATTGGCTCTTTCACATTTCCCAACTCCCACACCAGAGACTATGACCTGGGTGACATTAATGTAGAGAAACTGTCCAACAAAACACATGTTGGATGTATTCGATTTACATTTAGAGCACAACGATATGGTCGAAACTCAATTCAAAGAGGAGTGTACACTTGCAACATCCCCGATGAAACAGGAGAGATACAACATGTGCACTTTGGCCTGGTAGATACACGATATTACACAAGTAAGCTTACAATTATTTTATTGTACTAATGTAGCACAATAAAAACAAGTTAGAACAATAAACAATCAAAATCATTCATCTGTGTACTATACAATAGATTCACCCAGTCTGAGTGTGACTTCAACAGCACCTATATTTGAGACCAACGATGACAACATTACGCTGACATGTTTTGCAAGAGGTACACTTCCAGCAACCATCACTTGGATGAAAGGAGATGACAGCATAGTGATAGACAACAAGAAAACACTCCTTAGCCAGTCACTACAAAACAGAAGAGAATACAGATACAGTTATACACTGACTATACGAGATACCACCACAGAGTTGATCGGGGATTACTCCTGCAATTACACAAACAGATATGGATATTCTGACAGCAGTCAAAGGAGTGTGCGTGTAGAAGGTAGCTATTATCAAAAGATAAAGGGAGAAATAATGCAGCTATAGCAAAGTTCAACATCACATGATATTTTTCCCTTGTAGGTATAAAGATAGAACTAAGCCGAGCTGATGTGAATATAGGTGGCAGTGTAACATTCACCTGTAGCAGTGACATACCATCACTTTACAAGAACCCATCAGTGGAGTGGTATCACAATGGACAATACTTACACAACTTCCAAGTATTCACAAGAGACAATGTATCAACCAATGATGGTGGCAACTATACTTGCAGAATTACAACCAGTTCAGGAGAAATTCTGGAAAGCCGCAACACTTCACTCCGTGTCAGAGGTTAGCCAGAAAATATACAACTGGGGAAAATTACAAAATAATTACAAAACATTTTTTTTCCTTTCCAGTTCCATACTCTTGGACAAATAGTATTACACTGGCGAACACAACAAGCTCTCAGTACACACTGGTGACTAATGGAAGTAACCACACATTGATGTGTGTAGTTAAAGCAGTTGCTGGAGTGTACCTCACACCAACCATAGAATGGTTGAACTCTAGGGTTCAACGATACTATGGTTGGCAAAGACATCCAATCCGTATCCATAGCGATAGTATTGTCACAGTTGGCAAGCCACAAACCCAGGGTACAGTGACAACATCGACTCTCACTTTCCATCCAATTACAGAAGCCAACAGTGTCAGGTACACTTGCAGAGCATCAATGTCTGTTCCATGGGGATTTTATACTCTATCACAAAGACAAGTATCAGTGGACCTTGTTGTGGGTGTTGAAGGTAACCACAATATCTCCCTCATAATTCCCTTTACAAAAATGCTTTCTAAAATTTAAATTTTGATTTTAGAACGACTGGTGAATATTCAAATCATACATAATCCTGTTGACCAATATTCGAGCATAGCTCCACCCAACTATCGAGCTGCTTCCTCTGTGAGCCTTCGGTGTGTAGCCAGTGGAACACATGGTTATGTCTACTATCAATGGACATCCACTTGTTCAGGCTGCTTTGCCAGTAGTTCAGGAAGTGCTACAATCTCTCAGAATTTTTTGAGGTCTTTTGATGCTGGCATACACACATGTACTGTTCAAGACAATATTGGAGTAGTTGGGAGTAAATCAATACAAATGAATGTTGTGGGTAAGAATGGTTGATAATATAGTACATTTATACTTTTCCTGATAATTATAATCATACTGTTGTGTGTATGTATACATAGGTGCTGGGATTTATGTCACTAGAGATAGAAATGGTGTACAAACCAAACCACATCCAAACAACACCTACATTATTGTCAATAGCGGTTATTCCAGCTCTCGTACTAGGCTATCCCTCTATTGCTGCTCAAACAGCACAGAAACAGTAGGCTCTTTCACATTCACGGATGGAATTACAAGAAGTTATGATTGGCGTAATTATGACGTAAGAAGAGGTACTGGTGCAGATAGGGGATGTGCTACACTTGCAATATCATCATCAAGATATTCCAGGCTCAATATTGATGGTGATGCCGGAGTGCACACTTGTAACATCCCTGATGATGGAGGAAACATGCAACAAGTTCACTTTGGACTATATAACACAGATTTCAGAAGTGAGTCAGTAAAAGTGAAAATAGAGATTCATTGATTTACATACATACATGCAGGTGCTCCACTTGTGACTCGAATCGAAAGTAAGGCCTACAATAGCAGTGTCGAATTAAGCTGTACATCTGAAGCTGCTCCACCTACCAATGTGAGATGGCTATCAAATGGGGAAATTGTGAGTATCAATGGAAACACTACAAAGATAACTCAAGGTTTGCTATCAAGAAGAACAAGTTCCTACTTTACAACTCTTAGCATCTTTGCTGATAGTCCTCATGATCTTCAGAGAAACTATACCTGTATCATCGGAAACAACTTTGGAAGTAGCAGTAAATCCATAGTCTCTGAAGGTATTCTGTAACTTGTGAACATATCATGTACTTTACCAATGAATTATCATTGTGCACAAACACAACACACAATTATATCACAGCACTAAGGATTAGTACCTCAGTCGAAAGTTTAGTAGTTGGTCAAGTGGCAACTCTGTACTGTAACAGTGATTTGCCAATTGCCAAGAAAGAATGGCTACGAAATGGACAAGTCATCTCGTCAGCAGAAGGTGAAGGTACAGCTGCAGATGTTGTTCTGAACCCTGTGTCCACTGATGATATAGAGTCCAATTATACTTGTCGAGTGACCACTGCTTTTGACACTGAGCAAGAGGATGCAGTTTTAGATATCCAAAGTATGTACTAGTGTATAATGGGTCAGTTTAGTCATTAATATTAATTTTGTCATTCTACACACAATTATATACAGTTCCAAGTCAGTGGGCTAGTGTTGAAATACAATCAACTGCTTTTCTCAGGTCACTCAGTGAGAGGGATTTCACACTGAGCTGTAGAGTAAGAAGAGTGAATGGAATTAACATCCTCCCAACAATTGAGTGGCTTGTGAATGACAGTGTACTGGCAGACAGGGACCACGAGAGAATGAACATTACACTATTGTATGAAGAAAATGAGATATGGTCATTTTTGAAGTTTAATCCACTTCTGGTGGTCGATGAAGGTGTATACACTTGTAGAGCAAGTCTCGATGCTCCACAGATCCCATCCACCCAATTTCCGATGCTGAATCATTCAATCCAACTGGATGTAGTGGACAGGAAATGTAGGTCATAACTAGTTTGTGTATGCATGAAGTGGGCATGTCACTGTTTATACTTGATCCCTTATAGTGAGGATGGTCACCATTCAAGTAGAATATGATCCACCAGGAGATCAAAATCAAGTGGTCAATTATAAAGGATTAGATTTTCTAACTACTTCTTCTGTGGTATTACGATGCATTGCTGAAGAAACTATTGGTCCCATACAATATCAGTGGAATTCAACATGCAGCAGCTGTTTTGCTTCTAATTCCAGAACAAACCAAATTAGTGAGGACTTCCTGAGGTCTCGTGATACTGGAATACACACTTGTACTGTAACAGATGATATTGGAGTGGTAGGGAGTAGTTCAATTGACATGAATATTGTAGGTGAGTGACTTGAATGATATTCCTCTGTAGACTTTAGGATTGAATACATCTATGCAACCATGAAATTGTGCTTGACAATAACATGTATATAATAATGTAACAGGAGCAGGTATCTATGTCACAACAAGCCAAGGAAGTGGAGCACCAGGCAGTTCAGCACAGCTCAACAATACCTACATCCTAATCAAAAGTGGCTACGGTTACAATTACAGAGTACGGTTTTACTGCTGTGGAAACAGCACAGGAGTTCCTGATATGGCATCATTTACATTCCCCAATGAAATCACAAGATCAAGTAGTTTTGGACATTTCAGTTTACGTACAGAATCATTTGGATCATACATAGGGTGTATTATGTTCTCAATTGAACCGTATGGATATTTCTCTTTTGGGGACCAAGGAGTATACACATGTAACATTGCTGATGACAATGGAGAGTTACAACACATTCATTTTGGTTTGTACAATGAGAATTTTAGGAGTAAGTATACTTCAGTTAAAAAGCACACCAATAAAGTCTGTACTATACATAGTAAATTATAGCTTTGACCAAAATTAATAATGACATGGCATTTTGCTTGATGTTTCTGCAGGTATTCCAAGAGTTACAAGAGTGTATCAATCACGTACTGATGAGAATAGCTTTGAAGTAACTTGTGAGTCAAGCCAAGCACCACCAACCAATATTACTTGGCTTAGAGAGGGAGGCATACTGGAAATTGATGGAAATAACTTTATACAAACTCAGAGGGTAGAACACCGACGCTCAAGCACATACCATACAACACTCAAAGTAACTTTGAACAACAGCTCTAAACTAGAAGACTTCAATGGCACCTATACATGTTTAGTTGGAAACAATTTTGGAAACACTCAAGCAGATGTTACTCTTGAAGGTAATTTATAGAGAATTTTGTTGTGATAAAACAAAAACCAGATATACCCATACATGATACACCATGTTGTGTTAACTTAACACAGGTATTCGAACAATGGTAAGCAATGAACTGATAGTAGGAGAGGCTGTAGCGTACACTTGTGAGAGTGATTTCCCTGCCAATGCCGAATGGTATGATGGAAACTCACAAAGAGTTGTTAGCACATCAGAGATAGGATCATTGACTCATTTTGAAATTAACCCCGTTACTACTGACAACGAAGGAGAAGAATATACATGTAGGATAAGCAGTGAGATTGTTGGCACATTAGAACAAACTCTTACAGTGAACACAACAGGTAAAACTAATTACGTACAGGTAGAGTTTGAAATTGACAACCCACCTCACTTTTTTTTTCAGTTCCAAACAGATGGGCTACTGTTCACCTAACAAACAGTTCAAACCAGAGACGAGCTTTCTACAAAGCAGTATATTATGTGTTTGCCGGAGACAATAGTTCAGTTACATGCACAGTGAACACTATTGATGGGATGAACATTCAACCTGAAATAGAATGGCTTGACGACGACAACCTTCCACTTGAGAGTAATGAAAATATCACAATAGTTGAACAATACTCTAATGGTTCAGTCATAACCTCCATGCTCAGTTTTACACCAACCCAACTGAGTCACAATGGATGCTACACCTGTAGAGCTACTGTGATGGTTCCTTGGATGCCCATACAACCTCCTTCACAATCAGCAAGGGTTGAATTTGCAGCTGTTCCAGCAAGGGGTATACAGATTACTATTGAATTTCATTCTCATTGGCCATTGTGTGCCTTAGCCTCGTACCCAGGCCCCTCCGATCAAGAAGGGAGAGGGCCTGGTACACACTGCTTGTGCATGTGCTAAGTTTTCTCTGTAATTTCCCGCATATTTTTAGTATACATTACTTTCCACGTGGACCATCATACGGAGCAAGTGAACAGTTTCCGTGTCACAACTACTAATCATTGCACTATCATAGGTCAAAGGTGAGTAGCTTTGTAATCTTTTACCGCACAGAGAAATAACCGGAAAGATAAACAACTACGTAAATGAAGATATCCAAATTCCCAGTGTTTACTGGGAAAATTGAGCATGCGCAAACAGTGTGTACCAGGCCCTCTCCCTTCTTTTGATGGGAGGGGCCTGGGTACGAGGCTATGTGTGCCTATGCATGTATGCATACTGAATATATTATGTTGAATTAAACATTATTATGTTTGAAATAAAATTATTTTTCTAGAGAGAAAAGTGGATATACAGATAGTTTGCATTCCACCTGACCAGTATCCTGACTATGGACCTCCAAACTATAGAGCTGCCTCTTCAGTGACTCTCCGATGTGTGGCTGAGGGAACAGTTGGTGATGTCAACTACCAGTGGTCTTCAACCTGTGAAAATTGCTTTGCCTCGAATTCTTCTTCATCTACAATCACCGAGAACATTCTGAGGTCTCGCGATGCTGGCATACGCATGTGTACAGTCTATGATGGTCTAGGGTTTGTACAAAGCAAATCAGTGGAAATGAACATTATAGGTATTATCATGCATGCTTAGCTATTAGCTCAGGTAAAGTTCATTGAGTTTTCTCTTATGTAATATAGGGGCAGGAGTTTATTATGTGAGTGGAGCATCTGGTCATGGTGGGCAGCAAGCAGCTCAACCAAACAACACTTACATTGAACTCTCTAGGTATAGTAGAGCGGTGGAACTGTACTGTTGTTCAAATAGTACCTTCAAAAATGTCGGCTCATTGACACTCCCTGATGGAAGTGATCTTTCATTTGGTGACCATTTCTATGGAACTAGAGACCGATTACAATTATCACTCAATCGCAGTGAACACAGTTGTCTGCATCTCAGACTTTCACGCTACCAGATATACAACTCAGTAAACCTTGGAGTATTCACTTGTAATATTCCTGACACTAATGGAAACACACATCATGTCAGTTTTGGACTCTATTATCGCCGGCGAGGTAAGTAAAGAAAGTTTTCTACAAATCATCCTCAGATTATTTCTCCCTTCCCAATATTGTAGTTTCTCCAACTGTGACTGAGTTGACTCATGTTGCTTCAACAACCAACCTAACTGTCCTGTGTGAATCCACCGGTGCACCTCCTACAAGTGTCACATGGCTGATAAACAATGAGGAGCTAAATTTAAATGGAACTACTGCCTCGATAACAAAAACACTAGTCAACCGTACTTCCAGCACTTATATCACAACTCTTACAATCATGGCCGACAATCTATTTGAGGTTTCAGGCAATTATCAATGCTTGATTGGAAACAAAATTGGAGAGGGAAGTGAAACAACAACAATTGAAGGTATATATAGTTACTTGTGATTTCAATAAAAATGTATTGATAATGAGTAACTGTTCTATTTGTTTTGCAGCCCTTAGGATAGTGTCCAACTCAACTGACTCAAAGTTCTTTGTTGGCCAAACAGTGATGTTCACTTGTGAAAGCGATTTTGTTGCTGATGTTGAATGGTTTCAAAATGGCAACCTAGTGTCTCAATCAACGACAAATGAATCTTCTACTAGTTTCATTCTGGATCCTATTTCAACAGACCATGAAGGCAGTAGCTATCTCTGCCGCCTGGGCAATACTGAGGAGGTCCAAGAGAAAAACATCACACTGCCTCTTAAAAGTCAGTAGAAGTAGTCACATCGCAAACTTATATAACCTTTAGTTACATGTATGTATCCTTAGTTCCAGAGGAGTGGGCTACCATTGACACCAGACGACTGGAGGAAATAAGTAAGCTTTAATAATTTTAACTAAAGCAAACCATGCACTACAAGAATTTCATGGAAAACTGTCTGGTAGCCAGAAAGCCACCATAAGGAGTATCCATATATGGTGCCAACCACATATTTTCCATTCAAACACAGATATTGAAATTGAATGGTGTAAAATCCAAAAAATAACCACATGCATTGAAACTTACAGTACAACTAATAAGGCACTATGGAAATTTAATCAAGCAACACCAACAAACAATCAACCAATTCTAAGAAGAAATGAAACAAAATTAATGCTGCCATTCAGCATAAATAAACAAAATTCTATCATAACAAGAAATATTCTTTACATTTGTTCGTGATAATAATTATATAATAATGCTAGTCTTATTAAAATTTTGTTAATTTCATGACAATTATTGAATCAAGAGCATAAACACATGCAGACAACACATGCAGTTTCCTTCCATGCTAAATATAGCAGGCTATATCAGCACAGGCACATATAGTTCCCACCCATGTATGCTGATATAGTATCACAAAAAATTATATTTCAGTATGTATGTGTCCTAAGGTTGTGTGGAGTACATCAAGCAAGATTGGCTGTGGAGCATATCGGTGTAAACATACTGTTGGATTTGACTATCACAATGGCTTGAATCTAGTGTGCAACTATGGACCAGGGTGAGATTTTTTTTGTCATAAATGTCAGATCTTTCATAATAATTAATTATTAAAGTATGCATTAGGTACATAAATGGACTGAATCATTCTATGGTTGAGCTGATGTGTAAATTATTGTTTTCTTGTATAGTCAATAACTCAAACTTTTATGTATGTAACAAACCAATGTTACTCATGACCAATTTTCACATGTAAGGGTACAGGGTTGCTACTTGACAATGTATTATATATGTAGCTTAATGTTGTACCTATACACTACTGTAACAGCATGCCAGTGTCCCTTAAAACACTTCTACTACTGGTTGGTTGACAACTGAATAACAGACAAAAAACCATAAACCTAACAGTGAATGAGGAATGGTTAAGAGAACTATGAATCTAGGATTGAGGCTAGAAAATATAGCATCATAAATATTCATGGTAGCTGCATGCATGGCCTATATATACACTAATGCTCATTGACATGACATTGTACTATAATCATTTTTTGCAGAGGTAACATTGAAGATGAGTTCCCATACACAGTGGACAGAGACACAGTATGTTCTCATTGCCCAGGAAACAGGCAGTTCTGTGTTTCAAACCTCTGCTGTAAGATAGCTGTGACTACTAAGTGTGGCATCCATGCATGCCATGGTACTAAATCTTAGCCTTGACAATTATCACAATAAATAAAGTGGTATCCATGGCTTAGAATGGGTAATAAACACACCCAGTGGAGCATATAGTGGAGTAATATTACTATGATGCTTATAATTTTATATAAGGATACACTGCATGCATGTGACTTTAAATCTAACAACTTTACTTATATACAGCTGTAATCACAACACTATTCATATATAGCACATGCACCAGTGTGTTATTGTGAGCATTCATTCTGTACTGATGGGATGTATACCTGTCCCTATACCACATATGCATACATATACTATCATCATGACAGCGGCTGATATGGTTGGAGTTCCAACTTCAGGTACGCAAATACAAAATAAACTGTCTGGTAGTGATAGACGGTACGTTATCAAAATAAACCACCTGGTATGAATGATGATGATGTTTCAATGTTTCATTGTTATTGTTTATCTTATTCCATGATTCTACATACATGCACACTGTCAGGTAGAACTCATATGGCCTTACAACATGACAATGTAGTCATCACACTGACATCAATTTTGATCTATGCAGCAATATTACATTGGTCCTAGTGGAATCAAGCACTAACTACTAACATTAACAAGTCATGCAGAAAAAAGTGTACATGATACTGTGATTGTGCACATGCACATGACAATAACTATATATGAATAATAATACAATACATCACTATGACTAATGAAGTTACATAATGGTTGTAGCTATAAATAGAACAGGTTCTTTTTCTAAAATTAATAATGTAGCCTATGTCTGAAAAAGGACATCTGAAAAACTATAGCCTATATTGACAGCAGTATAGGCAGTTGTCTTACAAGTCTTGACTGTGACCATAGCTACATATCTATAAATCATGGCATTGTCACTTCTTCAAGTGCTCCTCTTTGTAGGGTGCCTCAGCTCATTCTCTCAATGTCAAACCTCACTGTCTCAAAGTGACAAAGAAGAGCTGCTCTTGGCTCACAACTACTTCAGGAGCATTGTTAGCCCTTCAGCAGCTAACATGCAAAGAATGGTGAGTTTATAGAATGACTATGATACAATAAGCAGTAGTAGACCAGCTGAACACGGTTGTTCTAAATCTAAACATTTAAGCCATACAGTAGTCGTAAGCCACAATATAGACACTTCACAGTTCACTATAGTCTCAAACTTAAACATAATTATATAAGCCCATGAAAGAAGGTCATACCCTGGTCTAGCTGACGTTAGGCACAAGTGACCTGAACAAAACTAATATTAATATCCCTGATATGAGCTATCGATCATGCAATTATAAACTTCATACATATCATATGTATCTAGGTTTGGAGTGAAGAGCTGGCGACAGTGGCTCAAAATTACGCAGACAACTGTGTGTTTGATCACAATGATCAAGCAACTCAACAACAAAGTACATTCAATTTTGTGGGAGAAAACCTTGCCATCACTAGTTCCCCAAGTGTAAACTACACCGACATGATTACAGGATGGTACAATGAAGTTCAGGACTACAACTTTGGAAGCAACACCTGTAACTCAAGAGCTGTATGTGGCCACTACACACAGGTATAGTACAACTGGTTATATATATCACTAATACAATAAAACACCCAGCCGCCATTCTAAGGTACAACTGCTACACTAAGTCTTTTTAAAACTTGATGGCATTATGGCTGATGCAGGTGGTTTGGGCAGTATCTAGAGAGCTTGGCTGTGGAGCATATCGGTGTGCACAGACAGAGGGATTCAGCTTCCCTAATGCTCTAAATCTTGTTTGTAACTATGGACCAGCGTGAGTATAACTATATTATCTTGCTTGTATATTGACTGATCTATGAGATCTCCATACAACTATCTCTGTTCTCATGTACTGTCTTGCTAGAATCCTAGACTCCTCCATTGTAATATTTTCAAGGGAGGAACCAACTAATAGAACCGATGTTGATATGTCAAGTAGTCTCAATCCTCCTACTCTTAGACAATTGACTCATTGTTTGTAACTATTGATGCATGAAAATATCCATGTACACAAACAATAGCTCTATAGATGCAGGACAAGTCTTAGGATCATCAAAATTTTATATGGGAACGATTTCTCTATATGCACATGCACAGTGCATGCACCTCTTATAGTATCTATAAATGTGCTCATAATTATTAGTAATTTAGACATGAAGAACGGTTTCAATGTTGCTTCTTAGTCTTTAACACTATATTATTATTATTATTATTATAGAGGAAACTTTAACAGACAACTCCCATATGTCTCAGGGAGCTCCTGTTCTCAGTGTCCTGAAGATCACCCTTATTGTGTGTCACGACTCTGCTGTAAGTTCTTTTCATAGTATCCATCATGACAAACCCAGACATGTTTCTATGCAATAAATTGTGTATACTGCGTACAGATTTGTCATACACATAGTGACACTCTTTTAAGTCTTACACCTCACACACTTGCAGCTACAACCAATGAGGCCATTGAAGGAATTCCAGGTATATACCTCTAAATCTGAGACTAATTATTTGGCACAATCATCAAGATATTTTTACACTCTATATAATACTATAATACAGACGGTGCCCCAAGACTGCAGAGCAGTGTCACTTCATCAGTTCTTTTATTTATTGTTGCTGTTGTTGGCTATATTATTTACTACTGACTTTATTGTGATGACATGTTATGTGTATAATTATATGAATAGACGATACTGTTATCCACATAATTTCCTAGTTTTCGTTCGTTGCTTTGTAGTATCATATTGTATGTCAATTGATCAATTATCAGGTAAGTAACATGAGGCCTAAGGATCCCACAATAAAAATCATGTCAAGCACAAAAATGGACGAAAGAAAGCCAAAATGAGGAAAGAAATCAAGACCATTGAATCGTCTATGGTACTTGGAGAAATACCTAACTGGGCAGGTGCTTCATCAAGTAGAGAAGATATATCCAGATATTATGAAGCAAAATAAGCAAGATAACGACGAAAAACATTTAGATAAATGACACAATACAACAATACACAAGAAGATGATACTCAAGATGTCAATATGAAGGAAAACAACAAGAGACGTTCAACCTATCAGACAAACATCATGGTTAGAGAGAAGAAAGTATGGAACCACAGTACATTGTCACGAGTGTACAGACTGGATGCAGACCAAGAACTCACCAGACGACTGGAGGAAATAAGTAAGCTTTAATAATTTTAACTAAAGCAAACCATGCACTACAAGAATTTCATGGAAAACTGTCTGGTAGCCAGAAAGCCACCATAAGGAGTATCCATATATGGTGCCAACCACATATTTTCCATTCAAACACAGATATTGAAATTGAATGGTGTAAAATCCAAAAAATAACCACATGCATTGAAACTTACAGTACAACTAATAAGGCACTATGGAAATTTAATCAAGCAACACCAACAAACAATCAACCAATTCTAAGAAGAAATGAAACAAAATTAATGCTGCCATTCAGCATAAATAAACAAAATTCTATCATAACAAGAAATATTCTTTACATTTGTTCGTGATAATAATTATATAATAATGCTAGTCTTATTAAAATTTTGTTAATTTCATGACAATTATTGAATCAAGAGCATAAACACATGCAGACAACACATGCAGTTTCCTTCCATGCTAAATATAGCAGGCTATATCAGCACAGGCACATATAGTTCCCACCCATGTATGCTGATATAGTATCACAAAAAATTATATTTCAGTATGTATGTGTCCTAAGGTCATCTGGAGTATACATCAAGCAAGATTGGCTGTGGAGTATATCAGTGTAAGCATATACTGTTGGATTTGACTATCACAATGGCTTGAATCTAGTGTGTAACTATAGACTGTGGCAGGGTGAGATACACAACCACACTGCCATCCCACACACTTGCAGCTACAACCAATGAGACCATTGATGGAATTCCAGGTATATAGACCTTTAAATTTGAGACTAATAATATACAGCATTATTATTACACTCTATACCACTATTAATACAGACGGTGCCCCAAGACTGCAAAGCAGTGTCACTTCATCAGTGCTTTTATTCATTGTAGCTGTTGTTGTCTATATTATGTACTACTGACTTTATTGTGATGACATATATCATGTGTATTATATGAATAGATGATACTGATATCATAATTTCATAGTTTTCATTCCTTGCTCTGTAGTACACTAACAGTATCATATTGTGTGTCAATCAATCATTAAGTGATGTATATACATTCCACACATAATTATAGACAAATTACATATTGGGGGGGGGGTTGCAATAATAAAGCCATTCATGCATGCATGCAGAAAAGGTATATCCGTTGACTGGTATACAGCTATATAGTAGCAGCTAAAATAAGCGGTTTTCTAAAAACAGCTATCTATAAACATAATAGCCAAGTTCAAGGATCATCAATCATGGTATTGCCACTTCTTCAAATGCTCCTGTTGGTGGGGTGCCTCAGCTCACTCTCTCAATGTCAAACTTCACTGTCTCAAAGTGACAAAGAAGAGCTGCTCTTGGCTCACAACTACTTCAGGAGTATTGTTAGCCCTTCAGCAGCTAACATGCAAAGGATGGTGAGTTCAAAGAGTGCAGATGACTATAAGGTTGTCAAGTCAGACTAGTGGCCTAAGAAAGTTCACTTAGTCTCAGACCTACTGTACTGTAGGTGATGCCAATAGCTATAGGCCCTATATTAAAGAATGTTAAAGGACCAAGTTGAAACAGTAGCAAGTGACCTGACCATAAACTACAAATTACTTCTGTACATATACCTATTATTTTTAAGCTTCATGGAATTATGTATCTAGGTTTGGAGTGATGAATTGGCGGCAGTGGCCCAAGATTATGCAGACAACTGTGTGTTTGCTCACAATGATGAAAGAAACAGTCAATCAGATACATTCAATTTTGTGGGAGAAAACCTTGCCATCACTGGTTCCCAAAGTGTAAACTACACCGACTTGGTTACAAGATGGTACAATGAAGTTCAGTACTACATCTTTGGAAACAACAGCTGTGCAGCTATATGTGGCCACTACACACAGGTATAATGATAGCTTATTGGACTGTTACAGTAGAGGTCTTGTTGTGAAAATTCATTTAAAACATTCATTCCAAGGCTATAACCACCATGCACACCATAAAGCTTTTCTGATAAAAACTTAACAAACGTGCATGCAGGTGGTTTGGGCAGTATCTAGAGAGCTTGGCTGTGGAGCATATCGGTGTGCACAGACAGATGGAATCAACCTCTCAAATGCTCTAAATCTTGTTTGTAACTATGGACCAGCGTAAGTAACTATCTATGCTTGTTGAGTTGCATGATTGAGTTTAATATTACACACATACTGCATGTACATGCATGTAAATGTAAAATACCCGTAAGCCTAAATTAATAGATGAAATATCCCCATCTTTAGAACTATCATGCATGTCTCAATACATTGTTGAATGTGAGTCAAGCATGAAATGCAAACAGCTATGACAAAGAACATTGATTTATTGTTGAAGAACCATGCATCTCCTCCATGCATGCGGCTGGACAATTGACTGATCACTTTCTACCATGGATACTTTTGCTATTATGTTTTGATGTATGAATAAGAATGTTCATTAACACAAACAACAGCTCCAGGCACAAAATCAGATGTAAACAACTCTAAGCAAAAGGGCTGAAATTCCTTTAAACACGTTGTAGTGTTTTTCCTCAATCTCGAGTTCAAATGAAATACAATATCTTTAGGCAGTGCATGGTCTTGACACTATATATGCATACATGCACATCACACTGAGAATAATTATTACTGCTTTTCGTAAGAATATTTATAACATCTCCAGAGGGAACTTTATCGGAGAATCCCCATATGTCTCAGGGAGCTCCTGTTCTCAGTGTCCTGAAGATCACCCTTATTGTGTGTCACAACTCTGCTGTAAGTACTATAGTCATCGCTATCCATGCCAGTTGTGCAATGGCAACACACACACACACACACACACACACACACACACACACACACACACACCATGAAGCTGCAACAAATGAGGCCACTAATGAAATGACTACAGGTATACTTGTCCCCCAATCACCCACTCCTCCTCCCTCACCCCCTGCCATGCATGCATATCCTCACACACCACATAAATGTATACACAATAAATTACTTATATTTCCCATCCATGCTAGCTGGCCTGGAGTCTGATAATACCACTGTGGCATTTACAGCTACAACAAATGCTCCAACTGATGGAATTACAGGTAAAATTACGCATTAGGTTACAACGACTGTTTGGCATTGTAATTGTTTAATAATAGTACGCTGTTATTACAGATGGCGACACAAGACTACAGAGCAGTATCACTTTACCAGTGATTTTATTCTTTGTTGCAGTTGTTGTCTATATTGCGTACTGAGTTTATTGTGCTCACATTTTATGTGGTATATGTATGAATAGCTACAATTGTTAGGATTTCCAAACACAACATCATAGTGTTCTAGTTTGATTCATTTACATGACATGCATGTACACCTTAATTTGTACAAGTTAGTTCCTATAGTAATTAATTAATTGTACATTATCATGTAGTCCTCCTACAATACATGGTATGCTGACTGATTTTACTATGAGTCACTGATTATTGCATGGTACAAAAGATAACCCATTGACTGTTACAGTATAGGCATGCAGTTGTTTTGCAAGTCTTATAATCTGTAACACATCTAATAGCAAGTAAAAGGTCTATTATCATGGCATTGTCACTTCAAGCGCTCCTCTTCATAGGGTGCCTCAGCTCATTCACTCAATGTCAAACTTCACTGTCTCAAAGTGACAAAGAAGAGCTGCTCTTGGCTCACAACTACTTCAGGAGCATTGTTAGCCCTTCAGCAGCTAACATGCAAAGAATGGTGAGTTTATAAAATGAGATAGCTATATATCCTCATTTATATTGAGTGGACCCAACAACTGCAGAGATAGCTACTAATTGACTGAGTTTTAGACAGTATAAAGCTGAAAAACTTGAATTCTTTTGATTCTAATATGTTAACGGTTTAGGTCTGGAGTGATGAACTGGCAACAGTGGCTCAAAATTATGCAGATAACTGTGTGTTTGATCACAATGATCAACGAAATCAACAACAAAGTACATTTACTTTTGTGGGAGAAAACCTTGCTATCACAAGTTTCCAAAGTATAAACTACACCAGCTTGGTTAAGGGATGGTACGATGAAGTTCAGGACTACAACTTTGGAAGCAACAGTTGTTCAGCTGTATGTGGTCACTACACACAGGTATAATGACAGCTGTTACAGTAGAGGTCTTATTGTGACAATTCATTTTAAACATTCATTCCATGCACACCATAAAGCCTTTCTTATAAACTTAACATACATGCATGCAGGTGGTTTGGGCAGTATCTAGAGAGCTTGGCTGTGGAGCATATCGGTGTGCACAGACAGAGGGATTCAACTTCCCAAATGCTCTAAATCTTGTTTGTAACTATGGACCAGCGTGAGTATAACTAAATATCTCTGCTTATCATGTTGCATGACTGAGTTTCCAATAGAATAAACATTTATAATATTACTGCATGCATGTTTTACATGCATGTAATTGTAAAATAATACTCATAATTATAGTTATGAAGTATACCCATCTTTACTATGCTAAGAACTATCATGCATGCCTCAATTCACTTCATGGAGTCAAGCATGAAACGTAAACAGCTATAACAAAGAACACGATTTATTGTTAAAGAACCATGCATCTCCTCCATACAGATGGATAATGGAGTGATCATTTCTGTCATGGATGCTTTTGCTTATTATGCTATGATGCATGAATGACCATTAAGACAAACAATAGCTCCACAGAATCTGACGTTTAACTGCATGATCAAAAAGGACATAATTCCTTCGAACATGTCATGGTGCCTAGCAATTCAGTTAATTATTACTACCTTTCATAGTAATATTTATAACATTGATTTAGAGGGAACTTTATCGGACAATCCCCATATGTCTCAGGGAGCTCCTGTTCTCAGTGTCCTGAAGATCACCCTTATTGTGTGTCACGACTCTGCTGTAAGTACAAGTCATCGGCATCCATGCCAGTTGTGTACAATGGCAAGACACACACACACACACACACACACACACACACACACACTAACCACTGACAGTGGAACTCCAGGTATACCTTCACATTTTTAAGAGTGAAAATGTTTAGTATAACAATCATTACTACATACGACACTATATTTTTATTACAGGTGGTGCCCCAAGACTACAGAGCAGTGTCACTTTATCAGTACTCTTGTCCATCATAACTGCTGCTGTGTATATTATGTACTGATTCTATTTTCAGCTTAAGAGTTTATGAATAGATGACATTCATGCTGTTATAGTTATCATGACAGCAATAATAATTGTAGCTTGACTCAACAGTTACTATAGAATTGAGCTTTGGTGTATAGTTACATAGTGAATTAGAACTATTACTGTAAAATTAATTGTGCATGAAACATAACTGTTAATAAATTTTTGTAGTCACTGTGGAGTAAACACATGGAATTTATAATGTGATTATTGTAAAAATAGTGGGTGGGCTATGTAACGTAGTGAACATACGAAAATGTTTTTAACACGCGCACATTTTGAAACTTATGGTAGAGTGTTCCAGTGGAAATATAAATTGTACACATATCTATACTTCACAGTAATGTTTCTCACAAGGTAATATTGCCTCACCATAACCTGAAATTGTAGAGTTCAGCTATAGTCTACAGATTGATCAATTTTAGTCTGCTCTGCATCCAATACTTAAATGATACGTTTTTGACTTGACGATCTTTGCAATGTAGCTGCTGAGCAAGATCTACATGCATGCAACAATGTATTGGATCCCCTATTACTAGTAATGACTTACTCATGCACTCAATAAGTCAATAAGTACATTGAGCTGCACCACAGCACTTTCTGACATCAACATATGGATGATGCAATCATTAGCTGCTGCAGCAAATCAATAAATGCACGCCTATTAGGTTGACATCATGCAGATGTTGGTGATTGATCAAAGCATAGCTGCTTGGCTGATGCCTCATTGAAAGACAATTGTTCATAGGCACATGATCAGTTGAAAACAGGGCAATAACTATCAACACCTTGCTAATAATGGAGCTAATGAGTATCATGTGCTCGTGGAGTGAACTAGGCAAGTATTCCACTATCTGTAAGTCGCTATACTGTAGAATACAGACCAGAGCTCCATCAACAGCCAGCTGTTTATTGCGTACAGGCTACAATCGATAACAGGATGAATATCAAAGGAAACCATATGCTCAAACAAGAGCTCAGGGTATATTATGAGGCGTTTTGCTTCACTCAGTCAGAAAATCGGCAGTGAAAATCTAAGCTCTATAAACACCGAGAATAACTCCATCTCTCCTCAAAGACACCCAACTCCCAAGAGAAATGGCTGCCAAATCAAGCTACTGGCTTCTTGGCATTGCAGTGATCATTTCTGCATTAATCTACCCAACAGTCAGCTCAGGACTCACAGCAGAAGAGAAGGAAGAGATCCTTAATGCTCACAATCGTTTCAGAGGAAAAGTTGATCCTATTGCAACCAATATGGAAATGATGGTATGGTAATCTCAAATGCATGCAACTACTATAAAATACATATAGTAGCTGTAAAAAGATTTATAGTTTGCTATTACTGAATGGAATTGTACAGGAATGGGATGAAGAATTGGCATACATGGCTCAATTCTGGGCTGCCAACTGTGAGTATGAGTTAAATGAGAATCGTGATTCTCATTCCACCAAGTTTGACTATGTTGGAGAGAATTTAGCCTCAATGGCTAGCTACACTGTCAACTATACTGTTATGGTTCGAAGATGGTTTGAGCTGGGCAAGTACTACAACTACTATGGTCCCACTTGCACTGATGAAGATGGCAATGAAGATGAAGAAGGAGAAGCTTGTGCACCTTACACACAGGTATGATAGTTGGCTGACCAATTGATATAACCCACAATAATATACAGAGTTTAGTATCAGTACTAAAAGTTGTAAGCATGCAGGTTGCTGGTGGACACAGAGTTGAATTAAGAATTAGACCCTCTAATTAATGCACAATGTAAATATCCATATATACTTACATGCACAGCTTGTCTGGGCAAGGACTTATGCTGTTGGTTGTGGTGCTGTCAGATGTGAAGAGCTTCGTGGAGCAGAAGAGAACAATGAAAATGCTCTATTTCTTGTCTGTGATTATGGGCCTGGGTAAGATAGACAAGATGACATTAATTATAGTAAAACTATAGCAATGTTACTAGGCTATAATTAATGATTATTTTCATTTCAGAGGCAATTACTACAATGAGCCACCATATCAAACAGGCACTGAATCTTGTTCTGCTTGTCCAGCAGACAAACCAAACTGCATGAAAAAACTATGCAGTAAGTTTAGAATCCACATTCTGCTACAAAATTAATCTTATAGCTACAATTAATATGAATGCATGAGTGTCACTGACAGAGGAAAAAGTTCACATTGGTTCTATGTTCATACAGCTGCTGAAGATGGTGCTGATCGTGTGGTTACTCAAATCTCATTGGCAGGCATACTGCTGGCTGTAATAGCCTCAATGCTCTAACCATTGGAGCTCCTGTACCTTAATTAAGAGCTATAGTGAACCAGTATTCTAGAAAATGACACTTGGATTCTGTATCATTGTTTTTGTATTTTTAAATGTTTTGCATTCTATATCCATCGGAATTCAATGTTGTTGTTGTTCTTGTTTTAGCAATCAATTCCAGTGTTACAAGATTATGTTATGATTATTTTAAGCTGACCAGTTAACAATAAATAAAATCCATTTTGTGACTCAAATCATAAAAATTAATGCACGATGATTGACTTGATTGCACTTCTTGATCATAACACAGATTGAGTATTAAAATATTAGGGCAATCGTGTGAGTCATGCCTATTAAATTTCTCTTTGTGTTATATCGGTGCAGATTCCCTTGTGAGGCATTCAAGCTACAGTGTCAGCCAAATACATGCAACAACATCCTGCAAGCATGTAAGGCTTCAAAATCTCGATATTATAAACTGTATTAAGTATGCCAGTAGCACTCTAGTGGTTCAGATAGCTACACGAGAGAGTTGCAATGATAGGCTGCATGCATGAAAATAAAATGCACATCTTGCCTAGTTTAGAATTGAGTGGAATGATATTAGTATCAGTAGTAGTGTACACACTGTCAGTTGGAATACAAGGTGTCCCGATAACACTCAATGAAGGCAATAGACAAGAGATTGTGGACGCTCACAACCATTTCAGAGGGATGGTTGATCCACAAGCCAGCAATATGCTACCAGTGGTAAGTTATCAGGCACAGGTATAGCACAAAATTATGAACTATGAAGATTTGAGTTGCTATTTATAGCCAGAAAAAAGCTGTGCAATGTATAGTCTATTGCTGTTGTATCTGTATAGGTATGGAATGAGGAGCTAGCAAGTGTGGCACAAAACTATGCTGAGATGTGCATATTCGCTGACAACCCAGATCGTGCAGCACAAGCACCCTCTTTTGATACTGTGGGAGAGAACATAGCTGTATCAAGCACACAAAACCCAAACTACACCTTGTTCATAGAATCTGGTTGGTTCAACCGACAGATGCCGAACTATGACTACAATACCAACATGTGCTCGTCTCCGGGCTCTTGTACAGCATACACACAGGTATATAAAGTGGCATGATCATTTCACAATCAGTGAACATAATATCATGTAATCACTTAGATAGGACAGCGAATATGTTTAAGTTATTAAAGTCCTTTGTGCAATAGCTATGTAATTATCTAGAACAATCATTGCATATAGGTAAGAGTGAATTCCTGTCTAATTGCAGTAACCCTATATTAACTGCACAATATAATAGTTCAGTTATAGCTGTTTAGTATAATCAATCCAGCATTCATATGTACTGATTGGATATTAATTCTGCATGGGATTTATTTGGGCAACTCCACAAACAAATGACTATACTTAACATGATCACGATTGTGCATGATGTTGGTTTCACATGGCAGTCGTATGCATGCAATTATTATTATGCTATACAGATGGTGTGGGCAGCCAGTACAATGCTTGGCTGTGGAGCTGCTAGATGTGAGACATTGGTAGGGTTACCTTTACCGGATTCAATACTGTTTGTTTGTAACTACGGACCTGGGTAAGGGCATCAGATAATGCTGTGTTTACACAAAGATTTATTGCATTATGATTGTTGTCCATATTATCACTTTACACATACAGGGGCAATGTGCCAGGTGAACGACCATATATCAGTGGGGTACCTTGTACTAATTGCCCTGAAAGTCATCCATTTTGTGGAAAATTGAATAGTATCTGTTGTAAGTGTACAAGCATCATAGTGATACTAATATGCCAATACATCCGAGCTTTACTAGGCCATAACAAATTAACTTATTCTCCTAATCAGTCTGTATTTGCACTGCACCTATAGCTTCTATCAACCTAAGCGAACGTGAAGACGACTATGAAGACTCACATGGTGAATTCTATGGTGACTGGGATGAGATATCTCACAATGATAAATAATGATAATGCAGAGAAAAAGGAGGTGGGGGAACAACAGTATTGTGCATTAATAAGAATAAAACATTGAACAACTTTTTATTTCTATTGCCAGTATAGAAACGAAGTATATTTATTATTATCACAACCTCACCTAAGTATCATCACAAGGAGGTCAAACAACATCTCTAGAGGCATGAATGATTGTTGGAAAGATACACCATGATAATTATAGAATTCACAGAAAACAAAAACAATCACACTTTACAATAACAAATGATTGAACATGCCCCATCAATTGTCAAATCATAAAGCTATATCCTCCTATCACAGACTCATATTGTCACTATAAATATTCACATTCAATGTTACTATTTTTGTAAGACGCTTAGCATCACTATAATGAATATGTATACATCTTCTACTATAAGGACACTTTGCCATTGATACCGTACCAAATTAAACCTTGCTTCAGACATAGTGTCTAGGTAAGGGTCTGATACCACTAAAACGGAAATTCCTTCAACCCAAATTTGTGACATGCATGGCTTTATGGGAGTACAAGCTCAATCTTCAGTTCCATATGCTAAAAGAATGACTAAATTCTACATCCATATAGCACATCATGTCCTAACTCCACTTGGCTACAGGCCAGCAGACTCTTAGCAACCATGCATGTTGTGAACTGGGGGGTTGTACACTTGTTGTATATCCTTTCAAAGGAAAAGCCAATATTAAATCATTATTGACACACTAACACAGTACACAGACTTGAGAGCCCTATTCAAGCCATCTAAGTAGCAAATTGCATGGATACAATTATCTTGCCCACTTCGTTTGCACACCTGGCATCCTGCACACACACATATCTATGCACTATATAAGCAAAGTTGTGCATCAGTCGTGGCTCACTAGTAGACTTGAGTCTGTTGACAAGAAATGAGAAGTAAACACCAATGCTAGTATATTATAGGTAATGTGGAATCAACAACTAGTTCTATTGCATCTCCTAGCTGTATCATGGATCAGAGTCATCTCAGCACAACAAGCAATACAGTTTAGTGATGCAGATATTGAAGAGATAGTGAATGCTCACAATCTATTCAGAGGAATGGTGGACCCTCCTGCTACCAACATGCAACAAGTGGTAAGAAGCTATGAGCAACAGCACATTACAGCTGAATATAATATACTCACGTATCAAAATTGATTAAACAAGGCGTCATTGTTCAAGCAATGATGCCGTTCATGTGGCATTTAGAAGCATGTAAATGCTTGTTTCTCTGAATAGCTGATGTAAAGAGTTCATTGTGTACATTGGCATCATGATTGCAGGTATGGAATGAGGAGCTAGCAAGTGTGGCACAAAACTATGCTGAGATGTGCATATTCACTCACTAGTAGACTTGAGTCTGTTGACAAGAAATGAGAAGTAAACACCAATGCTAGTATATTATAGGTAATGTGGAATCAACAACTAGTTCTATTGCATCTCCTAGCTGTATCATGGATCAGAGTCATCTCAGCACAACAAGCAATACAGTTTAGTGATGCAGATATTGAAGAGATAGTGAATGCTCACAATCTATTCAGAGGAATGGTGGACCCTCCTGCTACCAACATGCAACAAGTGGTAAGAAGCTATGAGCAACAGCACATTACAGCTGAATATAATATACTCACGTATCAAAATTGATTAAACAAGGCGTCATTGTTCAAGCAATGATGCCGTTCATGTGGCATTTAGAAGCATGTAAATGCTTGTTTCTCTGAATAGCTGATGTAAAGAGTTCATTGTGTACATTGGCATCATGATTGCAGGTATGGAATGAGGAGCTAGCAAGTGTGGCACAAAACTATGCTGAGATGTGCATATTCGCTGACAACCCAGATCGTGCAGCACAAGCACCCTCTTTTGATACTGTGGGAGAGAACATAGCTGTATCAAGCACACAAAATCCAAACTATACCTCGTTCATAGAATCTGGTTGGTTCAACCGACAGATGCCGAACTATGACTACAACACCAACATGTGCTCGTCTCCGGGCTCTTGCACGGCATACGTACAGGTACTTTCCCCTTATGTGGTTAATTAGAAAAAGATGACCCATATTAAGAAGAGTCACATTGTATTTTAAAACTGTACGTGAGTTCCCCAGCACATAGGATGCCATAGCCACTGATTGATGTCTAGGCGACTTACTTAAAAAATTAGTCCTGCTAACTGGTTTGTTTGTAGGCTAATCTACACTAAATTGTGAATTAGTTGCTATGCCATTACGTTATGTGAACTTCAAGTTTGGTCCAACTAGCAACTTATTATTTGATCTTCCGGTTACGCACATACTCACAATAATATTACGGCTCAACTTGAACTAATAAAGAGGCAATTGATGATACCAAAGAGAGATAATTGGGCAGAATTAGGCTTTTTAACTAGTGCAGAGGAGTATATAAGGAAACATAATAATGGAGCATTCCCATATAAATCGAAAATGGTCAAGGTGTTGGAGAAACATGTCATTTTAAACATTAAAGCATACTTTGTAACAGACATGGTGCTCATATCTTTTCATGACCTATAGTTGGAATTAGAGTAATAAATACCATGAGTAGTTTCAGTATAGTCATGCGTAAATGTGTACGTAAACAGACACTTTAAGTTCTCTTTCAGTCAACAAACTCATCCTCTTAACTTCCACTTGTGTTTACAAGTAAATATTTGTACAATTAGTTCACTAATTGTTCACTTGTATACCTGCAGCTGGTATGGGCTGAGACCACCATGATTGGGTGTGGAGCTGCTCTGTGTGAGAACATCATGGGGTTACCATCAACCAATGCAGTCCTTCTGGTCTGCAACTATGCTCCCGAGTAAGTACTGACTTCAAGCAAAAAAAGCCCATGAACTAACCTAGTGTATGCTTGTCTTACTACACAGAGCTGACCTTGAGACCATGAGGCCTTACGAAAGTGGTGAACCATGCAGTGCATGCCCAACCAACACCAGTGTCTGCATAAACAACATCTGTTGTAAGTAGCTATATCTTTCAAATTTCAATCTCCTGATCAAAGGCTTACAAAGTAACCATGTGCATGCATATCTACATACATGCAGTTCTAGAACCACCGCCAACAGAAGCACCAACCACAGAGGCACCAACCACATCAACAACAGGCTCAACCACAACAGCCATGACCACTGGCATGACAACAACAGAAGAAGAAGCTTCAACAGCCCCTACAACTGAAAGTGACGAGACCACTACTTCAGCTGATACGACCTCTGCAGCCACTGAAATTTTCACGCCCACTACTGATCCAACCACAATAAGGCCTGTGCAACGGACAACAAGCACCGAAATTACCACTGTAGAGACGACCACAATATCAACATCTCCTAGGAAACCCTGGCCTTGTGAAATCCGAACAAGGCTTCCGAAGACCAAGAAGAGAAAAAAAAGCAAAACAAAAAAGACCACAAGGACTCGAAGGAGAAAGACTTCAAAATCACGAAGTTTGAAAACAAAATCATCTTCTTCATCAAAATCAAGCACGAGAAAAAAACCCAAAAAAAGGCACTCAAGACGCAGACTAAAACATGGGAAAAAGTTCAGGACAAGAAAATACTATTACTAGTCAATTTATGTTTTGTTTGTCTGTTTGTTTGTTTTTGTGACTTTTTTCTTTTGTAGTAGAAACTTTTATTATCACTTTATTTGTACATGCATAGCACTTACAGAATGATGCTGGTCATTGCACTTACTTTTAACGTCACATGATACAGACTAGAATACGACATGCATGCATGAAGGCAAAAAAATAAGCTTCCAATGCCAATATCACATATTAGACTAATCGGTTTGAAGTTAAACACAAAGCTAAACTTTCAAATGCATTTGAACAGACATGACTGTATCAAAGTAGCGTGTGAAGGAATTAAGTGGAACAATTCAACAGACAACTCTTCCATTGGTGTTCAAACTGAACAATGTTGGAGGGCATAATTACCACTGAATAGACTGGTATACCACAAACAATTATCCCAAAGGTGAAAGAAAATTAAATACACTATTCACAACTTGTACTGATGGCCAGAAATGAAAGCCAATGTCGGAACCATACTATAAAAGGTTTGACAATACCAAATTAGGAAACATAAATGTGTCTACATGAACACAATACCTTGAATCAAGAGCTCGTGCCAGCACGTGTTACCACAAAAGTATTGTGTAGGTCTTCAAAAGATACTACAAATAGTGGAGGAGGAAACAGAAAGTGTTTTAAAATTAGAAACTGTACATGTGCATGAAAGGGCAACACCTTGTCTGTGTAACATTCCTATAAACTCACCAATTGCAAGCAAAGCAAAGTCTGCCTTGTACTTCCATGGTTTTATCCGAGTCCTTCAAATGCAGGTAGATAACTGATAAGGAGTAGACTTTCAACTGTTCTCTAGATATAATAATATACATAAATTTATGATGTTGCCCAAACAAAACCGCCAACTGAATCAGCTGGTTTGCATAATAAGCGCATGAGGGAGGGGTCAATAGACCTCTGACCTTTGATATTAATCTGGGTCACCGGCACCACAACTCACAGCAAACGCAGAAACGTGAACAGACCACAGTGATCATGGCGATGCCTGAGCCATCTGACGTGAACTTGATGGAGTCACCTCCTGACAAAGTAGTCTTAGTGGGAGATGTGGGTGTTGGCAAGACCACCCTTTTTATGTATTTCAAGACTGGAAGGTTCTTGGAGTCTACCTCTCATAACCCTAGGGAAGGAGAGTATCACAAGAGCTGGACTGTCAACCAGAGAGAAGTCTCGGTATGAGTATGGTTTTTAGGCTTATAGCTAGTTACCTTATGTACTGAAGAGTTCCTTCTATCAACCATTGTTGTTTTATAGCTTACAAGACTAACTATTATGCAAGAATGAAGGTTCACAGTGCCTTCTCTCACTCTTCAAATTGCACACACACACACACATATAGTTGACACTCTATGATACAGCTGGTATTGAGCGACACATGAGTACAATCCCACAGACTTACTTCCGTTGGTCCAAAGTAATCATGCTCGTGTACAGTATAGACGATTCGGATACATTTGACTCGCTCACAAACTGGGCGGACAATGCTGTGTGTGCAAGGGCAGGCAGAGCTCAATCGGATGTGATAACAGTCCTGGTTGGAAACAAGTTGGACTTGGAAGCTGAGAGGAGGGTTGATGAGTCAAGAGCAAGACAGTATGCAGAGAACAATGACATTGAAGAGGACATGATCTTCGAGGTGTCAGCCAAGGAGGGGACAGGAGTTGAGGAGATGTTTGAAGCAATAGCTCTGAAGGTAAAGCCAAGTGCTCGAAAACAAGAGCCGCAGAAAACTCAAGAAAAACCGAAGTGTTGTTGAAAAATGAATGGCAGTGGTATAATAGTATTTGTTTCTTTATAGTGTACTGTTTTGTGTATTGGCTTACTTTCTGCACCTGTACAATCAAAACTGTATTATATCCAACCATGTGTTGTGTGTGTGTATGTATTGAGTTTATAATGTGATGTGTACTTTAATATTACCCCCTCTTCAGTTGTGTGTGAACAAACATTACATGACTTTGAAATTGTGCAATAAAATTATAATAATGTGGACACTTTTATTGTTCAGAGTTGTTAGCTTCTTTCTCTAAAGGATGTTCAGCAACAGCATCTGGAAGAGTCTCACCACACTTGCCTTGAAAGTGGTACCTACAAATGAAATAATCAAGATGAATAGTGAAACTTGCAGTGTTGCTACAGTGAGCTGTCCAGAAACAAAACACTACAAGTGCTTCTATTCTGGTAGTCAGGTTACATTGACTTTTTGTGGCACAAATCCCACAATGAAAATTGTTTGCTGTTTTAGAGTTATTAATTATAACTTTATTATTACATACAACACAAGTGCTAAACCTGATACTTTTGTCATTACATAACTAACTCACTTCAAAGCTCCAGTGACTGGTGTTGATTCAAGGTTGAACTCGGCAACAGGTACACCTCTCATTGCTAACATGGGAGCAAATCCTGCTGCAGGATAGACCACCGATGATGTGCCAACCTGTTTCACAACAAAACACCATGCTAAAATTTTTCCCAAAATTTGGAATTACATAAATGAATACTCTCACAAATTTCCATAGTTAATATGTATGTTTGTGTGGGAGAGAGCCTGGCATGGAATGAGGCTATCCCTATACTCTAAGGGCATTGTCTCACCAGCAGGCAGAGGTCACAGGTCTCTAGTGCTCTGTCTACATCATCCAGCACTCTTGGGTCAAGAGACTCTCCAAACCAAACCACATGTGGTCGCACAAGGCTGTTGCACTGCTTACAACTAGAATACCAATAGTACTTGCTAAAGGTGATGATGGAAATTTTAATAACAGTAACTACCTTGGTAAATCGGAAATCGGTATTTTAGCATCTTGTGCATCTGGGTCAGGAGCTCTGAAGAAAGGGTATTTATACTTTCTCACTTGCTGCAACTGTCTATGTACATACAGCTATTACTTTAATTTCAGTAACTGTTGTACATACCCTTTATCTTTAAGTGCAGCACATATTGGACTGTCATAGTTTTCTTCAATAGCTCCACATTTTGTACACCTTGTTTTGAACAAGGTACCTGCAAAACAAACAAAAGGGAAAAAGTGTATCAATCACCCAAATATTGTGATGGGCAAACCACTACACACACCATGCAATTCGAGTATAGTCTTTGAGCCAGCTCTCTTATGAAGCTCATCAATATTCTGAGTAATGACAGTGACTGTTCTTCCTTGAGGTTTCAACCTCTCCTCCAGCTCAGCAATAGCCTTATGTGCCGCATTTGGTAACTTTATAAGCAGAGATAGCAACAGTTTGTTAGTATTGTGATGTGGGGGACAATATTACATGTAAACTAAAATTTTTAACACTTTTGTCCAACTATGATCACAGGAGGTAAGACACGAGTGTTGCCTTTACTGAGCAGGCAAGTCCGTTAATTGAATTCCAATCATGTGACCATAATACTTCACAATGAGAGTTGATCACATACACCTGCTTGCCAGCTCAGCAAAGGCACACCCCATGTCATACCTCCTCTGGCCCAACATGCTTCTAATACCTTAGAGTTCATGACCTCTCTACGATAGCTGTAGAATTCCCACACTAGAGATGGGTTTGCCGCAAATGACTGTGGTGTGGCAAGCTGCTGAGCCTGATAAGTCCGCCAATACCCACCTTCACCTCTATAGGGGAACAGAGACAGAGGGAAAACAGTATGGAAGTCTATATTTTCTTGATACCTACCTAAAAGTAGGAACCCCACTCTCTGCACTGATTCCAGCTCCTGATAAGACCACTATGTTCTTGGCCTTGGAGAATACCTCACGAAACGCCTTCATATCTGAAGAAGGACCTTCACCAGATGCTGCCAGCAAGCCAAGGAGAGGGTTTGCCATTTGTATGGGGTCTGACCTCTTACCCGACATGAGCCACACCCCTTACCCTCAAAAATATATTGACGACCATTCTGAAAACATTCATGACAGCAGTGGGACATATACAACAATCAGCAGCTGAGCAGCAAATTAATAGCACAAAAAAGTAATCTTTTGTTGAGAGAAGTCAGTTAAGGTTCTGATGGGTGTTTGGCAATAGCTTCCGGAAGGGTTTCTGTACACTTTCCTTGAAATGAATATCTAGAGTATATAGACAAAGCAAGACAGTTTACAACACACAGATACATAATCATCCTCAAAACCATATGTAAATTTACATACCTAAATATTCCAGTGTAAGGTGTTGGAGAAACATTGAACTCTGCACCAACAATCCCTCTGGAGTTAAGAAGGCGTCCATAGGAAGCAGCTGGATACATCTTAGAGGATGTACCAACCTATATACAGTGAAAATAATGCATGTATAGATGAAAAGATGAAAGAGCTTTCATCAGTAAACAACTATCACTGCTGTACCTGAATGAATAGATCACACTGCTTAAGAGCTGCATCAATGGCGTACAACACATCCGTGTCATGACTCTCACCCGTCCACACCACGTTTGGTCTCAGAGGACCACCACACTCTACGCAGCTGCCAGATATAATGAGAGATGGTGAGATAAGGTAGGTTACCACACAGGGCATATTTTGAAGGATCATCCTCAAAATACAAACCATAAATTTTGCCATGAAGTACTATGGCTATAACAGATAACACAATCCACAAATCATATGCTGTTTCCCTTGGAGAAAAAAAAAACAACAAATTATCCCAAAATTACCTCTTGAGGTTGGCAGGAATAGATACGTCATTATCTTCCTGTACATGACCACACTTGGTACATCTCGTTTTATACAATGAACCTAAGATAATAAGACCAGGAGTACTTGAACAGTGTCAACAATGCGGCATCAGTGCAAAATAAGGGCAGAAAACTCACCGTTAATTTCGAGTACACTTTCTGAGCCTGCTTTGGTGTGTAGGCCGTCTGTGTTCAGTGTAACTATTGTGACATTTCTCTTCTGGGGGTGCAATCTGTGTTGGAGGTCTGCAATAGCATCGTGTGCAGCGTTGGGTTCCTATTCAAGGAAGAACGGAATGAATATCCCAAGCAGTTAGAGTATGCTACATGACATACTATACTGTAGGTGACTTCTCGTAGATGGTTGTAATACTTCCAGACAAGAGAGGGATTTTTGAGAAATGTCTCTGGAGAGGTTAGCTTCCGCACTTGATGTGTGTTCCAAAATTCACTACACAAATATCATGAAATTGGCAGCTGATGAGCAAATTTTAAACTGTGGCACCATCATGATCATAAATCACAGCTTTTCATCAATAAATTATGTGTATTTAGATATTTGTACATTGGCAGGCATTATTTTAGAGTATACTTACCCATATGTAGGGACTCCACTTGCTGCACTTACTCCAGCACCTGAGAGTACCACAATATTACGGGCCTTCGCAAAAACCTCACGAAATGCCTTCATTTTGAGGGTCAACATTGTTCTAATTATTCGCCGATCGCCCCTAAAATTATATTTTGAATGACGTCGACGTGCATCAGTTCGCGTGCTAAAAATAGAATTTAATTGATCATGTGAACGTGATGCTGCCAAATTGTCATGTGACCAACACAATCGAGCAAAAGTCTCAAATTCATCAGGGGGTGTACATAAATATTGATTTTCTCAAAGAAAGAACTCTCTCTTTGTCGCAATGGAGGCACTAGCGAAGGTATTCGGTCGTGGCAAGAAGGGTGAGCCTCCATCTCCTCAGATGGCCATCCAGAAGCTGAGAGAAACAGAGGAAATGTTGGGCAAGAAGACAGACTTCTTGGAGAAGAGAATAGAAAGGGAGCAACAAGCAGCTAAGAAACACGGCATGAAGAACAAAAGAGGTCGGTAGTAAATGATGAAATGTCTGACAGAACTTTAGCAAACTGTTTCTGTTGTTGCAGCTGCCTTGATGGCTCTCAAGAGAAAGAAACGTCTTGAGAAGCAACTGAACACAATTGATGGGACACTCTCCACCATTGAGTTCCAGAGAGAGGCTCTGGAGAATGCTCAAACCAACACTGAGGTTCTCAAGAACATGAGCTATGCTGCTAAAGCACTTAAACAAGCTCACCAGCACATGTGAGTGGTGTATCTTTATATTGTCTATAAAGTTATGCACATTTTATGTATGTGTGGGAGGAAATTTATATTAAGCTTATGTCCACTGATATGCAAGTGATTTGTGGTGTAGTTCTTGTCACGTCACACAATGTCCTGTTGTGTGTGTGTGTGTGTGTGTGTGTGTGTGTGTGTGTGTGTGTGTGTGTGTGTGTGTGTGTGTGAGAGAGAGAGAGAGAGAGAGAGAGAGAGAGAGAGAGAGAGAGAGAGAGAGCTTCTTGTGTTCACCCTACAGGGATGTTGATGATATTCATGACATGATGGACGACATACAAGAGCAGAATGAAGTAGCTGAAGAGATCTCCAATGCACTCTCTCAACCCATCGGATTTGCTTCAGAGATCGATGATGTGAGTTAATGTCACAGTCACTGCTTCATACAAAGTGATTTGTTTTAAATTGGTACTAAGTCAGGAAAGGCTCCATTTCCAGTTGCAACTCTCACTGTAGTATTTCTTCCACAAGACTTCCATAAATGTACATGGTAGGGGCTACTTATTGTGAGCTATTCATCCATAGCTATTGGTGTTTACATGAGTTTCGGATGTAAAGTTGTACAGTGATTTAATGTACGAGTATGTCTATGATGACTTCTTTGTGGCAATGTATGTATTTTGAGCAACATACTGTATTGTAATCCTCTTTGTATAACCTTTCTTTTCCAGGATGACCTGTTAGCAGAGTTAGAAGAATTGGAACAAGAGGATCTGGAGAAGGATCTTCTAGCAGTTGGCGAACCAACAAATGCTCTTCCAGACACTGACCCTCTTGAAGACCTGCCAGAACCACGTAAGAACACAGACTACAGTATAGCATTTACTGACCATTGTTGTTTTGGAGTATCAGGTGAATTATAGAGCAGGTGCAATTACTTAAAACAAGTCACTTCCGTATAGCAAAAATGTACAGAGCAATACGGAGAGGTGGGCCGCTGTCATTTACTTCTGTATGGCACAAAATAACTGTTTCTAGTAGTATTACTACAAAATACTTACGGTTTTGACGATGTTGATTTCACCCGCTCTATTGTGCTTGATATAAATGGAAAGGAATGGGAATAGCTATAGCCTTGTCCCAGGCCCCTCCCTTGGGGCTAGGGCATATACCTAACAACTCTACCATTACTGTCCCCCCTCTCACACACACTATAGCGAGGGCTGTTCCGAAAGCAAAGGTTCAAGAAGAGGATGATGATTTGAGAGAGCTCGCTGCCTGGGCTTCATAAGTTTTAAAGCACCATTACATCATGTATTTCGTACATAGTGTGTTGTATGCATAGTATACCGTACAGTATTAATTATACAGAAATGATAAATAATTATTTGAACCCATTTCATTAATGAACATTGTTACACTCTGTTGATGTAGTATTATTATTAATCATTCTATTAATGTTACTGGTGTAATATATAATTCAGCAGCAAATTAACTGTAGTTATACAGCACTAGTATAATATAGCAATGTTGTTTTAGTTAACCCTCCAAACCCTTAGTTATTGATTAGTTTCTTAACTTCAAGAAAAATTTTAATTAGTTTTAGTTTAGTTAACTAAATGTAAAAAAGGCCTAACTATAAGTGTTCTGGTTTAGTTAACTAACTAAAATTAGGTGTTTTGGGCATTTTAAAATTTAGTTTAGTTATTATTTTGACCAAATCTTTGTGATTTAGTTTTAGACGTAGTCTAAGACTAAAGGGTTTTTAGCTTAGTTTTAGTTAACTAAAACAACAGTGGGTATGCATCAGTGTGTGCCACTATTATACATGTAGTTTGACAATCTTTTAAAAACCAGTAATTATATAATTTGGTTCTGTCATTAAATAATATCATTGATCAACACAAAATTTATTAATAATTATATCCAAACATTTAATATTAATTAATAGTTGTGCAATCAAACAAAAATAAAGCTAGGTTCACAATGTAATAAGAAAGCAACTATTCAATAGTGATATAGCTTGTTCTCTGCCAGCGCTGAACGTGATAATTACTACTCTCCCCCCTAGCTACAAGAACACGTAGAGTGTTTAAGTTATAGACACCAGGACGACCAAAGTTTGCAAACACAGTCAAAGTTCTTGTTGAGTTGGTATCGAGCAGAACATGACGTCTACAGGTTCCTCCACTCCAATAGAAGGAAGGCTCTTGGTGAGGCTGCTGTCTTGAGCTGGGAGAGAGAGAGAGAGAGAGAGAGAGAGAGAGAGAGAGAGAACAGGCGATTCATTCACTTTCATGGCTGCTCTTCAATAAAGTAGGTAAAACTATCAATCATATTTTTTTTTCCTAATCAACTATTTTTGCATACCCAAAGCTTACCTTTTAGCTTCATGGTGACCACTATCCTTAGGTTGAAGTAACTCCACCATGGCCTGCAGTGAGTAGCATTGACAGATCAAACAATACAAACACCCATTGATTTTTCCTTGTGTCAAAGCAGCAAGGAGAAAGAAGTGTATTAAAAAGACCTAAAGGAGTCTAGCTGCTCAATCAACTACAAATGTACCTTAACTTTATGATGACAACAATTCTGAAGCACGAGTTTTACTGGCACTTGACACAGACTCATCACAGTTGGCTCTTGTTCATTGGAGAACTTCTTTGAGACAGGATGCTCCAAGTAAAACTTTACCAGGTCGTAAGGAGAGGGAGGTAGGGAGGAGTGAGGCTGTGAACACAAACGCCACAGCATCATGACACATGTGAATCTACTACAAGTGGACAGTAACATCTTGTGAGTATCTTACCTCCATCAGTACTGTCATGGACTGGGGTAACCGTACAGTTAGTGAATGGTGGCCGTAAGAGAACAGTGTATCAGTACCACTGGGAACCAATGCCTATTATGAAAAGATATGAACAGGTCAGTAGTTTTTTAGGGAAGGCATAGTCATTGTCTCTCTTAGAGAGTGATCTCACCTGCCAGAATATTATCAATGCCATCTCTTCGACTGGCGGTGGTTTCTCCTTGTGAGAACCAGCTGAGGAGGGACGACTGGTCTTCTCCACCTCCAGTCCTCTGTACGCTGCACTCCCTCGAAACAGTTCACCGGCTGGAAATCCACAACTAGGAATCTAGAAAAATTTTAAAAATCGTTATTCACCATAACTGATTTTTTTTTGGTCAAGAAACACCTGTGACTGTTGCAGTATTGTTGCAACGTTTACACATATGTATGTATGTATGTAGACTCTCACCATTGTTGGTCCTAGTGGGATGTCAGAATAGCAGAGGAGTTTCTTCAAAGGCTGCTCCAGTCGAGACCCTTTCAGCTGAACCACTCCACTCTCACTCGGCAGCAGACACAGTGTACCTACCGTGGAACACACCAGAGTAGTTAGTAAACAACAAACACAATATACCTCTGAATGCACTGATGCACTGCTAACAGTTTAGATCGTGCAAACCACAACTCTCTAACCTTGTCCTCGGTCCATTTTGTTCACTTTCCACTTGGCACTTGCACACGAAATCTGTAATATTCTCAGCTCCCCGGCCGACCTGTCTGAGAGGTGACATCTGTTCTCAGACTCCACAGTGATCACAATGCGATTCATGTCAAACCTGATGGAATGAACAACAAACACCATTGGGAGTACACAGAGACAACACACACCCAATGGCAGGTAGATGTGTACACTTCGTAACAAACTAGCCCTGAAATGGATTGTACTATATCCTAGAGGGCTCATTGCTATGGTAGGAAATACATACTGACTAATGGTAATTATTGAGCTTAGCATAGCAGAGAAATTTGATAACATACAATAGTTCAGTCTATGGACTTTCATCAGCATAGATTATATGAAAAAATGACAAGAACAAGAGAATACAAATCAGCTACGTACAATTACGGTGACATAATGTTCAGTGAAGTGTAAACGTGGATTATACTCACCTCTCAGTTCCAATCAAAGATGTCGCCCCAGGCAGTTGACCGTGAACAGCAGTGGCTTTGAAGTACGGACACTCCCTCACTTGCATGATGTAAGTGTGCCTCATCACACGATGACTGAGAGGTGAGTGCATGAATTTAAAATTTACATACCATTAAGTTCAAACAAACTAAAGCTTTGGCTTGTATGTATAAGGTCTTTTGATAAGCACACAAACCTCACCTCAGTCTTGAGCTTGCAGTGATGAGTGCTGGTTCGTAGTAGAGGAGCAGATCCCAGGGTAGCTCCTGGCCACCCTCCAGCAGGGAGGAGGACTGGGAGACTTGGAGAATGAGGCTGACCTTCATTCCCTCACCGGGCTCTAATCGGCCATGGGAGAGGGGCAGCTCGATGCATCCACCGAATGAGCCCGAGTGAAGATGGGAGGGGTTAGGGAGGGCGGGCGGGGGAGAGAGTGAGACAGGAGAGAGGAGAGATGAGGGATAGATTGGACGCTCTTTAAGTTCAGTGGACTGATTCTGTGAAGAAGACAAACTTTTATAATTGACTCTGATGGGAAATCCAGACTCTGTGGGACTAGAACCTAGCCTCGTTCCCAGGCTGTTTCTCTCCACTCATGCATCCATAGGTAGACCACACCCAGAACCACGTGCACAAAAATGCTACATATATAAGTGTTGGGTGTACTCACTTGTTCTAGTAATAACAGCTGTCCGAATGAAGAGGTCAGTCTCAGGCTATTGAGAGCCACTTGACCACAGTTGTACACCTCCATACCAACTCTACACACTTCACCTGCTATCACAGTACTGGGCAGATTTGACAAGTTAGCCTACATAGACAACATACAGCGGATTAAACAGCTACAGAGGGGATGACTTCAAGACGATTCACTCACTATTAGTTTAGGCATTGGAGATGTGACTATCCAGTTGAGGCGATGATCTTTGCCATACACTACCGAAGACTTCTCTGTCTTGGTGTTGTTGAGCCGTGGACCACGGACATCCATCTCCACTAGCCCCCGGACCCCCTCGGCCAAGATGCCCTGGATGCCATCTCCCTGGTGCACCTGATAGAGGGAGTCACGACTGCTGACAGTCATGCTGAGGAGAGAGCTCTTGGATGAGGAAGAGGGCAGGGGGACATTGGAGGACTTCTGGAGGGAAATGTCGACGCACAAGTTNGTGTGTGTGTGTGTGTGTAGGAAACAAAGCCAACTTAAGCACAAGTCAACAAAGATAGATAAAATGCTGCACATGTAAGCACTCCTTGTCCCAAACTCTGCAATAAAAACAGCACAATTTTTATCCAGTTGACTCACTTGCATGAGAGATTATAGACGGAAGAAGCCTCCTCAAGATAAGAGACCACTTCCCTCTTGGTGGAGGACAGCATGTAGGACGACATGGCACACATCTCCTACAGATTGAAACCAAAACCAGTAAAATAATCATCACCACTTATGCACAAGAGGTCAACCCACAGCTATGTGCATACATACACACAACACAAGTTAGCCTAATCCCCAGGCCTCCTCCCCCCTCCCCTCAGTAAAGATAAGGGCCTGGGAACGAAGCTAGCATAAGTGAGCTACAGCCATAACGTACAACACACAAACAATGCAGAAATTCTGCACTCACCACTGATCCAGCGTAGTAGAGCCAGGCACTGGCTCCTTGGAAGTCCTTCTTGACCTGATGGTAGCTGTGGAAGGCTAGGTCGTAGTTCTGCAGGAGGAAGGCAATGTCTCCCAGCTGGCGTTGGAGGATTTCGATGGAATTGTTGGAATAGCTACACATGTAGATAATGAGTGGATAAGTGCACTTAACAATATTTACATTCACAGTACTACAGTGCTTGCATGGTCTATGTGTACATGAGGAATTTTTGTTATAGAAAATATGTAGGATTAGTCTTACTTTGGTTCATCTGAAACGACATTGTTGGGTCCCTGAAACATCTTCAAGAATTTGTTGCTCATGTAGCTGATGCTGCGACGGACACTCCTCTGTTTGACAACCTACAGAGGAAGTAATCAAGACATGCAGATTACAAGAGAAGTTGTACAAGACTGAGTGTCATGATAATCTACCAGCAGACAGACAGACACACACACACACACATACACACACACACATACACACACACACATACTTACACACACACAACTCCACTGTAACAGTTTCACTAAAACATCATCACCTATGCAATTGCTAAACAATTCACTACGATTACTAGTATACAAGTGCATTAATAATGGAGAGCTCTTATTGTTTCACTGACAAAAACACACACTCAGTTTCTCTCACTGTGTCATTCAGAGTCTTGAGCACATCGTTGAGATGAGGCAACAGTCTCTTCCCCACCATCTCCTGAACAAACGCCTGAAGATTATTGTGGTCCTCTTGACTCAAGCATTGACCATACTGTCTTGCTAAGTTAGAAACAGAGTTGTCTTCACTTGAAGGAGTGGAGGAGCTTGATAATCTATCCTCCTCTTCTTGTTCCTCAGGGGATCCAGCCAGCTGAGAGAGAGGGTCGTTACCGGGAGCAACAATAGAGCTTTGGTTGGTGTCTCGCGTTGGGCTATTCAAAGGGTCGAGGTCGATAAGCTTAGCTTCTTCACGAACGTTAGGTTTGATGATTTCCGGACTAGAATCACTCCCGCTCTGATGTGCATTATTAGGGACAGCTGAGGTAGTGTCATTCTTGGACTTGTTCTTTGATTTTGACTTGAATCGTCGCTTCCATTTTAGACCACTATCCACTTCATCCTATACACGTAAAAGAAAGGTAATCTGTCAACAACGTTTGCACATTACACATTACTTTCCCGAGATTCACATACTATTCTTCAAGCGAGTGAGAACAAACACATACAATTTCACACTAAAGACCCACACACATACACACAACAGAGCATGAGGCACGAGAGAGAGAAAGAGATAACATTTCTAACCGTGTCGTGCTGCTGTGCTACTCTCATGTATGGGAGATATACGTTGGCTGTATTGCGTTTCTTGGGTGTTCCAGGTGCCTGTGAGTTGACCAGTAGCAGGTGACAGTTGGGAGCACCATACAACCCTTGGATTTTGGCAAAGGTCTCTTTAGCTCTGAAAGATTAATAGAATTAGCCATATTATATGGAGAGCAGTTTATGCTCACACACTTGGCAAGAATTGAATTATAAATATTATGTTGGTAGCAACTACATAAATTTTATTGGTGGAATTAGCTAGCCTAGAAGTTTGATTACAGGAACAATGTACAGTACATGGTTTGAGAACGTAATTCTGGCAGCCAAACCAAATTAGATACAGCAAAGGTCAGGGGCACTACTAATGATTCAAGCACACAGAATACCAGCTAACCTCGATTCATTTCCTTCCGATACATCGTGCAACAGAACATAGTAGTAGAGCACGTGAGGAGTGAGCCACTTGGGATTCTTGGCCTGCTCCGACTGTTTCTGCTTGGTGATGAGTTGTGAGAACACTCCCAGTGGATCGAGGTGACTCGACGCCACCACAAACACAACTACAAGGAATGGAACAGAAAGTCAATGAGAGAAGCTTTAGAAGAGAATGGACACCCATCCAATTGGCAAAGTGGGATGGATGGATTGATGGATGCTTGTTGCCTTACCTGCAACATAGTGCTTGATAGTCTCATGGTCTGACTGCTTAAAGTGGTCTAGAAAGGTGTCTCTATAGGCATCAAACCAAGGTGTTGTGGCTGCAAAGTGCAGGTATGCAATCAATCAATGAGTACATACTAAACATGTAGTTATAACAATAGTCTAGTCTTCACAAATACATGCAGAATCATGACTACAACAGGTACAGCAGGTATACTGGCTGCAAATCAATCATTCACAGTCAGACCCCACCCCCTCTGCTCCCCCCTTGCCCTCACCATTGGTTTTAATGCCTCCAGTGGAGAGTGTCGCTGCTGGTGGGGACGTGGTGTTCCCAACCACTTCACCGAGTGTCATTCTCAACTTGCTATCAGGAACGGGCTCCTTCTGAGGCTCTGAGAACTTCACGTGGATGTTGGACGCCGTGTAAGGATGGCCTTGAGCATCCTTCAGCTGGACTGTATGGGGATGAAGTACAATCAATAAAACATACACACCATCATGTATTAGTCGTGCTCTATCAAACATCACTAGTCCATTAAAATGACACTGTAGAATAGTAATCATACTTCTACAGCAGTAAATCCCTATGAGTGCTCACTAATTGGAGTCATGCATCACTAATTTCCTCAAATTTGAGGGACGTCTTCAACTCACTTTTGTTGCCAAGCAAGCTGTAGGGTCGTAGTAACTCAGAGAAAGTGAGGTTGTTCTTCTTACACACAACTTCGGCGTTATCACTGCAGCACACTGCTATCTGAAGTGCAAACGTTGATTTGATAAGAGTTCCTACTTTTCTTGAAGATTGAGCCATATCGTCAAACAATGTGTCGTATCAGGATACAAAAAAACTCTAGACAAAATGTGTTTCTACTTTCACTTTCAAAAGTTGAGTCACAATGCAGCAACTTCTTCAAACTTTCTCCTATAGACAGGCAGATGTGTATGGTCCCACAAGTTCCAGTTCATACAGGTCTTGTCAAAAACGATCCACCACAGAACCTCACTTACTTCTCGAATCTCGTGAATAGTCTATGCCACGGGAAAAACAGTTGATGTAGGACAGATATCTGATGTGGGAAGAACACCCACTTTCCAGACAAGTCGTGAATTCTGTGGGCAGCAAAATATATACTCTCTGTTATAAGGCACCGCGTCTTTGGCTTTAGCAAGAGTTGCAGTCATTGAACTTTGCTACGGTGATGAAACCAGGTTTCCAGTCGACCATGCAGCAATGAGCTACATCCCAATCGCCATTTTCATTAGCAATCTCGTGACAAGTCACGTGACGAAACGAGGCAGAACTTTTTACAGGCCTTGTGACCAAAGAAGTGATAAAGAAGCTGCTACAAGCTGCGAAAAACAACAAAACACAACTCTTCAGACACCAGAGAGAACCTTGTCAAGTAAACAAGTAGTTTGATCCTGAGAAAAAATTGGAAACCCATGCTATCACTTTTAATTTAGCTTCTGGTCGATTTGATGTTGTAGTGTGGATTGTGCTTGCAGCAGAGGTCTCTTTTCTTTAAAAACTGGTCCTAAAGGAGGGGGAAAATGTCGAGCGATGATAAGAAGCAGCAGGTTTTGGTGCTTACTCCATCAAATGAGATTACATTTGAAGGTGGGTATTATTTGGAACCTCATGCTGAGTGTTTGATATGTTCAACAGGGCATAACTGATGTTATTATTGATAAACCCCACTGAAGAGTGGTTTTGTCTCTATTTTATTGTTACTCTGCATATTATTTATAATTACCATCCTCAAATTATGTAAATTAAATGTCATTAAGCTTTGGGTGTGTTTGTAAACTACTGTTCATCACAAGACTTGTTGTTTTTTTCCAGCACAAAACACCAAGTGTCACCCCCTGCCTTTGCATTTAAGAGGTTTTACTCAAGAGTATGTGTTTTTTGGCATATGAGGCCCTTGCAAACAAATTTCCCATTAGTTGGTACACTTTGATTGATAATTAAAGGAAGTAATCTTAATTGTGGGATGTACATTTCAATTACTAGACTAATGGACGTCCTCCAATTGCAAGCTTCATGTACAGTTAGCAATGATGTTATATAGCCCTCCTTTAATTACAGGGGCGTACTACACGGAGGTGGTAACATCTTTTTTGAACCTTAGTAACCCAACCAACGATAAGGTCATATTCAAAGTGAAGACCACTGCTCCAAAGCAGTATTGTGTTAGGCCAAACAGTGGCCTGTTGGGGCCAAAAGAAGACACTTCCATTTCTGGTAAACTTCCTCATATTTTATTGTGTAATTTAAAGATTCACTCCATTGTGTGTCTCTCTTGTATAATTATAGTAATGCTGCAGCCATTTCAGGCTAATGTTACTGAGATGAACAAGCACAAGTTCATGGTGCAGACAATGTTTGCACCTCCAGACTTTGTTGTAGAAAAACTGGATGAAGTTGTGAGTAAAAAATCTCCATTGTGATGTCCAGTATGTGTCTGTGCTTGCCTGTTCACCCATTGCTCTGCTTATTTTATTGTAACAGTGGAAAAGTGCACCAAAGAGTGAACTGATGGACTCCAAACTACGATGTGTGTTTGTTAAAACTGATCCAAAACCTGGACCACAGACAGAAGAAGCTAAACCACCAGCACAGGCTTCTCAGGACAACAATGCTGCTGATGTAGAAGGAGGAGATGCTTACAAGAGCATATTGTCCTCTCCTGTACAGGAGCAGCAATCACAGCAAGCAGATGTATGTGGCTGAAAGAGACACTCAAATAATTGACACAATTTCATTTTCAATTTTTGTCCCCCTTCAGGACTCAGTCTCTTCTTCAGCCACTCAGCCTACTGCTGGATCTACACCGGGACCTGGCGGCAACAAGGTGAAGGGTTTTGATGTCGTGTTTTGTTTGCTTGGGGCTCATTCTTAACTGATGATGTTTGTTGTGTTTTATACAGAATGTAATTGAAAGTGAAACAAAAGAGTCTGTAAGTCAGTATTCATTATGCTATAGGTTTGTAAACAGGTTTCTGTATTTTGATGCATTGTTATCGAGTCGAAGTGTGTGCCAGTGATGTGTACACGATCTTCTCTTTCAGAAAATAAGACTGCTGCAAGATAAAGTGGAAAGCCTCTCTAATGAAAATACCCAGTTGAAGGTATGCATTTATCTTCCACTCCATCTTGTACATGTACAAAGACACACTCTTTCTACTACTCCCTTCACACACACATACACACACAGAGTGAAGCCAACAAGCTTAGACAGAGGCTAGTATCTTCAGGATCAGTGGCATCTTCTGCTCCGCTTGCCGGAAGGAAACCAGGTGCTCCTCAAGCACAGAGCTCCTCTCCTCTGAGCTTCGTAGCTATTGTGTTGATTTTAGTGGCAATCATTCTTGGGTACTTAGTAGGCAAGTCGTTTTAGTTGAAGATATTACTTTTTGGTGTTTTTTTTGTTTTTTCTTTCCAAACGGTAACGGTGATGTTGGCAACTTGAGATCTTGATGTATCGTTGTTATGTTGTAATTTTACTTACTTGTATATTATATTATTGTATGTATGTAATGTTAAGTATGATAGCCTCCTGCTGGTGTATACAAGAGAGATTTTTTTGTAATTTATTGTTGTCTTTGCTTTCTAGCCAATTGGCTATTGTATACAGCATTGTGCTTGTTTGCAGTTTATTATAATTATAAAATGTCAAAGCTGAATTTATCGTCTTTTGTATTTGTATTTCAACAGCAATGATGGGACAAGGACAAATTTGACACTAGGTGCCAAGTTTCTGGTCTGTGCATTAGCTAGATATGTGTGCATTTGAACCTGTACTCCACCCACGACCTGCCATGCATGCATGCCACATGTGTTGTAAGGTACCGGTAAGTACATATACATATATATGCATGCAGCGCAGGCACAGATCTCACGTGACCATGTAATAAATTCCGCGCATAGAAGTGACGACCATTACCAGTCAAGGGTTGTACACGTGTCACATCTCAACCATGGTAAGCAGTCTTCTGTTTCTCGTCGGCTTCTTTTGCCTTCTACTGCCAACATATGGCGTGGTAATAGATCTGGACAATAGTAATTTCGATCAGGTACGTAGCCATTGGTGCAAGCAAACTCACTTTCTTTCATGTTTGATAACCTTTTCTCCCCCTCTACCACATGACACTGACAGTTCGTGAATGGAGAAAAGAATGCGTTTGTGGAGTTTTATGCACCATGTTAGTTGAAGTTGTTAAGTGTGTGATCTAGTGTATTCTTACATTTCGTATAGTATTAACTCAATCTGTTACAAATCGTATAGTAATATACAACAGACTTACATGTACTACTATTCTATTCTGATAGGGTGTGGTCATTGTAAACGACTAGCTCCAGCTTATGAAGAAGTGGGTAAAGCATTCAACAATGTTGATAGTGTACTCATTGCAAAAGTTGATGCTGACAGTGAAAGAACCCTTGGCAGTCGGTTTGGTGTTCGTGGATTTCCTACGTTGAAATTTTTCCCCAAGGGAAGCACAGAACCAGAAGAGTAAGCCCCTTCTCTGTATTGCACTGTCACTCCGTATGGTCTCTACGTACCCTGGGGAGCAGGGTTTATTACCACGAGGATTCTCCCTCTGCCTTTATCAGTGCTGACTGTTGTTTCCAATGATGTGATTTGTCCCCCACTGTGTGTGTGTGTGCAGTTACAATGGAGGCCGTACAGCTGATGACATCATCAATTTCATCAACTCCAAGGCTGATGCTCGTGGTCGTGTGAAGAAAGACCCCAGCTTCGTGGTGGACCTCAACCCTACCAACTTTGAGAATGTGGTCATGGACCCTACCAAGAATGTATTGGTGGAGTTCTATGCTCCCTGTACGTATGAGTGATGGTTGTATGTATGTATATGTGCTGTGTGAGGGTGTACTGCTATGATTGTTGTTATTCAGGGTGTGGCCATTGTAAGGCTCTAGCTCCCACCTATGAGGAAGTTGCTACTACTTTCAAGAATGATGAAAATGTATGTATGAGTGAGAACAATATTGTGAATGTCACAGTTGATACCTGTATGGTGGCATATTTTTGTTCCTTTTCTTGCTCTGATAGGTTGTTATTGCTAAACTTGACGCTGATGGACATAGAGATCTTAGTTCAAAGTATGTATATCTGCTCTGTGGTACGTGTGCATGTGTGTGACAAGTCTACTCACTAGGTATGACATCACTGGTTTTCCAACTCTCAAGTTCTTCCCTACAACAAACAAAGAAGGAGAGAGTGTAAGAATACCATCATTGTCTTAGCCATATTGATGGTGTTGGTGATTGTTGTTCTCTCTCTCTCTCTCTCTCTCTCTCTCTCTCTCTCTCTTTTGATCTGAATGTGACAGTATGAAAGAGGACGCAGTACTGCAGATTTTGTGAAATATCTCAATGAAAAGTGTGGTACTAGTAGGTTGCCTGGAGGCAAGCTCACTGACACTGTAAGTATTTTAATGTCTATCCAATCACATAGTTCTTATTAAAATGTACAAATAATACACATATACATGCACACACTATAGGCTGGTTTGGTGCAAGACATGAATGATTTTGCTTCACAGTTCATCAGTCAGTCAGAGGAGAGAGAACAGATACTCTCAGAGGCTTCCAGTGTGGCTGAAGGACATGATAACCCCAAGTTAGTAGCTACCTATACAACCACATGCTTGCTGTTGTTGATTTTTTACACCACTAATTGTTTTACTATAGGTATAGTGATTTCTAGCTATAAGGGTGTATGTGCTTTTCACTGAACTCTTGACTTGTAGTAAAATTAATGTCTTTCCTCAGAACTCACCTCTAGCTATCTGGCTGCATCACCTCATTTGAGAACCCCTCCTTTGTGCATACAGACCATGTTTGTGGGATAATTTTGTTTGCTACTATAGTGCACCTGCATGCATGTGTGCATGGGGCATGCCTGTGACACCTGGTAGTAGAATAATACCCGGAACATAATTGATGCTAACTCATTGTCCTTCAGCGGAAAAAACAGGGCTATCTAGCCTACGTGGACATTACTTCTCTTGTTTTGTGTTTTGTGGAGTTTTTAGGAATTTCCACCTTGGGTCCTTTTTTGACCTATCTCCACAGCCAAATGTGTGCTTTGATATTTTGTTGATAGGAACTCAAATTTCTGCTTAGTGGAGTAAATATGACCACAAAATTATTGTTTGTGGTAAACAATAGTTGGTCGGTTGAGTGGATCATTAGGAGAGTAATACCAAATGTGTAGCATGCATTGGATGCTTTTAGAATTCTATCAATGCATGGTTGTGACTATTATCGGAAGTTTCATCTTTGGTATGTGGGATTGGACTGGAGCTGCTTATGAAGGTGTAGGTGGTTATGGTAGTCTCTTTCGATTTCCACATGTAGTGCTGGTTACTATGTGAAGGTGATGAAGAAGGTCCAAGACAAGGGAGATGAGTACATCCAGAAAGAGTACGATAGGCTTGGACGAATTCTCGGTTAGTGTCTTAGTGACTATCTGTTATGAAACCTGATTGCAATTCTTGCCGATTGTTTCGGGCATTGCCTAATTTTTTGCTCTCTCCCTCTTTCTGTTTGGCACAGATGGAGATATCAGTGATAAGAAGAGTGATGAGATTACAAAGAAGCGTAATGTGTTAAAGAAGTTCGAATTGTGATTATAGTTTTACTTTGTAGCTCTATTTAATGCACATTGTTGACTACGCTTTACCCTGAGATTAATTGCTTTAGGCTGTTTATATTGTAAGATCCTCAGAGCAATCTTTCTATTAATTATAAGATACCTTGATCAATAAACAGTATAATTTATACCTGAGTACCTTTATCTTGCATGCATTGTATGATATTTGCCTGCATTTCCACACAGTATGGTAGTTAGCTTCAACTATGTGGGTGTAACTCTATACAAGTACATGCATGTGTACCTTGATAATTTGCAGGGGGGTTATTGTTTTTGACCACAAGCTGATTGAGATATTCGGACATCCGTTACTAGAAAGAGGAGGGGGAATTTTTTGTGTTATAAAGGTAAAATTTTGTTTGGAGCTGTGCATAATATACTTAACGGAAGATTGGTTATGTGTTTTTTCCTCCTAAATTTGGTACTGTGGGCACTGCACAAAATCATACTAGTGCACTCAGCAGAGAGCAATCTGAGCTTACAATGACAACCATGCATTAGCAATATTGTTTACACACTATGCAGCATGCAGAAGAATTATCAATTAATTCAGTTTGACATTGAGCATGCTTGCTGCAGCTGGTGTATGTATCTTTCTCTAAAAAATATTATTGGCTATTCAACAGAAACATTAAAGGCATGAACCAGTATAGAGTGACAACAGTAACATGACTTGTACATAACACAAACTCTAGACAATAAATATTATAATAATCACATGTGTGCATTCAACTTTAAAAGTCGATAAGTGTTTGTTTTCTTGCCATGTCCTGATGGTGACCTCCCTCACCTCCAAGGAGTCCCGGTTGCAGAATGAGGTCTAGACATTAGAATACATTCATGGTTAGTACTCTTGTTTATTGCACTGCTGATGGAGTACATGTTAATGGCTATGTACATACCTTGTACTTCTATATCGACTGCTGCAATAGTAAGAAATTTTTTACAAATAATTATAGTGAAAATTAGTGCATAGTTCAATTGATTCACACTGCTCATGCTACCAATATAATGTACCATGGTTAACTTACTACATTGTAGCTGACAGTGGTCTGGGTACTGTTCTCACACCCTGTGCACTTGATGGCCGAGAATACTGGACAGACAGACACACATGGCATGAGCACAGTGATTATAATTTTCAGTCACAGTACTAGTGCATGATTGTCAATTTGAGTTTATTCAATAATCACTGCACCTGCCATGATGATGTAATCATGGGATGTCTGTCTCTCATTGCAAGTCCAGTTATCTTCAAACCTTCTGTACAATAATAGGTATACAATAACATGCAATAATCATGTGCACATAATTGCAAATAATGATAGCAACAATGTACATAATAGTTATTGCTAATTTGAACACACACCTGTCTTTGGTGGTGTTTTCTGCTGCCCAGCTGCATTTGGATTTAATGAAGCTAGAATCTTGGTCCAGGTGTCTGTGTGGCTGCTGCAAATTAAGTGTAGAAATGGTGCAAATTTAAAGTCAACAGTTATGTACTACATTCCAAGAATCAATCAAGATAGGACATATGTAATTATTATAGAATTATATATAGCTAGAAAGAAGACTTACTGAGGAACATATGATTGGATTGCCTTCTTTGTTTGCTTGTCAATGATTTTCTACAGAACACATGAAACATGATAAGAATGTTGTTATTGTCATGAATCTTCTTTGTAAAGTTTATCTTTGGCTATTGTTGGTGGGTTATTCATTGAAAATAATCATCATCCTACATAGATAACTGACTGCAGCTGTACACATTGTAGGTCTACTTTGTTTATTTTGATATTTATAATACTTTGATGCATATTGTATGTCAAAACAAGCAAACCGCAAACAATAGTCAATCAAATGTGCACATGTTTCTACTAACCTCACAGTCTAGTCCTGGTTGCTTGCTGTATAATGTGCTTCGAGAATTCAGAAAATCCTCTAATGTGTGCAAGGCATGGGTGAACAGAGTTAGAGCATAATGTTCAAGGGCAAAAAAATAGGAGTGAGAGCAACTATGGCATGCTGATCATACTCATAATCACCATGTCAGAGCCTGTATAACTGAAAATAGCTATATCATTGTGACACGCCGTTACCTGAGAACTTCTAAACATTAGATCATTGTCTACGCATAGTATAATAATAAGAAGAGACGTGCGTGTAAATGTAAAAGTGAACACCGTTGGAGTTTTATTTCGCACAGCTAGACTGATCTGATCTCTAACCTCTGGAGCAGCAAGTTGTTGTCCTTGAGTGCTCAGTGGACAGCTTGTGGGTGACTGTATCCATGTCCATCTTCCTCAGCGTTGGAAGACAAGGATGGTAGAGCTCGTGTTTTACACCCGCAAGCTTCGCAGAGGAAGGTCGGCGGCTTGCTACAGTTGCTGCCATTTCAGCTACCCAACTTCACACCTATTTGTGTAACGGACAGCTGCAAGTAGCTGTAGGGCTTCAAATGAAAGCTGTTGGGTGGAGCTAATTAGCTAGAGCTTGGGCAGACGTACGTATAGACCAATGAATATACGCATGCATATGCATTGGCTGGGTTGATTCGTGAGGCTAGCTTGTTCTGTTTGGCAAGAACTGATGCATGGTTCAAGCTTCATGTTTATGGCATTTTTTGCATGAATTTTCCCATTATGTCATGCTATAATACTATTATTACAACCATATATATGTACACAATAGTATAGGCTTGGGAAAATTAATGATGGAAACAAGCACTAAAAAAAAAAAAATCATGACACATCAATTTTCTGGGCTGATGGTGTGGCTATAAATACACTGCAAAGGAGTCTGGAGGTCATATACCAGCTCAAATCAACCAATTGCAAGATCAAGATCAACTTTGACTTACTCAAAGCTTTCAACAATTTCCACAAAGTGCAAGAGAACAATGCTCCGTCTGCAACTATTCATCCCCATCATTCTGTTTCTCTCAATCCAAGGCTCATCAGTGGTGTATGGATCCTGCGAAGCATTTGAGGATGTGAACGCTACTCTAACATCACGCCATATTCCACCACATGTCCACCTTGTATCCTATCCACCTCTGCACAAAATAATGAAGGTGAACTATCAAAACATCTCTGAACTGTACACTGCACTAGTTGAACGTCATCAGTCAGCAACTACAGTCAAGAACGTAATGGCAAAGAGAATTAGTGATCATCTGCCTTCTCCCCGCCAGAACTGCTTCATCCAAGAGCGCAACGAATCTACCTTCTTCTACGATCCAGCCATGACATCTGACAATCATACGGCTAGGCTGATTGAAGACACTAAAATGCTACACAATGCTTCAAAAGCTCTTCAAATGATGATTGACTATGAGCGGAGCCCGAACATGAGTAGATCAGCCAATCTCACCCTCTCATTTGTGTACCTTAAAACGTCACTCGACAGCATTATTGAGGGTTTGTGCAACCTCACTGGTGAGCCAGTTCAAGAGGTCGATACTATCATTGGCTCTGGTGATGGCAGTGATGATGGAAATCAACCAACAACCCCTCCCCAAAATACTAATAATGATGATGAGAGAAATGCACCTTCCTACAACGCCAATAGTAACAACCCTCATTCAAGTACACGAGTAAGTTGTTAACATTGAAATACTTTCTACAAGTACTGTCCTGAAAATTTCAACGGTCTAATCTTTACAAACAAACTTAAACCTAAAAGAACCCTCCTATGTCATGTATGTTTTGCATGTGACTAACACGATGCACGTTTCTTCCTATAGCCTACTACCCCACCACGTGTACCACCTACTGAGGACCCAAGATCAGGAGATGGAGACTTATTCGACCAAATGGCAAATTCTCAAAGATTTGGTCGCCCAGTAACCCAAACCCGGCATCGAAATCGACGCTCTGTAAGCTTAATGATGGTAAGTCTATAATGTACAGTGTGGTGCAAGCACAATAATAATTATTGACTATGACTATTATTGATTTCCCTGCAGCCTGCTGGTCCTAACTGTATGACATCTAGATCTATTGACAGTGTTGAGGATGAGTTTGTCTCCATGTATGAGATCTGGATAGGGATGTGGTACGTGCAGAGTGACCTTCTCAAGATAAAGGAACACCTTAATCCAAACTAACAAAGATATTATAAACTAGTGATATGACTTCATGAAGTATTATTCTATTATATTAGCTGCTTAGTATACAAGTTTTCCCTCCCTCCGACGACACTTTCTTATAAGAAAATAATTATGTGAAATGTCATTGTAAAATGTTATGCTATTTTAAAATTAAAATTCAAGCGAAAATTATACATTATTTGCATGAAAAACACACTCAGGATAATACATACATGCATGTATTAATGACACCTTACTTGTAAGTGTCAACACAGTAAGAAAAATATATGATATATCAGTAATGAAATGCACAAAACAATTTGATAAAAAAACTGCATGGCATTGTTGTCATGATGCTGGGTCTTGTACAAGTTCAGTAAAATTGTCAATAGACTGTAAGACCTGCGCTACATTCTTAAGAGTATCCACACCACTCACAAGATCTCTGAAAGAAAGAAAAAAGATTGTTGACAGTAAGAGTGGAACATGTGTGTGTGTGTGTGTGTGTGTGTGTGTGTGTGTGTGTGTGTGTACACATGTGTCCTTACTTAATGGACTGATCCGCCTTGAGAGATGCATTGACTAATTGTTGTGATGCATAAGTAGCTTTATCTCTCACTCCTCTCAGTATTTCTTCATACTGCTGGTGAACAGTTTGTAAGTTGGACTGTTTTAGCTTGACCTAGTTTGCATACACCAGTGTGTGTGTGTGTGTGTGTCCGTGTGTGTTAATGTGAGTGCCAGTGTGCATGTGACTCTTCAACAATCATCAACTGTCTACAATTTCATGATATCAGCACCTAGCTAATCAAGAGATGCGATCACAGAAAGGGGCAGGGAATGTACCTCATGGGACAATCAGACTCCCCAGACATGCACAAACAAGGGACCCATGGCGACCACAACAAAGGCTGAAAGAATACTGGATTCTCCCTAACAGAAGACTACAAAGAGAGAACCAATTATGCATGTTGCTAGATATGCAATACAATCAACGATCTACCAAATTGCTATAAGGATGGGACTCCACCGTTTCACAACTATCTCACAACCACACTACACTACTATCACTATACTATTACCACTACAGCTGACTTTTGTTTTGCAAATTGTATGATGTAATGATGATGTGATTTAAAATGATCCTCACCTTCAAGTTCTGAATCTCTTTTGTTAGTTTACCAATGGTAGCTTCAGCAGACAATGCTCTTTCCTATAGCAACGCAACACATAGATGCACACATCCAGTAAGACTATATACACACCCACACAGCAATGACTAACAGTTGATGTGGCTAGATTTGCCTCCACTTTTTGGACCATCTCCTCAAGGGCTTTAGCTTCCTCTTTCTCCTTCTTTTGTAACAGCTTTATTCTTTTCTTGAGCTCAGCATTTCTGCAAAGAAAGATTGAAACCACGTGGTAATCCAAGATTGCTCACTCAGAGCTCCAGCATGATCATACTTTTCTTTTTGTTGTTCTATTTCGTCCTTGGAATGCAGCAGCTCCTGTTTCAACTTCTCATTTTCTGCTTTAAGCTGAATGCATATTGGGCACAGTACAGTAAGAGCTGGCTAGAACTTAAACAAAGCTTGACAATATATAGATCATTATACCTTCTTAACTGTTGAAGATTCAGCAGCTGGTAGGCCCACTAATGGACCCTCTGCAAATATATCCTCTCCTCCTACTCTGTCCAGACTCTCATTACTATTAGAGAACCCATAATCATCACCAGTCCTTTCAGTGGCCAGCATCAAGGGTGGCTCCACGTCCCCTATTGCAGTCAGACCTAGTGGGTCGTCCACCATTGGTACACTCATGGGCACACGGCTCAGTTCATCTTCACTGCTGGCATCAGAGTCATCAAATATGCTCTTCTTCTCAGAGATGGTTTTGAGGGACGGTTTAGTTCTAGGACTGGTTTTGGAGCTCTGTACAAATTGCCTTTTCGGGTGGATTCTGGTCTTGAGTGGGTCACTGTCTTCATCAGAGCTATCCGAGGTGCCAGAATCACTGTGGGTGGTTGTCTGTAATATCAAGTACAAATTTCAGAAAACATTGAAGTGAAATTAATGTGCAAGATTATCAGATTATACATGCACACAAGCCATGACACGGCTATTTAATTATGTATGCTCAGCTTTACAAATGAGAGTATGCCTTGCCTGAAACAATGGTTCTGATTCTTTCCGCTTGACGAACTTAGTAAACGAGAATGGATTGTCTTCCTCTCCATCGGCTGAACCTATGGGTTAGGACAGTAATTTGACTGATGTGTGCTGTTGCATGGGTATACATTTAATTAGTGCTCTCTATTTAGAATTATACAAACAATTTAACAGCAATTTTTTCCATTACTATGATTAAACCTACATGCATTACCTGTGGATGCCAATTCTAGCGAGGTTGAGTTTTCATTTAGTGCACTCCCTAAGGTTTTCTTGCTTCTCTTAGATTCCTTCTTTTTGCTCTGAGCTGATGGTTTCCTTCCACCTTTCCTCTGGGCAGCTTCAGAGACATCACTCTCACTAGCTCTTTTGAGGAAACTCTTGAAAGAAAATGGATTTATATCTTTAGGTTTTGAGTCACTGTCAGTGCTCTCCACTTCCAGATCTTTAGATGTGGACATGATGCACAGTGCAGCCCGATGCAGCAAGTGTGATGAAAGATGAAGGGCGTGGCTAGCTAGCAGCTATATAGCTAGTTAGATAGTTAGATAATTAGGAGGTGTCTCCCTCTACCTAATAATTGTAGGATGATCCCTTTACTGTCAAAAGCTGTTCTATAAGAAAGGAAAGATGGCTGCGCTCTTGCGATTTCGGTCTTCCTTGAGAAGCATCTTCTCACAAAGGCTGCTGTTGGAGAAGCAGGGTGGAATTGGAGTGAGACATACCTCAGGTATTTTAATATAGATGAATAAAATTAATAATGAATTATAACATTTGCCTTTCATGTTCTTCCAGGGTGTCCTGAAATGCCACCATGTGATTTTTCACCGCAACCATATGAGGTAGTTGGTCTGGAAAATGCAGACACCAGTGTTACTGTTACTACATTATTATTGTTATTATTTTTAACATACTATAATTATGGCATACACCCATGACAATATGTAGGGTATGCCATATGAAAAGGTGCTGGAAGTAAGATCAAACCACATCAGCCCGGGATATATTACGTACTACAAGAAACCAGTGCTTATCCACCAGGTAGACTATGTAACATTCAGTAGTAGCAAGAGCAGCAGGCATTATATGTAGTTTTACTTGAATCCAATCTTTTCAGGGTCATATGCAGTGGCTGTTTGACCACACTGGAAGACGCTACCTGGATTTGTTTGCTGGAATTGTGACTGTCAGTGTTGGACATTGCCATCCGTAAGAGATACTCACTGTAGTGCAGTATTAGGTTACTTTGGATATGTTCAATGCACACTATCTATGTCTACAGTAAGGTGACAGCCAGCCTGCAAAGGCAGCTTGATAAACTGTGGCACACAACCAACATCTACATGCATCCTCCAATTCATGAGTTTGCCGAAAAGCTGACATCAAAGCTACCTGGAAATCTTAAAGTACTCATTTTTCATGAGTGATCTCTAGGGATGAGTGTTAGGACAATAACCAATGAGTGTGGTTGGTCTCCTACAGGTTGTGTATTTCACTAACAGTGGAGGTGAAGCAAACGAACTAGCAATGATGATGGCCCGGCTCCATACCGGTGCCTTTGATATTGTCACACTGAGGTAAGCTGTAGCTGCCAGTACCCGTTTCTTTTGTGAGCTGTACTCCTTTGCCACATTAGGAATGCATACCACGGAACCAGTCCCTACTCCCAGGGACTGACAGGACTGGGCACCTGGAAGTATCCCTTTGCTAATGGTTTTGGATGCCACAATGTGAATAGACGCACAATATTATGAACACTAATTCATAATTATTGTCGTACCATACAATGTCACGTAGTGGCACTCGTGAAATTGACAACATTGCACTCCCTCCCTCCCTCTCTACCAGGCAATGAATCCTGATGTCTACCGTGGACCTTGGGGAGGTTCCAACTGCCGAGACTCCATTTCTCAGACATTGAGAACGTGTGATTGTCCTCAAGGTCTGCTAACTGGTGCACACTATCAAATAAATAACACTTTTGTGTTGATTCAGGTCAGTGTCAGGCTGCAGACCAGTATGCCGAGCAGTTTAGGGACACTCTACGACACAGTGTACCTAAAGGAAAACTAGCAGCTTTCTTTGCTGAGCCAGTCCAGGTAGGTTCATGTGATTGTGTCTATTTTGGATCAGACTGGACGTGTTTAATGTAGACTGTCAATACTGCAGGGTGTTGGTGGAACTGTACAATTTCCAAAAGATTTTCTTAAGAAAGCTTATGAAATTGCTCGAGAGAATGGAGGTGTTTGTGTGTCTGATGAGGTATGTTCAAGCAATGATTGAAGAATGTGCATTCAGTTTTTAGATTTCTCTCTTTGACAGGTTCAAACTGGTTTTGGCCGAATGGGTAGCCATTACTGGGGCTTTGAAACTTATGGAGTTGTGCCTGATATTGGTAGGTAGTCATAACTATCAATCCTATCTATTTGACATTCACTTTTGCACGGTTGTTCCATTTCAGTTACCATGGCAAAGGGAATAGGGAATGGCTTCCCCATGGGTGCTGTTGTGACAACTCCAGGTAATATGGTAATGATCATCAAATCAGTGTGTATGACTATGAGGTGTACATGTATGCCTTACTATATTCACAGAAATTGCTGAGACAATGAGAAAGTCTTTACACTTCAACACATTTGGAGGCAACCCTATGGCATGTACAGTGGGATCTGCTGTCATTGATGTAATAACTATAATAATGTATATACCTTAGAGGCTCTCTCTCTCTCTTTCTCTCTCTCTCTCGCTCTATGTCTCTATTTCTCTCTTTCTCTTTCTCTCGCCCTCTGACCTGAATGCATTACTTTTCTCTCCTGCAGGCAATTGAAGAGGATGGCACTCAAGCCAATTCAGCAAAAGTGGGAGAGGTGTTCATTCGAGAGCTGATGAAGCTTCGTGATGAGTTTGAGGTGGTTGGTGACGTCAGAGGAAAGGGGCTCATGCTGGGAGTGGAGCTGGTGAAAAACAAGGTCTGTAGTGTGCCATTGCACATTTGGACTAGTATCATTGTCCCCAGGTTCTAGCTAACCTTTGGGTTCCTTTTTGTGAAAGATACTAGGCTAGGAGAGAGAGCCTGGGATTTAGGTAGTCTGGTGTACCCAGACCAGCATGTGTACGTGTGTAAGGGTCTGGCTACACCAGACTAGGAATAAGGTATTATGATCATTTATTGCTTTCTTAACTCTCACACAGTCTACTAAAGAGCCTTTGCCATTGGCCGATGTCAATGAGATCTGGGAAGGTTGCAAGGATAATGGAGTTTTGATTGGAAAAGGAGGCCTTTATGGCAGTGTATGTTATGTAATCACAATGTCATACAAGTAATGTGTATTATTGCAATAATAATAAATAATTGATATTTTTTTATTCAGGTGTTGCGTATGAAGCCTCCAATGTGTATCACTGAGGAAGATGCTCGTTTTGCAGCTGGTGTGCTGAGGCATGTTCTCGCTAAATACAGTGAAACTCACTAGGACTTCCAATCATGATACTCTATAGTGTGCAAATTTCTACTTATATATTTTGGGTGATTTGACCCTTTATGATAGTTTGGTAATTAATTTTTTGATACTGCTAATACCATAAGGGTACACTGCAGGTGGTATGTAGCTATTACAAACTAGGAATAGAATAGCTAGAGCCAGTGATGTACAGTACCACTAAGAAGACGCTTGCTTCACATGCAGCTTGTGTTACGAGGAATGAAGTGCAATAACACTAGTTGCAGAAATACTTTATAATCCATATGTAGCAATATTATCAAAATCAATCAATCTTTTTCTGAAACACATCGTATAATTCCCTAAATCCCGTGTTCAATGTCACAGAGAGGACTGGATTTGACGTAGCTGGGTTTCCCTTGTACATATGAAACATCTTTCCAGAAAGATCATAAAGAGCTACATGTGAAATTAATACACAGGCATTGACCATTAATACAAGGCCATTAATTTCACTGCTTGGAATGTAATCCCAATCCTTATGTACTGGCTTACCTGTAGCGATTGTACAGAAGGGATCATCTGGGCTGCTTGCTGTGCGATACAAAGGATACTGGTGGTCGGTTGAGTCGCCAAGGATGCCCAACATCTGAGTTGAGTTTGACGGTGGAGGAAATTGCTTCACTCTAGCTTCTCGGTGGGTAGAACTTGGATCATCATTCTGAGAGACATTGCCATGAATGTACCTTAAAAAAAAAGGACAACCATTATCTATGGGATAACTGAATTAAAGCAAATGTACACTTTTTTTGTCCTCTAACGTACGAATTGAAATGGTAGCCAAAGCCGTGTATCACAGTCTCCACCACTCCGAGTGAGTTCACTTCAAAGTTTGACACGTTAAATCCATCAATACTGCCAACATTCATACTGAACCCTGCTGCTGTGGGCACTGCTTTTAGAATACGCCGGATCTCTGAAGAGCTCGAAGTTAGCAGAGCTCTGTTCAAGAAATTCCTTACTACAAAATTAATGAAGATAAAAGGAGTCATTCAACAAAGAAGAAAATTATAGCTCTCATTAGCATACCTATCCCATCAGTGCTGACATTTTTTGGAAACAGTGCATTTACAGTGACAACCATCCCAGAGGTTAGACCAAAGCCAAATGCATTTCCACACAATTCTCCTGCATAACAGAGAGACAGGAAGCTTTCATTTGTACTTCCAACTTGTACACCAAGGAAGTACGAGGTTATGTTGTCTGCAGGAAGTCCGTCCTCATTGTGTGCCATTAGCGTCTGTGTGTGTAGTTGTATGGAACATGTTCCAAATAGGCAATGTCATTTCTAAGCCCACATCCACTGATATTGTACATTACTTGTGTTTCTCCATTGGCTTTGTAGAGATCACTGCAAGAAGGGACAGACTCTTTTGGCTCCAAGAGCAATTCCATTTCATCCAACATGTTCCAGAGAAACAGCTGCAATTAATTAATTCATAGATATTGATTAACTACGGCCAGTATACCATCTAAAGGTGTAAAAAAAATGGGAATGATTGCATGATATTAGAGGAGACCTCAGAGAAAGAGAGTCCAATTCCATCTGCCATTCCTCTCAGCTCATCCACATACTGAGGGAAGGTGGTATTGGCTGACGAAAGGAACTTGGAGTAAAGTTCTGAGCCCTCAGCTGTTTTATTGTATGGTAGAGCTTTTCCATTGTAGAAGGAGTTATTTTGGAAGGCAAGCAAGATGTTATTTTTGTACTGCTGACCCTTCAGTTAATAAAATATCATGTCAGTGCAAGTGCATGGTCTACAGGGTAACCGTCTACAGTGCACAAACAAACTTACAATTTGGAATCCAAAGTCATAGTGGTCTTTAGCGATGAAAATTTTTGGACTGAAAAAAGTACTTCCAAATTCCACGTTAAAACCAAGAAGGAACACAACTAAGACCTCAACAGTCACAGTGCACCTCATCATAATATTATGGCAGTGAAAGTTCTGTTCTTCGGGGACTTCTTCCAAATAGAGCACATCCAGTTCCTTCACTGCAAAATCAAATTTCGCGGGCAAAGCACTGGTGCTCTGCAGTCAGGAGGAATGAAGACTTCAAGTAATGCTGGCATAATTTGCCTTGCTCTGGACAAACCTCAGGCTCTAGGAGTCAAGCTGGAGAATTTACTGACTGCAAAATGCCGTTTCAGGTATGTCACAGCAGCATAAATAACCTATGGTCACATGTATGCATGTGTGTGTATTCATAGCCTGGCTATGAATTCAATTCAAGTTCTACATGTCCTGGTATATCATTGCTCTCAGAATTAGTGTCATTTAAAACTCAATTGTTGCTGAGCATGACTCAAATTAAAGTACTGTATGAATCCAAGACTGGCATGTAACTGATATCATTTCGGCGGGCAGAGTGTGGCGGCATTCATGATGGCATGAGCAGTTGTCAACCAAGAGCCTCTGGCTAGCTCAGTAGTCAGATTGAGAGTCACTACATCATATTCTGTCAGGCTAGCCACTGACATGCAAATTCGGCAAGCCACTGTGTAACGATTTAAATAATTTGACTGCGACCATCCTAAATAACATAGATGGATAGACTAGTTAGCTAGCAGCTAGTAATTGAGAAGTTATAATCTTACCAGGCTGGCTGTAAGAATAGTACTGTACAATTAGCATCACGTGTGACTCCTATTGAATACACACGTGATGAATTAGCCGGAGTCAAGCTGGAGGAGGTCACGCCAGTCATGCCCGGCTCAGTATTCAGGTTCTTGTACTAAGTACTAGCAACTTTCTTAATGGTTTGGTCTTTCATTAATACCACTGGGAATATAGACATTGAAAACAATCAATGTTGCAAGTATGTTGGTGTTTTGACGAATACATGATCACTGTGTGCAGCTGCACATTCTTGCTGACATACATTGAATAGATATGCTGCCTGTTGGTACATAGCTATAGATCCTTCCTTTTTTTTTTTTTTTTTGGTTTCCATTACGCTTAGGATAACAACAAAATTGACGGTTGTATTCATACATGATTGGTACAAAAATTGAATAGCAATGGATATACAAAGAATATTCAACAATGAAAGAGTGTGATATAATAATAGAATCAAATATGACTGTAGCAATTGTTTTTATTGTCCGAAACGAGCCATGATCTATAGATATAGTTAGGAAAAAATTTCAAAATTCAATCATTCAGCCATTCAACCTAGCGTATTGCTATTTCTGTACACTTGGCTACATACCTCAGCTTCCATGGCCTCAATGGGTAATTTTTGCTGGTGATCTTGTTGTGTGAACCCATCCATTATTGTTGAATTCTCATTCACATACAAGTCCATTCCAATATCAATATCATCGCTGGTTGACTCCGTCTGAGTAGTAGCTTGCTGAGAGTCCCGTTCTTCTGACTGACTCCCATTCTCAATTCTGGCAAAATGTTCAAAGTAGTTGTTAGTGTAGTGGTATTCCACGGTCCACAATCCTGGTCTCTTTATGCCTGTGAGTGTCAATTAAAGGTACATACATGTATAATGTTTATTTTAACATAATCTTTAAGCAAATATTTGTCAAGCTTACGGTTTTGGCATTTCTTGCGGCACAGAGTCACGCAAATTATTATGACGAAACAGACAATCAAGAGTACCAGAACCACTCCTACTCCAACAATAATCGCAATCGTGATAGGACTGATTCCATTCCCTGATGGAAGTAAAGGATCTGGAGATTTACCTGAAATTAAAAATATGAATATGTGGATAAAATTGTTATGTTTACCGCCAATCATTTTGACTTACAATTGATGTTCTTTTCTTCTGGACATATACAAAATATTTCTGTTCCTGGTCCCTCCACACAAGTTCTGCCCTCTTCACAAGTGGTACTCGTACAGTAATCTAAGTCAGTTTCACAAATCAGTCCACCATATCCTTCTGGACATGTGCAATTGGTTTGGGCCCCAGGTCCTTCTAAACATGTGCCTCCATTGAGACATTTAACATCTTCATCACAGAAAGGGAGGTCAATTTCACAATTTGTACCATTATATCCATCAGTGCATTTGCAGCTTGTAAATGTACCGGGTCCTTCAACACATTCACCTCCATTTTGGCACAAGGAACTGTTACAAAATGGGAGATCGATTTCACAAGAGGCACCTGTGTATCCATCGAGACAATCACAGCTTGTTTGGTTCCCTAGTCCTTCTCTGCAAGTGCCATGGTTGAGACAGGTCTCATTTGTGCAAAAAGGGAGGTCGGTCTCACAGTTTTCACCATCAAATCCAGGAACACAGTCACAGGTTGTAGTTGTACCAGGTCCTTCAACACATTCACCTCCATTTTGGCACAAGGAACTGTTACAAAATGGGAGATCAATTTCACAAGAGATACCAGAGTATCCATCAAGACAATCACAACTTGTTTGAGTGCCAGTTCCTTCCATACATGTGCCATTATTGAGACAAGTATCATTTGAGCAGAATGGGAGATCAATTTCACAGTTTTCACCATCAAATCCAGGAACACAGTCACAGCTTGTAGTTGTACCAGGTCCTTCAACACATTCACCTCCATTTTGGCATGAGGAACTGTTACAGAATGGAAGATCGATTTCACAAGCGGCACCTGTGTATCCATCGAGACAATCACAGTTTGTTTGGTTTCCTAATCCTTCTCTGCAAGTGCCATGGTTGAGGCAGGTCTCATTTGTGCAAAAAGGAAGGTCAGTCTCACAGTGTTCTCCAGTAAATCCATCAACACAGTTGCAACTTGTAAGAGTACCAGATCCTTCAATGCATTCACCTCCATTTTGGCAAGAGGTCGGATTACAAAATGGAAGATCAACTTCACAAAAGACACCAGAGTATCCATCAAGACAGTCACAACTTGTTTCAGTGCCTCTTCCTTCTATGCAAGTGCCAAAATTGAGACAAGTGTCACTGAAACAGAAAGGGAGGTCAACTTCACAGTTTCCACCATCAAATCCTTCAAGGCAATCACAGCTTGTTTCATTGCCCAATCCCTCCATACACGAGCCATTATTGAGACAGGTCTCATTTGAGCAGAAAGGGAGATCAATTTCACAGTTTTCCCCGTCAAATCCATGAACACAGTCACAGCTTGTAGATGTACCAGGTCCTTCAACACATTCACCTCCATTTTGACAATTTCTGTTAACGTTACAGAATGGAAGATCGATTTCACAAGCTGTCCCAGCGTAGCCATCGAGACAATCACAGCTTGTTTCATCCCCTAGTCCTTCTCTACAAGTACCATTGTTAAGACAAGTGTCACTTAAACAAAATGGTAGATCGACTTCACAACTCTCACCACCAAATCCATGAACACAGTCACAGCTTGTGGATGTACCAGGTCCTTCGATGCATTCACCTCCATTTTGACAATTGGCAGTTAAGTTACAAAATGGAAGATCAATTTCACAAGAGGCACCAGTGTATCCTTCGAGACAATCACAGCTTGTTTCATTTCCCAGTCCCTCAATACACAAACCATTGTTGTGACAAGTATTGTTTGAGCAGAAGAAAAGATCTATCTCACAGTTTTCACCTCCAAATCCATGAACGCAGTCACAGCTTGTAGATGTACCAGGTCCTTCAACACATTCACCTCCATTTTGACAATGGGCAGTTAAGTTACAGAATGGAAGATCAATTTCACAAGAGGCACCTGTGTATCCATCGAAACAATCACAGCTTGTTTGATTTCCTAGTCCTTCTCTGCAAGTGCCATGGTTGAGACAGGTCTGGTTTGAGCAGAAAGGAAGGTCAGTCTCACAGTTTTCTCCTCCATATCCATGAGCACAGTTACAACTTGTAGTAGTACCAGGTCCTTCAACACATTCACCTCCATTTTGACACAAGGAACTGTTACAGAATGGAAGATCGATTTCACAAGATGCACCTGTGTATCCATCGAGACAATCACAGCTTGTTTGGTTCCCTAGTCCCTCCATACATGATCCATTATTGAGACAAGTATCGTGTGAGCAAAAGGAGAGATCAATTTCACAGTTTTCGCCTCCAAATCCATGGACACAGTCACAGCTTGTGGCAGTACCTGGTCCTTCGACGCATTCACCTCCATTTTGGCAAATGGTAGTCAAGTTACAGAATGGGAGATCAATTTCACAAGCAGTACCAGTGTATCCGTCGAGACAATCACAGCTTGTTCGATTGCCTAGTCCTTCTCTACAAGTACCATTATTAAGACAAGTGTCACTTAAGCAAAACGGTAGGTCAACTTCACAACTTTCACCACCAAATCCATGAATGCAGTCACAGCTTGTGGATGTACCAGGTCCTTCGATGCATTCACCTCCATTTTGGCATGAGGAACTGTTACAGAATGGAAGATCAATTTCACAAGAGGCACCTGTGTATCCATCGAGACAATCACAGCTTGTTTGGTTCCCTAGTCCTTCTCTGCAAGTGCCATGGTTGAGGCAGGTCTCATTTGTGCAAAAAGGAAGATCAGTCTCACAATTTTCTCCACTAAATCCATGAACACAGTTACAACTTGTAGCAGTACCAGGTCCTTCAATGCATTCACCTCCATTTTGGCAAGAGGTCAGACTACAAAATGGAAGATCAACTTCACAAGAGGCACCAGAGTATCCATCAAGGCAAACACAGCTTGTCTCACTTCCTCTTCCCTCCATGCAAGTACCATTGTTCATGCATGTATCAATTTCACAGAAGTCAAGATCATTGGAGCAAGTTGGGCCATCATATCCTTCAATACAGGAGCATTCAAAAGTTCCTGACCTGCTATTAAGAACCGAACATGTTGCATTATTCTCACAGGGGTAAGGATCACATGGTGTCAAGTCTATTTCACAGCGCTCGCCTCCAAACCCATCCAGACACCTGCATTCAAAGATTCCAAAAAGATGGTTTGTACATGTGCCTCCATTGAGACACCGTACTGTTTCACACTCATCAATGTCAATCGAGCAATTGTATCCTGTAAAACCAATAACACAAAAGCATGTGTATGTAGAGTTTCCATCCTCACATGCTGCAGTTCCAGTGTCGTCGCAAGGTCCAAAATGGTCGTAACCAGGATCGTCTTCTGTGAGTCCTTCATTTCTACTGCTGCTGCAGTAGTCTATATCAACCTCACATTGTTTGCCACTCCAACCGGGATAACAGGTGCAGTTAAAATCATTGACAAAATCAATACACTCTCCATTGACGCAGCCAATCGTCTCACACTCATTGATATCGATGTCACAATACTCTCCCGTGAATCCTGGATCACATTCACAACAGAAGGATGTACCTTGCTGATTTATACAAGTGCCGTTGTTGCAGTTCACTTCGGTTGGTTCCATGCAGCTGTCAATAATGAATTGACAGAACTCTCCTTTGTAGCCTGGGTCACACTCACACTGTGATGTACTGTCATTGAAGCACACAAATTCACCGTGAATACAGTTCAGATCTTCACATAGAGTAGTGGTATCATTTTGGCTACTAGCAATCACCAAACCAAGAGAAATTACAAGGAATGTAGCAATACAAAAACCTTTTGCAAGATTTAGTGCCATTTTCGCTTTGAGATATAATATGAAAGTACCGTTGGTAGCTCAGCAGGACATTTTATATGCACTCAAACAGTATACCCAAGAGACTACATGAGGTAGTCCACACAGACAAAACAACAACAGTCCCTTCTCTCATGATTATCATTATGGGACTGTAACAATGTACTTGTGTACCACATGCATGGGTAAACAAGCATTCTTGTAGATTTTGTGGTTGTATCATACATTCCTTTGGTTTGATAAACAATGGAATCACAATTACTGCATGTTATATTTAAATAGGAGCTATAAATACTTGCAACATGTTCACATGACCTGCAATATTAAAACTCAAACATTTCCTAATGTGTACCAAACTATACTTTATGTGACTGGCTTAACACTCTACTGGTTGTTTAAAATAAATCATGCTATACAGTTGCTACAAAAATATATAGGTTTTACAATGTCATAACTTAAAATGTGTAATTGTCTGTTTTTGTCTAAGCTGAGTAGCTACAATGCAATTATGTCAAGCATAAAAACAATAGGTAAGAAAACTATGGGTGTATACTTTCAGTGACATTAATTTAAAAATGTATGTTGTTTGGGAGTATTTAGTTTAAGCTTAAGAAATTAGTTCTGTATATTCTCTGCAAGGTCCAGTGTGGAGAAGCTGCAAAAATCAGATTATGACAATCAATTGCCTCTGTCAAATACACACATATCATTATTATATTAGATTATTATAGTTACTTACTGGAGCATTGACACAAGTCCTAAAGCATGAGTTTAGATATGTTCGTCCATCCGTACCACACTCAAGACTTATATCATTAAAATCACACTGACAGGGAGACACACAACGGCCAAGGATTGGATTGGGATTGGTCACTCCTGCTACAGGCAAGGAAACTGGAACTGAGTTGCTTAGCGTAGGCACACAGACAGATGGAGCTTCACATCTACAGTTATTGCAATTGTGCAAGTTTGTGTCAATGTGTGTGTGTGCATATGAAAAAATTTGTGGAACAAAGTGTGAACACCAAAGGCAATGACTAGAAATGTGCTTTGTTTTGCTCACCTGAAATCATTGGCATCAAAGCTGTTCACATAGCAACTGTCAAAAGTGCTCTGATAGCGATAGCAGTATCGAACAGATGTGTCTGAGAATGAAATGGTGTTGATTCTGCCTCCAAAGAATGCCTGCTTGTGGAGGGTCACAATGTTGTCTTCTGCTAATGCCCCACTACTCACAAACAAGTTGCTGATGCTACCTTGGAAACGGAACAGTCTCGTACTGGGACGACCGCCCACATACAGAATGTTGTGCTGAAATGTAGAAATCACATAGAATCATGAGAATATGAAATTATTTCCATAAACTTATTTTACACTTAATAAAAAAAAATTTTACCTGTGGTCTAAACTCTGGTGTGCTTGGTAGAGGTGCGCGCAATCCAACAGCCTCTCCGTCAATGTACAAAACAGCTTTGTTAGCAGAACTGTCAACCACAGCTCCAATAGAGTGGCAATCTCCATCAGCAACAGAAACATTGTAAAAGAATAGGATTTCTCGGAAACCTTCTGTTGGTCCTTCAGCACCATATGCCAACCAGATAGTCCTCTTGCTACTTCGTAGATATAGACCAAAGTCACGAATCCTATCATTAATGCCCTTCCCTACGACATAACCATCATTCTGGGGCTGCTGACAGACAACAGCAAAAATTGTGATATCTGAAACCAGTGGTGGATGGCTGGAAGCTGGTAGTGCCACCACAGACTCTCCATTGAAACCCATACTGGTTTGTTGGAGGAATACAGCCTGTCCTTCAAGTATGGAACCAGGGTGATCATAGTAGTTGCTACCATGAGGAGGGAGAGCACTTCCACAGAAGTGGAGTGGATCACATTCATCGTCACTTGTGCATTCTGTATAATTTGTAAGCATGTACCATCAGTCAAAATTTAATTATGGATATTGATGATGGCAGTAATTTATGATGCAGCACTTGTTTAGTTGATGCTACTGAGTACTAGGAATCATCATCTCAGTACATTGCAATGAATCTACCAATTTCGTACTTACCAACAGGCTCAGGCTGACATGTATACCCATTCAACGTTGGCAAGCACNCTCACATTTGTGTTCTGCTCTGACACAGCAGAGAAGGAGCTGTAGTTGGAGTGGGACAAACAGCATCTCTGGCAAGATATGGTGTACAATCTCCCACGGGATTTGAAATTTGAGAGTAGTCATCCTGAAGCTGTGTCACATTGCTCTGTGTGAGTAGTCTGCTAAACACCACAACATCCATTATTTCTCCAATGAACCGATAGTGCCTGACCAGACGAGCTCCAACTAAAAGGGATGCTGGATTAGAATCACTGACCTAGATACACAAGAGGACATAATATTACTGGCACAATTCATTATGAGTGTGAGTATTATTGTTATGTATTAGGAATAAGTTACCATTGCTTGCAAGTTTGGAGTCTCAAGTTGGTTGGCACCACCAATCTGTGCTCCGTCAAGAAAGAACCTTGCGTTTCCTGGATTCACGTCAATAGAAATCACAAGATAGTGAATGGCTCCATCAGCGAATGGTGCTCGGACATTTATAGACTTTGTAGAATTATCACTGCTAGTATAGTAGAGATAAATTCGAGGTGTTGTACTGCCATCTAGAAACACACCAAGATTGCGATTATCTGGTGATGTACCATAAAAGAGAATATAGCCACGATTGCCTGGCTCTTGTCTAAAGACAGCAAAGATGGATACGTCACCACTAAAGTCAGGATACCTACTTGCAGGCACAGTGACAAATGATACACCAGTAAGCTCGGCTGTTTCAGTGAGAAGAGAAGCAAATGGACCAGCATAGTTGTCGGAAGGACAAGAGATCTCACAGTATGAAGTAGCTGGGCATTCATTGTCATTCCGACAACCAACCATAGCCATAGTTTCACAATTCCTGCCTGTAAATCCACTTGGACATTCACAGCTGTAGTCAGTGTCAGAAATATCAGTGCATGTACCTCCATTTTGACATGGATTGCTAACACATGGAAGTGCTCGTTCACATCTATCCCCAGTGAATTCACTTGTACAGTCACAGCTAGCAAATGTTCCTTCTCCAAGACAGGTTCCACCATTCAAACATGTGTCTGAAGTACAGAATTCATTGCCACAAAATGTGCCATTAAAGCCATCTGTGCAGTCGCAGCTAAAATCACTACCAAACTCTTCAACACAAGTTCCTCCATTGAGACAAACAGCTGCTCCACATGCACTGAAGTTTGGATCGTCTGCATCGCAAACCATTCCTGTGAAGCCATCAGCACACTCACAACTGATTATAACACCCACACCTTCAATGCAAGTGCCACCATTCAAACAGGTTTCAGGGGTACAGAAACTCAAATCAGTGCGACAATTGCTTCCAGTGAATCCAGGTGGACACATACAACTTGTAGCAGTCCCTGTTCCTTCCATACATGTGCCTCCATTATCACAGGTGGTTGGGGTACAGAAATCAAGGTCAATTTCACAAATATCTCCATCAAATCCTTCAGTGCAGTTACAGCTTGTAGCAGTTCCCACTCCTTCAACACACACACCATTGTTAGCACATGTGTTGGGGGTACAGAAATCTAGATCAATATTACAGTTGACTCCTTCAAATCCTTCTGTACAGTTACAACTAGTCGCAGGGCCAAATTCTTCCACACAAGTTCCTCCGTTGAGGCAAGCATCTGATGTACAGGCAATAAAGTTGGGATCATCTTCACCACAGACCATTCCTGTGAAGCCATCAGCACACTCACAACTGATTGTATCTCCCACACCATCGATGCAAGTGCCACCATTCATACACGTCTCATTGGTGCAGAATCCCAAGTCAGTGCGACAATTGCTTCCAGTGAATCCAGGTGGGCACATACAACTTGTAGCAGTTCCTGTTCCTTCCATACATGTGCCTCCATTAGCACAGGTGGTTGGGGTACAGAAATCAAGGTCAATTTCACAAATATCTCCATCAAATCCTTCAGTGCAGTTACAGCTTACATCAGTGCCTAGTCCTTCAACACATATGCCTCCATTTTCGCAGATAGATGGATCACAGAAATCAAGATCAACTTCACAGAACTCTCCATCAAATCCTTCGGTACAGTTACAACTGGTGTCAGTTCCTAGTCCTTCCATACAGATACCTTCATTTGCACATGTGTCAGGGGTGCAGAAATCAAGGTCGTTTTGACAGAACTCTCCATCAAATCCTTCAGTACAGTTACAACTTGTAGCAATTCCCAGTCCTTCAACACATATACCATCATTGGCGCATGTATCAGGGGTGCAGAAGTCAAGGTCAATATCACAGGAAAGTCCATCAAAGCCAGTTGTACAGTTGCAGCTAGTTGCTGGGCCAAACTCTTCCACACAAGTTCCTCCGTTGAGGCAAGCATCTGATGTACAGGCAATAAAGTTGGGATCATCTTCACCACAGACCATTCCTGTGAAGCCGTCAGCACACTCACAACTGATCATTTCTCCCACACCATCGATGCAAGTGCCACCATTCAAACAGGTTTCAGGGGTACAGAAACTCAGATCAGTGCGACAGTTGCTTCCAGTGAATCCAGGTGGACACATACAACTTGTATCAGTTCCTGTTCCTTCCATACATGTACCTCCATTATCACAGGTGGTTGGGGTACAGAAATCAAGATCATTTTGACAGAACTCTCCATCAAATCCTTCTGTACAGTTGCAGCTTGTAGCAGTTCCCATTCCTTCAACACATACACCATTGTTAGCACATGTGTTGGGGGTACAGAAATCTAGATCATTTTCACAAAACTCTCCATCAAATCCTTCTGTGCAATTGCAGCTGGTCGCTGTGCCAACTCCTTCTATACATGTGCCTCCATTGAGGCAGCTGGTTGGAGTACAGAAATCTAGATCATCCTCGCAGAAGTCTCCATTGAATCCTTCAGTACAGTTACAACTTGTAGCAGTTCCTAATCCTTCAATGCATACACCATCATTATCACATGTGGTAGGAGTGCAAAAATCTAGATCAATATTACAGCTGACTCCTTCGAAGCCTTCTGTACAGTTACAGCTAGTCGCAGGGCCAAATTCTTCCACACAAGTTCCTCCATTGAGGCAAGTATCTGATGTACAGGCAATAAAGTTACGGTCATCTTGACCACAAACCATTCCTGTGAAGCCATCAGCACACTCACAACTGATTGTATCTCCCACACCATCGATGCACGTGCCACCATTCATACACGTCTCATTGGTACAGAATCCCAAGTCAATGCGACAATTGCTTCCAGTGAATCCAGGTGGGCACATACAACTTGTAGCAGTTCCTGTTCCTTCCATACATGTGCCTCCATTATCACAGGTGGTTGGGGTACAGAAATCAAGGTCAATTTCACAAATATCTCCATCAAATCCTTCAGTACAGTTGCAGCTTGTAGCATTTCCTACTCCTTCAATACATACACCATCGTTGTCACAAGTGGTAGGTGTACAAAAATCTAGATCGATCTCACAAAACTCTCCATCAAATCCTTCAGTGCAGTTGCAGCTGGTGGCTACACCAACTCCTTCTATACATACACCTCTACTGCCACATGTGGCATCAGTGCAAAAATCTCGATCGACATTACAGGTGAGTCCTTCAAAACCTTCTGTACAGTTGCATCTAGTCGCAGGGCCAAATTCTTCTATACAAGTACCTCCATTGAGGCATATTTCAGAGGTACATGCAATAAAGTTTGGATCATCTTCATCACAGACCATTCCTGTGAAGCCGTCAGCACAATCGCACGAAATTTGAGATCCTTCTTCTTCCATACACGTTCCACCATTTTGACAGGTACTGGGAGTGCAAAATGTGAGTTCTATGCTGCAGTTGTCACCAGTGAAGTCAGAGGTACAGTTACAACTTGTTAGAGTTCCAATGCCTTCCACACATGTGCCTCCATTGAGACAACTGTCTGAGGTACAGAAATCAAGGTCTGTTTGACAGACTGGTCCTTCAAATCCTTCACTACAGTTACAGCTTGTTGCAGTGCCAATTCCTTCGACACACCTTCCTCCATTGAGGCATGAAGTTGGTGTACAGAAATCAAGATCGTCCTCACAGAAATCTCCATCAAATCCATCAGTACAGTTACAACTTATACTAGTACCTAGTCCTTCGATACATGTGCCTCCATTGAGGCAGCTCGGTGAGTCAATGTCACAGAAATTGAGGTCATTTTCACAAACCTCTCCTCCAAATCCTTCGGTACAGTTACAACTAGTCTCAGTGCCTAGTCCTTCAACACATATACCATCATTATCACAGGTAGTTGGGGTACAGAAGTCAAGATCGTTTTCGCAGAATTCTCCATCGAATCCTTCTGTGCAGTTACAGCTAACGGCTGTTCCTTCTCCTTCAATACATACTCCATCATTGTCACACGTGTCAGGGGTACAAAAATCAATATCATTTCCACAAAATTCTCCATCATACCCATCACTACAGTTACAACTTGTTGCAGGGCCAAACTCTTCCACACAAGTTCCTCCGTTGAGGCAAATCTCTGATGTACAGGCAATAAAGTTAGGATCGTCTTGACCACAGACCATTCCTGTGAAGCCATCAACACACTCACAACTGATCATATCTCCCACACCATCTATGCAAGTGCCACCATTCATACATGTCTCATTGGTGCAGAAACTCAAGTCAGTGGTACAGTTGCTTCCAGTAAATCCTGGTGCACAGTCACAACTAGTTTCTGGTCCCAATCCCTCAATGCAGGTACCTCCATTGGCACATGTATCCGGTGTACAGAAGTCAAGATCGTTTTCGCAGAAGTCTCCATCGAATCCTTCTGTGCAGTTACAGCTAACTGCTGTTCCTTCTCCTTCAATACATACTCCATCATTGTCACATGTGGTAGGAGTGCAAAAATCTAGATCAATGTTACAGCTGACTCCTTCAAATCCTTCTGTACAGTTACAGCTAGTTGCAGGACCAAATTCTTCCACACAAGTTCCTCCATTGAGGCAAGTATCTGATGTACAGGCAGTGTAGTTTAGATCATCTTGACCACAAACCATTCCTGTGAAGCCATCAGCACACTCACAACTGATCATATCTCCCACACCATCGATGCACGTGCCACCATTCATACACGTCTCATTGGTGCAGAAACTCAAGTCAGTGGTACAGTTGCTTCCGGTATATCCTGGTGCACACTCACAACTAGTTTCTGGTCCCAATCCCTCATTGCAGGTACCTCCATTGGCACATGTATCTGGTGTGCAGAAATCTATATCTACATTACATGTATCTCCAGTGAAACCATTTGGACACATACACTCAAAGTTGCCAAATGGCAGATTGTCACATGTTGCTCCATTCATACAAGGCTCTGCAAGACATTCATCAATGTCCATTGAACAGTTTGGTCCAGTAAAGCCACGACCACATATACACGTGTATGTTGAATTACCATCAATGCAACCATCTGCTCCTGTGTCATCACAAGGTCCAAAGAAAGAAGGGTCTAAGCCACAATAGTCGATATCAGTATCACAGAGCTCTCCAGTCCATCCAACGTAGCACTCACACTCAAACCCTGGCAGTCTGTCTATACAGGTCCCATTAGCACAAGGAGAGGGGGCACAATCGTCAATGTTCACGTCGCAGAATGTTCCTGTGTAACCTGTGTTACACTCACAATTGAATGTACCGATTCCATCAACACATGTACCATTGTTGCAGTCAATGTTTACACAGTGGTCAATAGACACAGAGCAATTCATCCCTGTGTATTCAATACCACAGTCACAAGTATAGGAGTCAATAGTGTCAGTGCAGGTTCCTCCATTTTGGCAGGGTTCAAGTGCCATGCAATGATCTGAGATGGTCTCACAAGTAGTACCAGTGTATCCAGCCGTACATGTACAATTAAACAAGGTTGAACTTTGTAGTGGATTTGAACTACAAGTTCCACCATTCAAGCAGGGGCCAGGATCAGATTCACAAGGATCTGCAATGATACATAGTTTATAGCTGTAAAATTTACAAAATAATAGTCAACCTACCTAATGGAGCCCGTATTGTGACTATGCCTCTAATACCCTCAGTTGATATAGGAATTCCTTGTGTCGTACTAATTGCTATCATGCCAATTTCAAAGTCTTGTTCAATAGGCAGTTGCGATCCTCCTGCACTGAAGACTATCTGATCGTTTAGGATCCCTGAAGTGCTGTCACTAGTATCTATTTGACTAGACGTAATAGTACGTTGTTGTTCTGTTGTACCAGATTGTTGCAAGAATCCAAACAGCTGTCCAGTTGAGACATCATTATTGATGAAGAGGAGGCCTCCAAGAGAATCGGGATTTTGTGGGGAAAATTGGAAAAATGTTAAGTTGAAGTATACTCGTAAGTAAATAATAGGTTCCAATTCTGGAAATGTACTCTCAATATCAGCAATATATCTTGTTGCATTGAAATGTAGTGTGTAATTGCTTGGAACTGTATCAAAAGAACAGAATATCAGGTATATAATTATTAAAATTAGTTTGTACCGTACATAACTATAGCTACATGGTATGATCTAAACTGTGCAGATTATATATCAAAGGTAAGTTTTTCATTGTTCTTCTCCTCTTTGACATCAAAGATAATATAAACTACTATGCTGGCATACAACCCATTCACTGTGCAACTGTATGTAGCGTGAATTTGTACTTAGTTTGTGGCAAAATGCAGATCGTGAATGACTGGAAGTAGAATTTGTATTGCAACGTAAAACTATATGTATACATAGGTGTTTCCAATCCCAGTTACACAGTTTAATATAACATTTAGGAATTTTCGCAAGGTACCGTTAGATACACACGTATATTTATACACATATGGACTGTCAACCAATTTTAATGGGAATTTTGGTCCTCCAGACCAAATTTACAGAGAATATTGGTTCCCTGGACCAAAATTTTCTTAATTCTAGTCCGGGCAGGACTCTAGTGTGTTATGACTGGCTACTAAGTTGGGATACAATACTAAATCAGTTGGCTATTACTAAATTCTGATCAGTAAAATGAACTTTTCAGTCTGGCTAAAACTCTGCACTCTGCTTATCAGTCACCTGTCATCTTTTGTGATATTAGTTTTNGAGCAATTTATTCCTGTGTATTCAACACCACAGTCACAAGTATAGGAGGTATTAGTGTTAGTGCAGGTTCCCCCATTTTGGCAAGGATCAAGTGCCATGCAATGATTTGAGATGGTCTCACAAGTAGTACCAGTGTATCCAGGCATACATGTACAATTAAACATGGTTGAACTTTGTAGTGGATTTGAACTACAAGTTCCACCATTCAAGCAGGGGCCAGGATCAGATTCACAGGGATCTGCAGTGATAAATAATTTATAGTTGTAAAAGTTACAAAATAATCATTGATTAAATCAACCTACCTAATGGAGCCCGTATTGTGACTATGCCTCTAATACCCTCAGTTGATATAGGAATTCCTTGTGTCGTACTAATTGCTATCATGCCAATTTCAAAGTCTTGTTCAATAGGCAGTTGTGATCCTCCTGCACTGAAGACTATCTGATCGTTTAGGATCCCTGAAGTGCTGTCACTAGTATCTATTTGACTAGACGTAATAGTACGTTGTTGTTCTGTTGTACCAGATTGTTGCAAGAATCCAAACAACTGTCCAGTTGAGACATCATTATTGATGAAGAGGAGGCCTCCAAGAGAATCAGGATTTTGTGGAGAAAATTGGAAAAATGTTAAGTTGAAGTATACTCGTAAGTAAATAATAGGTTCCAACTCTGGAAATGTACTTTCAATATCAGCAATATATCTTGTTGCATTGAAATGCAGTGTGTAATTGCTTGGAACTGTATCAAAAGGACAGAATATCAGATATAATTATATTAAAATTAGTTTGTACCATACATAATTATAGCTACATGGTATATGATCTAAACTGTGCAGATATATATTAATTATCAAAGGTAAGTTTTTTGTCATTCTTCTCCTTGACATCATAGATAATATAAACTGCTATGCCGGCATACATCCCATTCACTGTGCAACTGTATGTATAGCGTGAATTTGTACTTTGTGGCAAAATGCAGATCGTGAACGACTGGAAGTATAGAATTTGTATTGTAACGTAAAACTATATAATTATGTAGGTGTTTCCAATCCCAGTTACGCAGTTTAGTATAACATTTGAAGGAATTTTTGCAAGGTCCTGTTTGATACACACATACATTTATACACATATGGACTGTCAAGAAAATTTTGGTCCGGGAAACCAATATTCTTGGTAAATTTGGTCTGGAGGACCAAAATTCCCGTTAAAATGGGTTCCTCTCTGAAAATTCTAGTCCGGGCAGGACTCTAGTGTGTTATGACTGGCTACTATGTTGGGATACAATACTAAATCAGTTGGCTATTACTAAGTTCTGATCAGTAAAATGAACTTTTCAGTCTGGCTCAGTCAGGATCTAAAACTCTGCACTCTGCTTTTCAGTCACCCCTGTCATCTTTTATGTGATATTAGTTTTCAGAATGTAGCCAGTGTCTCTGATTGACACCATAATTATTATACAGATATACACACTTTAATCATATGTATGTACCACGGAGCATGTACTGTCCAAGGCTGTCTAGTTGTGATGGTGATTTCTATGAAGATAAAGTTTCATCATGCCCTTTGACCCCTAACTTGCTAGCGCTAGTTTTGCACAGGTGGCCCTCAAAGCCAAGCATTTCTTACAATGCAAAAATCATGCACCGACCATGTAGAGAAGCTCTAGTAACAATTATTACTATCACATCTGGCCCCAGCAAAGGTCATTATCTCCTTTGCTCTTATTCACTTTTTCAGTTGAACCAAATTTTCGGAGGGGAACCAAAAATATTCAGGCAATTTTCTTCGAAAAAAAAAAGGTTTAGGGGACTAAAATTTCAGGACCAAAATTCTAATGACAGGACCATCCAGGCCATTCTCTTTAAAGCCTTAAATGTTGCATACAGTGACTGGCAGTAAACAGTTAGTGTATTATGTCACACCGAGGATGGTGTCTTTATTATGTCTGTTATTATAGTCAACTTACGGGGTTCACACTGCACAGTAATATGGTTACCAAACTGAAAGTCAGGGCATTGCTCTACACACTGATTGGTAGCAGTATTCAAATAGAATGGTAGATCACAAGCTGTAGTTCACAACCATGTCATTTAATATGAAATTATTTTTTGTAGTGAGATATCTTTATCAATATTTAGACTTACGTCGTTCTTGAATGGTAATGGTTGTTTCTCCAGCCCAAAATGTCAATTGAGTCTGTACAACTGAGAATCTGTTTAGAAGAAAACAAAGCTCAATAATCACTACATATGGGTTATGGCACTGTCATGTATACATACACAAAATATATGTCACCACTTCCAGCTGGAGGTGCTGTCCAACTAATTTCCACACTGCTCTTGTCATTTCTATCAACATGAGTAACAGTGGCCTGTTAAACAGAATAGATGGTAAAGCTCATCAAGCAAACTACCACAGTCATTAGTATTGTGAAAGTCATATCCATGCAGTTCCTACATTTGCTGGGTTACAGTTGCTGTGTCTGTAGGTACTTCCTGTAGAAGGTGGTGTAGCAAATACTCCTATTGGGGAATNCACACACATCATGACGGCTACATTGTGCACACATCCAACTAACCATTGACTACACAAATCGGCATCTTGGTATTGTCAGTTGTGTGATCCATGATGAGGGTTGATGGCAGGAAGTTCTCATGTTGAACTCCACTTACTCCTACAGATGCCTCCATTTCCAGCTCTTCCCACTGCTTTGACCCACTGTACCCTCGGCCGGGGTCATAATCACTTGCTCCTATTATTAAACTATTTGACGAACTTGCACTAGCGCTCTCAAGTTGCTTCAGATGCTGATTGAGGCTCGTTGAGCTCACACTGACCTCTGGACTCAAATTAAATGATGTCGATCTCGCTTTAGTGCTCAACTCTTCAACCAAGATATTGGAGTCGACCTCTAAATTTTGACCGGCAGTATTGAAACTACTTGAGCGTGGCTTTACGGGAGAGTTTTTACTGAAACGAAGAGGCTGGGCTAGGATGGTCCTTGTGGGAGCAGTGGCAAACGTCACTCGGGTCAACTGAGACTGAATGAAAGGAACTGGCAATCGAGGGAGTCCATCAACGACCGTCTGTGTGGGTGTGTCCACGAGATCCTTTGGAGACAAGACCTGGTCCGATGACTCCAAGAGTTGCTGCAGGGGAGAGAGAAGAGTCAACATGAAGCTATTGAATAACAGGGCAAATTTGGTGAGCATTAGATTTACTGAATTGATATTTCAATCCTGGCACATTGCAATGCTGCTGGTTCATAACTATTTGGCAATTGAAGAAGAATTTACGATTTGCTAAATATACTCACTATTGTCATTACATCTAGTTACTGGGGGCTGTTATAACTGTTCTGTTTCAGTTATAACTGCATGTAAGTACATTTTATAACTGTGTGGTCATTTTGTCAATCTAGTCTTCACAATGTACATGTGGAAATAATATTGTTGTTGTACATGTACGTATGGTAGGGACGTATTTTAATATAGATGGGCCAACAACAACAACAAAAAATCTAATTTTGCACATCGTATATAGCACATACATGTATGAAAATTTCTCTAATGTGAATATTAGTCAAACTAGTATGGTATAGCATACATAATATCCATGCAGGCTAACATAATGAAAGAGACCTACATTGTGAACATAGATGTAGTCCTTGAGATTGAGCAACTGCTGAGAGACAGACACGGAGCTCTCGTGAGAGAGGAGCTGCTCAAAGGCCAGCTTGGCATCATTCAGTTGGTGGAGACTGAACGTGTGTCGAGCAAGACTGAAATGGATGTAGTCCTGTGGGAAAAGGTACAATTTACGTATGTCAAATTGGGGACACAGGATTGTGCAAAACATACTTCAGCTAAGACCCATCCTTTTTGATCATAGACCTCCAGAGCTTGCTTGTACACTCGAGTACTGTGCACTTTCTGTGATAAACACACACACACATACTCACGCATTAGAGCACTGATTCTTAGGCATAGCTAACTCATAACCCGTACCTGAGCTGATCGTGCATATCTATGTCCAGCCAGAATGAGATGCAGGGCATACTTCCTGATCATGGAGGGCTGCACACGAAGAAAGGCATGAGCAGCCTGTTCAACACACACTGCACTGCGAAGATCAGCATCCTGTGGGAGAGGAAGAAGAAACCAGTGCAACATGAGTGAAGAACACCTCACAAAAAGTATATTTCTTGTGATTGTAGCGAGCAACAAAGAAAGTACCCCGGCTACAAGAATGCATAGCCAATGTACCTCAGAGGTCATTCTGATATAGAGCTGGGTTAGGTCCCGATAGAGCCCTCTCTCCTTCAAGATCTCACTGAGAAGGAGGGAGGCTCGATGAGCATAGTGAGGGGCCCTGGATCAAAGGAACATCATGGAGAGTCAGTTGGACAAACAAACAATGTTATAACGTGTGTGTGAGTGTGTGTGTGTGTGTGTGTGTGTGTGTGTGTGTGTGTGTGTGCGTGTGTGTGTGTGTGTGTAGGAAACAAAGCCAACTTAAGTGCAAGTCAACAAAGATAGATAAAATGCTGCACATGTAAGCACTCCTTGTCCCAAACTCTGCAATAAAAACAGCACAATTTTTATCCAGTTGACTCACTTGCATGAGAGATTATAGACGGAAGAAGCCTCCTCAAGATAAGAGACCACTTCCCTCTTGGTGGAGGACAGCATGTAGGACGACATGGCACACATCTCCTACAGATTGAAACCAAACCCAGTCACAAAATAATCATCACCACTTATGCACAAGAGGTCAACCCACAGCTATGTGCATACATACACACAACACAAGTTAGCCTCATTCCCAGGCTTCCTCTCCCCTCAGTAAAGATAAGGGCCTGGGAATGAAGCTAGCACAAGTGAGCTACAGCCATAACGTACAACACACAAACAATGCAGAAATTCTGCGCTCACCACTGATCCAGCGTAGTAGAGCCAGGCACTGGCTCCCTGGAAGTCCTTCTTGACCTGATGGTAGCTGTGGAAGGCTAGGTCATAGTTCTGCAGGAGGAAGGCAATGTCTCCCAGCTGGCGTTGGAGGATTTCGATGGAATTGTTGGAATAGCTACACATGTAGATAATGAGTGGATAAGTGCACTTAACAATATTTACATTCACAGTACTACAGTGCTTGCATGGTCTATGTGTACATGAGGAATTTTTGTTATAGAAAATATGTAGGATTAGTCTTACTTTGGTTCATCTGAAACGACATTGTTGGGTCCCTGAAACATCTTTAAGAATTTGTTGCTCATGTAGCTGATGCTACGACGGACACTCCTCTGTTTGACAACCTACAGAGGAAGTAATCAAGACATGCAGATTACAAGAGAAGTTGTACAAGACTGAGTGTCATGATAATCTACCAGGAGACAGACAGACACACACACACACACACACACACACACACACACACANTGCTCGTACAAAGGGACCACATACTTGCACATGATCATAATTCCATTATAGATGTAGTATGCACCCTGCTGGTGGTATGGAGTATAATGATATGCATGAGGTCTAGGTTTGTGAATGGAGGCATAGTCAAAATAGCAACGGCACCACACACAAGCATACAGCACACACACACTGATGTATACACCTCCCCTAAGCTTTTCTGATCAAACTGTTGTGTGCACCCAAAATGTGTGCCGAGACACAGTTTGAGCTTGAGACTATGAATCATGGATTATGGGTTAGGTGTTGTTGTTTATTCCAAAGCGTCAATTGGAATCTAATTAAAACTTTATCCTGGTCAACAACAACAACATACAATCTTAAACAAACATACGACATGTGCACGTACATTAATTGTTTCGTAATAGACAGCTATACACTAGTTCACAAAACTATGTACGTTTCAGAGTTTTTAAACAGCTATATAGATTTTTATTTTTGCATTTCCTTGGAAACATATGTGCCTACCCCCTACCTCCTTTCCTCCCCCACTGTGTGCTCACTGCATGCATGGTATGAATATTCAATACTACTCCAGCAATAAACAGCCTATAGACGCCATCCAGGCAGTTCTATTTTATTTTGTGGGATGCATGCATGTATGAGTGTGTGTAGTTAACAAATAACTCTTAACCATTTGCAAATGTGGCATGGTTGTGGTCTGACAAAAATTGCAAACTTGGTCTTGTGACATGTGAAACAGCGCTAAAAGGAAAGGGGAAAAGGTAGTGAATTACTGAAATGGCCAGACAATGTTTTTACACACACAATGGTCATGGTGACCTATGGCAAATTTGATGTTATACCTTTTGTGTCCTAATTTCATGAAAGAGTCTTTCATTCTCCAATTGAAGGTCAAGCAGTTCACCTTTTGCTTCAATCTGACGAATGTGTACCACTTCAGAGATGGTCAGATCAACAGAGGGTGGGCCTTCCTTGCTCAGCACCGAGACAAACACCTGGGCAGCATGCACACACAATTGTTATGGACATGAGTGCACTAACAATACAACATGTGTATGTATATAGCATTACAGCTGAGCTTGATTCTGAGCTTGACAAGGAAAGTTGAGAGAGCGTCTCTTCTTCAAACACACACTCGTTGCTATTGGTTACTGTATTGACACCCACGTGTTTGGATTGTGAAGATTGTGGACTGTCATCAGTGGCAATGGATGGTGACTGCTACAATAGAATTGTTGTGCAAAAGATGACATGTAAACCCATTGGTTCTCTATAATATTATTGGACATCATGTCACAGCATTCAGTAGCCTGTTATTAAGTACCATGAATAATGCAAAAGGCTATGAATAATTGATGATTGATTTGGAAGATAAACTCTCAACCGCTGAAAACATTGGGTGTCTCTAACCTCAGCAAACACACATCACACCACCACACCTTACATACTGTGGGGTCAATGATTCATTGAAAGTAGAGTACAATGGCTTTACCTTTTCTTGTTGACCAACAAAGGCACCAGCTGGAGAAGGAAATGGAACGGGGAACCAATCATCAACGTCTGACTGGGACTTGCAGATACGAAAGTGACCTTCTGAATAATTCCGCCCTGTTTGAATAAATTAATCACCATTGCCATAACAATTGAAAGGAAGGTCCACACATCTGAATGTGAACCAACTCACAGTTATTCATTTTGTACGTGTTATAGTTATGCCTTACTTGGTGAACACCTTTCCACTTTTCTAAGTGTACGTGGCATTTGGATCTCTTCCATGAGTGACTCCATAGGAGAGATGGGCATTGCTACTGGAGACACTGCCCTCAAGGGACGGTGGGATGCCTGTGAACAAATATCATAGAGTATGTATGAATTATTAGCAGGGGTCCTAGATGTAAGTGAGTGATTACAGGTTTAAGTGTTGGTCTGGTCTTTAGCTCCAGCATCAGGTCAGTGTGTATGTCACCCACTGTAGCTCTTCGAGATAGGCGCTTTTTCTGAAGAGGCTAAAAGTAAGAAACTTTCATCACTGAGATGTTACACAAAACTTTGTTAATATGCTGGTAGAGAATCTCAATCTTTGGGAGGGTTATCATTATGGGATGTTCAGGGGTCAATAATAGTGAGCTTTTCATGCATTCTAATAAACTCACATGGGTTTGGTCTAAACGTAGGCTGAGTTTTCGTGGTGGACTGTGATGTTGTCTATTGAGCTGCTCAATAGAGATGATAATCAAAGTCAAAGTGGCTCCGTGTGTGTGTGTATATGTTTGTGTGTTCATAATCCACTCACTTTGACTCTGCTGAGTGTTGTCTTATCAAACTTGTTAATCTCCATCAAGAACCTATCATGTTTGGACAGCTCCACTTTAGCAGGTTGTCTGGTGCATGACTCTGGTGGAATCTATCAACAAAATTCATTACTATATATAATGATAGAATTGTGCTTACGTAAAATATTTGGCTTACACTCTTCAGCACAGTACCCCTCCTGATATCTTCCAACACACTCACCCAGCACCTCAGCTGTGTAGTTTGGAACAACCATGTTTTGTAACCACACACACAACCATCCCTTAGTACATAATATGAGGTGACCTGTGATAGCCTTAAGTTGTACCTGTCCTTCTTTGTTTGAGGATATGGTGACTTTCTCCTCTTGATTCAGGTCAATGATAGCTGAGGCTTCTTCCACCATGCTCCTACAAACAGCTGTGAAGTGGGCATCAGGATCCGACAGCTCCAACACATGGTACTCACATGCCTGGCCAGATTAATATATAATTTTAGAGAATATAATGTGAAAATGCACAAAAATGTACACATGTATATACCTTGATGACACGCTGGAGCTCTTGGTCCCATGACTCATCGCAGGGAGCAGTTGTATCATTGATAATCCCAGAGTCCCTGGTTGACGTGGAGGCAGGACTACTACAGACAGAGTCAGCTTCTAGCATTCCAGGCAAACTATCGCTATCAGTGCAACTGTTTGTGTGTACAGAAAGTTAGTGAGTGAGAAACTCGATAAGGTGGCCATCTAATGCTACACACGTACTATTCTCCAGTGAGCCATTTTATTAGAGACTCTAATGGTGATGACAGCTCCCTCTCTTCATCCTCAGCCAGTCCAAAGTCCAGCAGGGAATACACCACAATACCAATATCAAGGAGCACCTGGAAGTGGGCAAATTATTGTGGTCACTGTAAAGGTCACATTGAGAGTGTGTGACTATAACCTCTTTGAAGTCTCTGTGTTTCTTTAAAGCTGGTTTTCCTGTACATGTGGACACATGTGCATGTTGTTGACAATTTAGTGTTATTAACAAATTTGCAAGTGGTTTACAAGATGACACAAGTGAGCAAGAATTGGTGAAAAAATATGTGAACAGAATGTACAGGAAAATGGTGATAATTGGTGTAATTTAAATTATGTCGCTAATTTTCAGCAGGTGGTCACATTTTGGTAAAAACATGTCATAACTATGCATTTACAAGCTTATGGTTAGACATAGCTGTGTTATCCATGCATTACAACTCATGTATTAAAATGTTCGGGACCAAAAACAACTGAAATGCTCATCTCAAAAACAATACATACTAGCTATTTCATAATTATGTATGAAAGAATGATCCCTACATTCCAGTGATTCCAATAATACATTCCATTGCGGTAACTCCTACCTCTTTTCTTCACCATCTCTATCTTTCCACATGGTGTCACCATTAGTCCAGTCATACTAATGCTGTACTTGTTGGTCAACTCTGAGGACCAAGGCCATTTGGTTTGCTGTAGCATAGCACAGCACTGGTAGCACACTGCCCATGCTTGCTCCTCTGTAAAGGGGGATGCAAATCTCTTTGTCAATTCCTCTAGAGTAAGGCCTCGAGGTGTTAGGCCATTTTTAGAGCTGCTCTTCTCCATCAATGATGCTCACTGCTCAAGCTAGCACTCTATTTTAACGCAATGCCTTACCCGTGTGGACGAACGTGTACGATGGAACTGTGCAAATGATGGCGACGACCCATACCGTAATTTCCAGACAAGCTCTCGTACTCACAGTGGTCATGACTTTTTCAACAGTTCTAGATGTGCAGCACCCAGTCGTGACGATCATCCGACACTATGTATGCTCTTATAATTAGTTTGCTCACAAATAAATATGAAAAACATTTTAAGAATAAATTCAAAATACACAATCGTACAAAAGTACAATAGAATCTTTGACTGAAACTAGTACAGCATAATTAATGTCTCAGTTCAGTGATAGCTCAACATATCTGTGCCCTATGTGTTTCCTATCCTTCTCCCTAACAGCCTGCTGAGCCAAAGCTCGGGAGGTGAAGGTGATGTATGCTATACCTGTGAAAGATCCAGACTGGTTGTATATTAATTCAATATCACTTTCTTCCACCTGTGTGTATGTGTGTGTGTGTGTGTGTGTGTGTGTGTGTGTGTGTGTGTGTGTGTGTGTGTGTGTGTGTGTGNCCCCCTCCACTACCCTGCTCCTGTATGGCTTGATATACCTCATCACCTGAGCATTGGAATACATCGACATATCGAGAGCCCATGTACTGTTTGTGCAGCTGATCACAAGCTTTTTTGGCAGCTTCTACAGAGGTCATCTGAACATAGCAGTCACCAGTGGCACGATTCTAAAGTTGACACAAGAAAGAAACATCTACAATGACCACACAAAATGGCCCAAATAATTTTGTCCACTCACTGTAGCATTGACCACCAAATGCACACCCTTTGTAGCAATGTCATCTCTTAAGCTGCCAAAGAACTGGAGCACATCTTCGGGGGTACAGGACCACGGCAAGCCACGCAGCTTGACACACCTCCTCTCACGACCTTTCAAACCCTCAAGTTCAGGGTCGGCTGTTAGAGTGAGCCCAAGAAGACTTGAAAAGTGGCGTCGTTGTTGAGGTAAGCCAGAACGACTCAGAACCTGGAGGGAGAGAAGAAACCAACAAGATTTAATCACTGTTTACTTGTTTGTTTGTGTCGATGTGTTGAGATGAATTGGAGCAATTAATGGCCAAGAAGAGAATCAATGGGAGCAATTACTACTGTCTGTTAATTAATACTAATACATACCGTCTTGAACTCCTTTAAGGAGCTGCTGAAAAGCTCTACATAACGAGAACCCATTGTCAAGTTGTCCAACTTGAGAGCCTTATCGTGGTCTACTTGAGTTGCAAACAGAGCAAATGCATCTCCAGACACACGAGAATCTGAGAGGTGGACAATGAACACACCATCCTCTCCACGGAACACTGGGGCAGCTCCAGCAAAGAAATCAACCTAGAAAGAAGAGAGGAAAGAAAGATCCATTTGGAATACTGATGCTTATTATTTTTTTTTAGCATCAGTCTCTCACTATGTCAGTCTTAGTTGCTTTATATGGCAGTCCCTGCATTTTGACTATGAATACAGAGCATTTTTCATCGTCACCTCCAGCTAAGCGTATGAAATCTTCGGGTGTTGCATCATACAACTGAAAGATCAAGACATGACAAAGAGTTTGACTCCAGTATGTGAATAAATACTACACAGCATTATAGTATACCTCAATGTAGCGTTGTTGAAGGTAGTAGTTATTCCTCTTGAAAGCTAATTCAGCCTCCTCTGGCGTTTCAAGGACTACAAACGCTTCACCGTTTCTCCTCCCAAGACCATTGATGCCAAACACCACTCCACCTCTGTGAAAGAAGATGGAAGTACATCCTAGTAATTGACAGGAAAGAGTGTCTGCATGTACTGGCCTCACATCAAAGCAAGGCTTGGCTGAGAAGTCATGTATCATAGACACAACGGAAAACTTTACAACTAATGGTAGACTTGCTATGTTGTATTCAGTATGTTTTTTTTGAACATTTTAGGAACAAACATGCACCTCTCTACTCACGGTATGCAGTTCAATCCACAGAGGAAGCCTGCCACATCTTCAGGCTTAGCTCTGAAAGGGAGACCAATTAGCTTCACAACACACTTCTCCTTAACCAGAGCAGGGCTACGGGAGAAAAGCAATTGATAATGCGCAAACATGTTGGTGAGTAGACATTGTGAAAACTTACTTTGGAGTAGCGGTCAAATCAGCGTGTTTAATGATCTCGGGGTTCTGAAACACATGTCCTACATGGAATTGATAAGACAGACAGTAGTACACGTACAGGACATGGAAGTCAGGACTCAAACCTTGAGCAATGAGTTTTCGAGCTATTTCGCACATGAGTCCAACCTCGGGCAGTCCAGCTCGTGAACTGCTGCCAGAAGAGGCAATTTGTAAGACTACAATACATGGTAACGTGAAGGAAATGAAATTACCAACATCTTTACTGGCTTATACTAGTATTTCTCTATTGTTCAAGGATAGACCTAATGACATTAACAACATAAGGCAATGTAGAACCACCAAAATGTAATTAGCAACACAACAAATGCCAAAACCATTAGTCAGCCAGTCAGTAATTATTGCTTTAGAGGATACATTCAGACATCTGCTCCAGATTAGGTGGTACATCTTTAAAGCGTTTGGCAAATTCTTTGTTGATGTCGAAGAACTGATTGAAGTAGCTTCCTAGTTTGATTTGACCCTTGTAGGCCTCGGGGTGAAGAATGTGACGCAAAGGAAGTGGGCCATTTGTCATCAGAGAGAATGTACTCCCAGACAACTTGGACATAGAAGCATGAAACTGTGTGTGCGAGTATACAAAGAATGGTGATACATACTTGTGGCTATTTGTACACTGGTGTTAAATATTGCCAAATCTGGACTACATGCCAAAACAGCTCGAGCTGTCAACATGCATACCTGACCAAGTGCACTCTCTAAACTGCTGGCACCACGTAACATGTCTTGAGTAATCCCAGAGGGGAGCTGACTCCTGCTGGACACTCCTCCATGAGGACACACGGACACCTGTTCCTTAGTAACGGCCTGCATTGGCCCATAAAGATACACAGTTTCCTAGTTAAGAGCATTATCTACAACTACCCTCCCACATTCCATGGTCAAAATCAAAATTATTGTTAATCAGAATAATAAGAGAACGAATATCACTGCTCCCTTTTGTTATCAAAATCCACTCTTTTTATCTGCCTCCCTAATTAATACCCACCTGATTTTTGGCAATGCTTAGTGTCTGCCAAGCCAGTAACACGATCTGACCTTCATCTCCTTCCTCTGCGTTTCCAGTTGCTGCAATAGAGATCAAAACTAAGTGTTCTAATGGACGCCCGGCCATGATGGGGAGTTCTTGCTCACTCAAGTGCAGACTAGACCAATGCCGCCTGGCCACGTGGATAAGTGACAGAGGCACGTGGTGTGGGGGAAACCCCCAGTGTCCACGCTCAGAGGAAACATGGCATGAAGCAGTATGGTGAGCATTTTGCATCATAGCTTGTATAATGGAGTGTTTTTCATGTGTTTTAGCATTCAAGGCATTTTCTAAAGGGGTCTTAAATGTGCAAACTTCTAGAAAACTATATCTGTCCTTCCTCTACGTGTAGAAGTTCAAACTACCAGTGTAATCTATTTTCCATTTTTGGATGAGTTGTTTACTGGTATGAAAAGAATGCTGAGCATTAATCCACTGCTTCATGAATTCCGTCATGTCCGTTCTATAAAAAAGCATCTGTTGCAATAAATTGCAGTGCATTTTTGTTTACCCTAATTTATGGTGTTTCTGAAAAGCTGACTGTGTCTTTAGGTGAAGATATATTATACATTCCTTCTCTTGTTGCAGGTGAGCTGTTTGCAGGGTTGATTCATTGTATGATGGTTCAGAGGGTATTGTAAAAGCCTGTTGGTGTCTTAGCTAGTACTCTTCTGGGTCACATTTGAGTAATAAATTATGAATAACAAGAGCAAATTGAATACCTATTGTCAAAAAACTCACAAAGCCGTTCCTTGTTATTCGAGTGAAAAGAAAGGAGATGTGTTTGTGAGCACTGTGATTGTGGAAGAAGCAACTTTCCGCTCGATCCATGGACATTCAACCAAGAAGGAGGCTGAAAATGATGCAGCTGGTGTTGCAATACAAGAAATTGTACAAAGTCTCCCTGCAAACAAGAGCATTGATGAACTGATTGAGGGAATACCAACATCAAAGAACAAAAAAAAGGCAAAACAGCAGAAACCCGATACGCAACAACTGGAACATCCTGGGCCTGAATTCACCCCAATCAGTGCTGTCAGCCAAACTCAACCAAATCAACGAGTTATACAACCAACACTCATCAGACCTCCAGCATCACTCAGCAATGCAGACCCGAGATTGATGAACAGGCCTTTCTCTGTACCTGCACAACCACAACAGATTCCACCCCCACTCCATCAGCCACCACCGGGTCCTGTCTACCATCCCTGCCCTCCACAGCAGCCCTTCCCTCAGCCTCCTCCCCACCCGCTGTGCAGTGGTGGTCAGGTTCCTGTGATGCGTCCACTCCGTCCCCCAACAAGACCACCTCAGTCACAGGTACCTGTCTCAATACCCCATTCCGGTACGGCAATGTTAGTCCAACCACCACCACGAGGATATGTCCTACCACCAGCTACTGCATATAAAGGTCCAGTTCCACTGCAGCCATCCTTGAATCTTGGCATACCATTTTCAGCTATTCCGACTCCCATAAGATCCCCTTCACCGGATCCTGGTACTTTCAGCCCTGGCAACAATCAAACGTTACAATCACAAGCACCTTTATCAGAACATTCCAATGTAATTGTGGGCAGAGAAGAAAAAACGGATATTTACACTGTGTCTCTTAAAGAGTACTGCAGGAAGCGTGGTATACCAAAACCAATCTATAGTGTGAGAGAAGAGAGTGGCAAATTTAGTGCCAGGGTTGTAATTGACAAAGAGACATTTTCTACAGAAGGAGACTTTAATTCGTTTATTAGTGCTCAAGAGAATGTGACTCTGAAGGCTCTAGCAACTGTGGGTATGAGAGCTTTGAATCTAGGTAATAGTATATATGGGTGTGATAAAGTTGGAAGAATGTAATTATTTTCTCCTGTTTACTGGTTCCAGACATTTGAGAAATTAATGAAGCATATCTGTTCTTTTGTGATGTAGATAATGTAGATATCAGGTGTTTGTGATGGCCTTGTATTTGTCAGGCAAACCCACGTGTTTTGTCATTTTCATTGATTTGTTGTTTTTTTCACTTTATCAGGGTCTCCGAATTCATCAACACTTGAGGCGAGCAGAGGTAGCTCCATTGTTACAAGAGCCACTGACTCCTTGAGTGACGTGTCCTCTAATTCTCAAGCTAACTCTCTTCGTTCCAGCCAGCTGAATACAGTGCCACATAGTGTTGAACTGTCCCAAGAAAGNAAGTGGGAAAGTTTCGCGGGGTTTAACTTTCGCTGTTTTCGCGGATCATGATTTATCCGCGAAAGTGTTTATCCGTGAAATTTTCCATAATCTGTACGGGCTTGTACAGCTCATCCGCGAAAGTTAAACCACAAAAAATATTTGACATCTGTGAAAGTTTGACACCACGAAACTTTCCCGCTATACAGTATTTCATCATACTAGCTTAACTTGATCTATATTTTTATGTCATGCCTAGGATTCTTCACCACCTGAAAGTTCACCTGTTGTACAAATCATAACAGAGCTGATGATTCCTGAAAGAGTACGTCTACTGTTGTGTTATATGTTGTATGTTGTGCTTGTTGTGTGTAGTGGCAACAAACCTGTCTTTGTGTGTAGATCTGGAGAATGAGCCATGGTCCTGATGTTGCTACCCAACAAACCTGTGCAGCCATTGCTAATGGAGACACCATTATTGCAAGGTTCGTTTTACAGTATTAAAGTAAATCAGTATAATGTTTTCTCTTGTGTTCCTTATGTAGTTTGAACACTGTTCGTGATCGATCACTGCTAACTCTACAAAACCTCATCTCTGTGTTGCCAGTGGAGACATGGGGGAACAAGGACAGTTTAGCTGAAATGTGGACCACTTTTATTGGTTGTATTCACCAGTTGTCTGATGTTGGAGTCCTGCTTGGAGTACTGGTTGTATTGAGTGACAAACTAAACAGTTTAGGATGTAATGTGAGCTAATTGATTGGAATACTACAGTGTAATGAATATACTTGCTGTTTATTTATTTACAGCCTATGACTGTGGAACAAGTGGTTCTGTTGTCTCAATCTGGAATGAAGTCTACTGATTGTCAGGTTAAAGTGGATACAATTTGTGTGCTTGGAACTGCCGGGAAAATTGTACTCAAACATCAGGAATCTGTCATGGAAATGCTCAATGTATGTTGCTACAAATTTACTCCTACCAAGCAGTTCATGATATTGATGTCCAGTCAATATACTATTCAGTCATTCAAGTTTACTCTTTTAATGCATGCCACTGTTAACTAAATTCAGTGCTTTGAGTTATTAGGTATCCCATAAAATTTCCTATAAACTAAGCATGCCAGTAATTCATGGCATGCAGCAAGAGTAATGATGTGACACTGTGAGTAAGGGTAAAATGAAGCCTCAGTATGCTCAACTAAAGCCATTGTACTTACATGCAGAGCGGCTATAATAATACAAGTAACATTGTGCCATAGTGGTTTGGTACTGTTTCACCCTACAGTCATTTCGCTATTCATCTATGTTATATTAACGTAGCCTCGTTCCCAGGCTCCTCCTTCGCGAATATTTTCTTCGAATATTTGTGAAGGAGGAGCCTGGGAATGAGGCTAATTTTAACGCCTACTGGAAGTCAGAGTATCAACTTGCGTAATAGTCTCACAACGTCTGGCCAGCAATGGACTACTCGCCTACCGTATGCATTTTCAAGTGAAGGCACATTAAAAAATGTAATCATAAATGTGTGAGCACATGCACAAAGACAAGACCCTGAGACTAAGGACTTGAAAAATAGAGTTTTAAAATATAGCATTATTCCTACACTGTAATCAAGAGGTTGAAGTAAAATTCGTGAAGATATTATCTAGTATATGTGTGACCATGCATCGTATTGTTATTGCACCACTACATTATCTATGGTTGCACCAAGAGTTGAGCACCTTATAGGATGTAATATTATCCTATCATATTATCAGCAAAGTTTTGTGTCTCTGTCTGTCCGTGTGTTCGTGCATGTGTTACGGGAGTTCACCGGAAGTGATGTGACCTCAAACTAAAACGCTACTATTTCTCTGGACTAGCTTAGATTATCTATGGTGCCAACCTCCAGCAAAAAAATTTCGGGACATTAAAACCGTGCGCGTGAAAATTCCAAGCCACGCCCCATTTACATGTTGACACGCCCATTTAATTGCAAAAGTACAAAGTACAGCGCTATGCCACATCGCGGATCACGAAGTGCCGTGATCGCGCCGCACTGTACTGCCTCGCGGATCGCGAAGTGCCGCATTCGCGCCGACTCACGGACCGCGAGAAATTAGATTATGACCGCGCTGTACAACATAGCTAATCATTGATAGCATTATTTTACTATAATTATACTTCCTATACCTTTATGTNCGCCATGGCGATCACCTTTCCGCCAAGACGCCGCTCTGTTTCCGCCAAAGCACCGCCAAAGCTATCGCGTTTTCGCGAAGGCGATCGCTACCGTGGAAAGTGCGCAATTGCCAACGCGGAAACCAAAACCCGCCAGCGCGGTCGCTAAAATAAAAATCTTTTTGCGAGCTAATTTAATAATGCTTGTGGCGACTGACGATAAATGATATTAATCTTAGAAGACCCTTTACCAAATAGCAGTAGGTTTACTAGATGTTTTGTAAAGCTATTGAACACAATATGTTGTTTTGGACTCTCTCCAATCTCATGTTGATGACACCTATGTCATTTCTTTACAACAATAATAATAATAATATCACTCCAAGAGAAATCGCACTAACCAGCACTAAGTATTAGTAATAGAGTGAGATAATTGTTTGTACAGTAATTATTATTGTATAATAATATTATATTATAGAAAAAATAATTAACTCTCACTTAATACCTTCATCAAGGTGAGAGTTATAAGTACAGACAAAGTTAGCTGATCACAGGATGAGTAGCTTTTAACATGGAAGGAAAATTTAGACAAGCAAGCAAAACAATCATACGTACGGTAGTACGTATAGTAGGAATGGGCCGAATGTCCCATAGACACAATACAAAATGTTTATGATCATAAAAATCTAGCAAAACAAAATTAAGTCATCAAATTTGCTCAGAGGCTCTCAATGACAGATTACTAATTGCATGCATGGTCTAAAGCTCACAGAAACTTTCCTCAGCACTCTTAGAGAGAGCTAGTGGGAAGCCACCATAGTGCCATTTTTGTTCATCTAACTTACGTATATACGTACGTACGTACTTCCTAACTGACTTACTTGAAAAGCATTTCCAGAGAACCAGAATGTGTTGAGCCAATTTTGACAGCACAAAGTAACTCCTTTTCATAGGTACTACATTCCTTGATACTCGTTTTAATCACAAATTAGCCTAAACAAAAACTAGAAAGCTTTGAAACTGAGAGTATAAATTCATGTACTTCAATGTAGCCATTTTCTTGTAGAGTTCAAAGGTCATTAATTATCCACGTGCCATTTTAATGCGCATGCGCATTAGCTGCTTTAGCAGACAATGTAGCTTCTACTCAGAAACCTCAAGCTTTTTGTAGGGACTAACCAGTCTCTGATTGTCTCCTCACTGTAGTGTTGAAAAAAGTGAATGAACAAGTAGTAAAAAATTTAAAAAAATAAGCAGTGTAGGAATGGGCAGTGCTGTAAAAAGCGTTGGAACAAGGAATTAATTAATGGTCTCAATTTCGGCACATGACTACTTCATTTTTTGTGCCCAAGTCTTGGCCGGTAATCTAATCCTGCCTGCTATACTTTATTCTACTTTTTAGCCAAGTGATATAGCATTGGCAGGAATTTGAACCATTTAATGTGAGCTATTCAAGTATATATATAACAATTAGCTATGAGGAATCAAAAAATTAATGAAAATGAAGTAGTCATGTGCCGAAATTGAGACCATTCCTTGTTCTAACACTTTTTACAGCACTGCCCATTCCTACACTGCTTATTTTTTTGAAAATTTTTACTACTTGTTAATATACAATGTCGTGCTATTCAGATTAGTAACTGAATTGTTACAAGATTCTATACAGCCAGTTAAGCTTACTGGCTGTATTAAAACAGAGCTCAACTTTATTAAGCTTCTGCATATTATCATGGAGTTATGTTAAGGATTGTAAAGACTTCTGATAACTTTTAGTAGGTTAGTTTAGGGGCTACAAGTAAACAGTCAGCATTGCCATGAAAGAAGTATCAGTGATAATAAAAATTATTATTAAATATCGTCTCAGTAGTTGTGATTATTCACAGCACTAAATTTTAATATTAACCCACCAACTATTCAATTTTTTACCTCAGGTGTTGAAAGGTAGACTCTTTCTAGGATGCTAAAACTGAGACACAGTCGTTGAATCCACTGATTGAACTTACCTGGTAAAGGGTGAATTAGATTTATGTTACGTACGTTCTACCAGCCAGGCGTGTTATTAAATAGCTCGCAAAAAAATTATTTTGGCGACCGTGCTGGCGAGTTTTTGTTTCTGCTTTGGTGATCGCGCTTTTTCCGCGGTATAGTAGCGATCGCCTTCGCGGAGGCACGATCTCTTTGGTGGCGCTTTAGCGGCGCCTTGGCGGAAGAGCGACCGCTTTGGCGGCGTCTTGGCGGAAGAGCGATCGCCATGGCGGAAATAAGGGGCGGGTGTGGGGCGGGATTGCCCTTCTCGGCTTCCATATGCATAGAGACCTTTATGCAATTACGTTAAATTGCGTCACAACTTTCATAGCAACACTGGATGCGTTGCTAACTGCCGCCATTTTGAAGGGCAAAAATATAATGGCTGACATACGGAAATCGTTGCTTTAAAAGTGTACTGATAGTGCATTTTGTATGATTAGGCATCTTTTGTGGTTCACAACTACCAAGACAGAATATAGCTAGCTCAGAGCGTGGAAGCAGCAGTACCAACCATGCAACGAAGATTGTGATACAGAGCAAAGCCTGAACTGGCGTCACCGTCTGCTAGCTGTTTTAGCTGCCGCTGCTCAAGGATCACTTTGCAAGTCTTTTGGCCTCTCTGAGTGAAAGTAATTGAGCGTATGTAAGTTGACTGTCTCCAGGGTTTTACTGCAAAAATTCTTTGAAGAAGCTGTCACATTCCTGTATTGCTAGCTGCTGTACTTCCACGCTAAATTTGCCCTTCAAAATGGTGGCGTTAGCAACGCATGCGTGGTTTCTAAGTCGTGACGTCAATTGCATAAGGTCTATAGCCTCGTTCGTTCCCAGGCTCCCTCCCACCGGGAAATTAAGCGAGAGAGCTCTGCGCACTTCCATTTCATTTCTGGAGAGGGAGCCTAGGAACGAGGCGAGGCTAGCGAGCGCTTCAGAAAGCGCAAGATTATTGCTTTGTTAGCCTTTTAGACCAGTTTTGGGACAGTAATGAGTTGAAAAAAAGCTTAATTTTGAGAAAAAGAATTGGATTTTTCTGGAAAAGCGCATTTCTGTCTGAAATCCGGGACATTTCAGGTAAATTTGGATTTCTGGGCGGGTCAGAAGCTTCAAATCTGGGACTGTCCCAGGAGTTCCCGGACAGTTGGCACCTATGGGATAACTAGTTTCTTTGCCAGCTGATTATAAAAAATGGCCGAAGTCGGAATTTGACTTGGAAAAGGGTCGTCTGTGACGTCACGTAGTGAGGTAAATTGCTGAGCTCATGAGCTGGCCGAATTGTAAAGAGGAGCAGTGAACGCATGCATGGTTACCTTTCACTGCCCAGCTATTACTATACAGAAGCCTGTGCTTACATGCATCTAGAAGTAAACATAAGTATACTTCATATGCAAGCAAGGAGCATGGCGAACGAAGCGAGCCACACTCCTTGTAATATTATAATATTATGTATTTTACACAGGTTATCGGCTGTGCATTAAGAGACTGTATAGCCACTGACTCGAGCCTGTGGGTTGTATCACAAGCTCTGGACTGTGTGTTTGACATATTTGGTGCTGACAACTGTCCACTGAGTTTGTTTGGTTCTTTATCCCTAATGCCTGTGCTCAGGCAGTGTGCATCCATGTTCAAAGCAAGAGTAAGAATTTGTCATGATATATTGTTTGTGTCCTGTTTATGCATGTATATTGAGTATAATTATTATATAAGTTATATACTATTTTCCTATACACACATGCAGTTAAGGGTGGAGAAAATCAACTTAGGTCCTCATCTTGGTTTTGTCCAGAATACTAGAATTAACCTTCCTAGATTCATAGAATACATGCGGGTACAAAATTGAAAGGCTGATATGATAATATATATGCCATAAATACCTTATCAATGAATGGTTTATGAAATGCATGTTTGATGAGAGACATTAGACTCAGAAAATTTTCTTACGTGATCTCAAATTAAAATTACAAACAATTTACAGGGAAAATTTTCGAGTATACGAAAATAAGCCCCGCCTGTTGGAGGACAGAGATGGGCAGTTGTATTACGACCTCCGTAGCAGCTGCTGCAAAAGTTCTGATATTTTGTCTAACTATTAGCCTATACTAAATTTCTAAGTTAGAAGTTACAACAGACTGTGCCAAATACTCGCTGTACAAAATTGTCCTCCAAGATGGCTGACTTTTTTTATGTCATGTGACCTGTGACATCACGTGATGTGATTACCGGTATACCTAAGAAAATTGATTAAGAATATTGATATAATGGCTACATCGGAACATTGGTTACAACAATACGAGCTAAATCTATGACCTAATGCAGAAATCGCTATACCTGAATTCAATGTACAGTGTATACTCTACCTGCCCAAAACCTGAAGAAGATCCACTTATTTGTAGATCTTACGGGACATGGAGGAGTCTCCGAGTCGGCTTAAGTTGCCAGATTTGGCCCACGGAGAAGCCTCCAATTCCCTATAACCAAACTTACCAATGTAGCATCATACCGAGTTGTAGGTATTCAAGTCCAAACTTCTAGTCGACCTATCAGTCTATCTACCCACCCGTAGTGCCCGGGTTGAACTGACGATTTCAAGGAGTGCATGGATCGATCATCTTGACTCCATTATATCGGTACTTGGATATGACAATGATGTAATACTTAGTATGGGGGACTTTAACGCTGACCCTGGGCCCCAAGGTGGACCACTTTCTGACACCCCCAGCAATGAACAAGGTAAAATCTTATTGAGGTACCTGGTTAAGTAGAGCTACTGAGTGCTCTGTGCATCTTCAGCCCTGCTCGGCATCCCTTGATCATCCTGCTAGAGACCATCACACCTACTACAGCGAGGCGCACAGCTCAGTCAGTACAATTGACCATTATACTTTGTCTTTGCCCAAGTTTGATGATGCGCTAGTCATAGATGGACGACCCAATGAATCTTTCTGATCACATGCCAGTAATGGCAAAATCTGCACATATTGATCACACCTCTAGCAGTGGGAAGCAACGCTACAATTGGAGCAAACTTACAAAGGAGGAGACAACAGAATCATATACTACAGATGTAGAGGCCAGACTAACCTCAATTGAATTACCAGACCTTGATACCCTCTTGAGCGATGTCAAGCATTGATGAACACTTAGGAGTAATTTGCGGTATCCTCCAGTCAAGTGCCAATGACCACATCCCACAGAAGAGTTTTGTTAAACACAGGAAACCAGGTTGGACTCCCAATATACGTGAGGCTCATAGACGCCCTAAGAGGGCGCACAAAGCCTGGGTCAAGGCTGGCCGCCCACGCTCCACCCAACATCCTGCTAGATCACAATACAAGAGCGCCAAGAAAGCATACAGATCACTTCTTCGACATAGGAGAAAGGAGCAGAGAGACGGCTTCTTCCAGTCGCTGGATACCAACTGCAACAACCCCACCAAATTGTTTAGGCTCATTAGGAGGTTCAACGGGAATGTTGCTGAGCCAACCTCTACCTTGTCCTTCAAGGGACACATTTTTAAAGGAGAGGAGGTCCGAGAGGCCTGGACTGCATATATTTTGCCGATCTTGCCACACCTAACAGTTTGACCCAATCTTCACTAAGGAAGTTGAGGATGAGTACCAAAGGATTCTTTCTGAATGAATGCCAACTGCACGTGGATCATGAAGCCCAGGTTGTCTTTAGCCATGATGAGGTAGCATCTAGAGGTCCCGGCCTGAAGCCTAATAAAGCAGCAGGGGCAGATGGAATTGATCCGGAACATCTCATTCACGGAGATAGCCTGCTTCTAGACCATCTCACCATTCTGTTCAATGCAATGATCTGCTTTGGCCACATTCAGGCCTCCCGAATTCTTGCATGGCCTAATCACCCCGATCCCCAATTAAGAATCACCACAAGAATATGTCCTGCCCTGGCAACTATAGAGGGATCACTGTCCTCTCCAACATTAGTAAAGTCCTTAAGAAGCTTGTCCTTTTAAAGATTCATAAGCAATCCTCACCACCTGAAATAAATCCTCTGCAAGGTGGGTTCAGGTCTCAAATGAGCTGTCTCCACTCAGCCTTCATACTCCAAGAAGGAATCCAATCCTTTACAAGATAAGAAGGCGGTGGCATACGTTGCCTTTCTGGATGTCCGTAAGGCATTCGATAGAGTGTGGCATGCTGGTCTGTTACAATCTATAAGAAAGGTGTCAGAGGCCCACAGAGTGACTGTGGAGAATCATCAACAATTGGTATACTGCATCCACCAGTTCTGTCTTATGGAACTCTGTTGAGTCAACCTTTCCAATCTACCAAGGTGTCCGCCAAGGAGGAGTTCTGTCGCCATTCCTATACTGTCTCTTTGTTGAAAAGCTGCTAGATCTTCTCTCTCAATCTGGCTACAGAGTTTGCATCGACAACATTTATTGTGGTGCCCCAGCCAATGTTTGCTGATGACCATTGCATTAGTTGCTAAAACACAGATTGAGTTGCAGGCAATAATGACGGTGGTTTTCAACAATGCCATGAAGTGGCATTATTACCTGAATGCTGACACGCCATCTGCCCTATGGGGTGCCAAATGTCTCAAAACTAATTTTTGATCAGTGTTTAGTTTGACGACTAAATATCGACCCTTCACGGTTAGAAACTGCTATATAAAAATCCAAGAACACGGCACAGAAATCTCTCAAAAGTGCGATGTTTAGCCCAGGGATCGATATTTAGCTAAACATCGACTCACGGTTAGAAACTGCTAAAAATCCAAGAACATCGGCCTCGGCGATGTTTAGCTCAGGAATCGATATTTAGCTGGGACCGATCTTTAGCTCCAGGGATCGATATTTATCTGGGACTGATCTTTAGCTCAAGGTGATCGATATTTAGCTGGGACAGATGTTTAGTGCCAGTGATCGATATTTTATAGCTGGGACCCTAAATCTGTAGGCGTGGCCTCGAAGCTTAGCGCTAAAAAGAAGCACTAAAACCCCAATCTCAGCAAAAAGAGCGTTTTGGGCTGCAAAAAAAATGTAATTCTACAAGATGATTCACTCTTATGAACGTAAGTACCATCAATTTTGTAGCTAGAGCTGCCTTTCTTGAGATTTCGAGTGAACAGACAGACAAAACGACTACCTACCGTGACCATAATCCTCTGCACGTGCCGAGGCTTCATAGCGGGGAGGGACTGGTTTACGAGGCTAGGTCAAAGTCACGTCCTAGGTTGAGGGTTACCGATTTCACGAGAGGATTACCATTTTCCCGTGAAAAATTAGTCATGGGGGGTGACCAGAATTTTATGGGCCGTCGCTTGCTAGTGTAGAAATGGGTACCGGGTACCGGTATACGTCATGTTTGCGCGAATTAAAAATGTCCATACGCTTATTGTGCTGTACAGAAAACTGTCTATTTCATGCCGTATATACCAGTAGTACAAATTGCTGTGGGAGTGCATGCATGCGCATCAGACCTAGCAGTATGAAGTGCAACGTTGTATGCTATTGTGTTGTGTGGTTGGGTTAAGTGCACACTGATGCATGGTTGCATCATGCCTGTTTATCTCAATGACACACTCATGATCATGTGAACATATTCTCGTGATTTTTTTGTAATAAAAGGATCAAACTTGCTATATAGTTTGAAAGGGAACTGTTGGATCTCATGCATTGTGATAATGCATGCAAATGTTGCTGTTTCATGGAAGGTATATGTAATATTAAACATTTGTATAGTAATTATATAATTATATTATTCTATAATTTGAGAAACATCTAAATATCAGTTTAATTATAGTTGATCTATGGTAAAGAAATAAGATGGAGAGTGTTACAGCAGTCCTCATTCTCATCGTATGTTTTCCCTTAGCTCAAGGTGAGTTACTGCACTGTTGTTTTAATTAACTATAATAAGTACTTTTAGTTCAACCAAAATAATTATGGAATATTGAAAACTATAACTAAAAATGAATGGTNAATAGTGTTCTTAAGTTGTCTTTTAATCTCAATTTATGTAATCTATGGATAAATTCTCCCCTGGGCCAGGGTTAGTTTACTTGGTCTGAGTTGTGGTCTGTGTAGCTAACTGCTTACTCAATTTAGCTTTTTTTCAACAGCCCAGGTATCTCTGAGTTTGGCTCATGAATTAGATCACAACTGGAAATAGTATTAATTGACATTTTAGTAACCAGTATTTTAGTCAAATTGACTGTTCAAATTATGAGTAGTACAAATTATTTAAGTGTTGCAGAATGGCAGAAGGGTCGGGTCATTCCATGTGGAATCAACACAAAAAAATGACGCATGTCCTCAGATTTTATCCAAAGTTGGTGTGCGCATAGTATATCATGAGATGTAAAACCACAACAAATTTTAGGCTCCAATGTTGTATGGCTTCTTAGTTAAAACAGGTTAAATTTTGGATATTTTTACAATTTTTCACTGACTCTGTGGTACAAAATATACTTTATCTTCAACTAGGAGCAAGATATGAGAAAGAAAACCAATTAGATTTCCTAATAGCACTTGAAACAAGCTTCAAAATGATGCGTTACAAGTATGTATTTGATCCACTAAGGTCAAAGGTTATGTTAACGTTTCTATTAAGTTTGTTTTTCTTCCTGTCAGGATCCTTCAATTTTCTTAATTTTTTGTCAAAGTGTTTTTTAGTCATTCGTTAATATGTAGACAAAATTTTATCATGGGCCGATAATGGGCTCCTGTAAAATGTGGCAATTTACTGGTTCAGGTCCTGAAAATTGGCTGAATAAGCATGCACATACTTTGTAACATTAACTAGTAAATCAGTGACCTAAGCAAGTAAATTGCCACTTTATACTGGAACCTATTATCGATCCAAGATAAAATTTTATCAATGCATTAAGGAAAGACTAAACAACATCTTAACAAAAAATTAAGAAATTGACAGATCCCGACAGGAAGTAAAACAAACTTAATCAAAATGTTGCCATAATCTTTAACCTTACTTGGTCGTCAAATCTTAATTTTTTGTCAAAGTGTTGTTTAGTCATTCCTTAATACGTAGATATAATTTTATCTTGGGTCGATAATGGGTTCTAGTATAAAGTGGCAATATACTTGCTTGTAGGTCTTGTTCATGTAGTACCAACTACCGTATAGCTAGAAATTTTCGAGGAATAAAATTTTCGCGGAAAGGCGATCGCCAAACTTTTCGCGATTTAATTTTCGAGGATCAAGCAGCCCCACCCATATATTGCAATGTGATCCCGAAAATTTCGCGGATAAAATTTTCACGGATCGGCGGTGATCCGCGAAAACAGCGAAATTTATATACTCCTCAAAAATTTCTAGCTATACGGTATGTGCTTATTTAGCCAATTTTCATGACATGATCATATGCCAGTTCGTTTTGAGCGGGAAACTCCATGGATTCGTGGAAGCTGGAAAGATGGTTGAGTTCAAAAGTAGTAGATGCAAGATTATTGGACGGAGTAAACAAGTTGTTGCTATTGGAAATAGTACGGGAGGTCTTTACTATCTGAAATATGTACAAAGTGAAACCTCGGAAAAAGAAGCAAGGAAAAAGGAAACAAACGAAATCACTGAATTCTTGGACTAGTTGTGAGGAAAAAGGAATGCCTATATAGAAGGAAACGAGTGGAATCATATGCAATCTATGAAAAATGTCACAGAGTTCGTTTTGAGGAAACTCCATTGATTCGTGGAGGCTGGAAAGATGGTTGAGTTCAATAGTAGTATATGCAAGATTATTGGATGGAGTAAACAAGTTGTTACTATTGGAAATAGTATACGGGAGGTCTTTACTATCTGAAATACGTACAAAGTGAAATCTCAGAAAAAAAGCAAGGAAAAAGGAAACAAACGAAATCACTGAATTCTTGGACTAGTTGTGAGGAAAAAGGAATGCCTAGAAGGAAACGAGTGGAATCATATGCAATCTATGAAAAATGTCAAAGACTTCGTTTTGAGGAAACTCCATGGAATCATTTGAGGGTGTATTTATTTCTCTCCCATTCTCTCTTTCGAGCTCTGCCTAGGAGTTGACTCAGCTCTACCCCAAAAAATAAGGAGATGAATTTCACCGCCTCCTCCAGAGGGGATGTAAAGCCGTCAGTCCCAGGGGACCTGCATTGATTAGCCCTAGGCTATTTGCAGGCCCTCGTTAGCCACAATTGTGGTAAACCCGAAGGGGCACTTAAAAAAAAAAAATTGAGTGGATCTATTGCTAAACGACCCCTAAATCATGTTGGAACTTGAACATTACGAGTGAGGAGGAGTGTTGGAAATGTGCACTCTTGTTGTGATGTGTACATATGTTGTTAGGATTTAAACATGACTGTTATAGTGATGTAATAGTATTATTATATGAACTGTTTGTACTATATGCTAATGTAGGGTTTCTTAGCCAGCTTTTTGTGTATTGTCGATTGTTCTTGTGTCTTTGCTTAGTAGGAGGCCTGCCGTTTGTCATGTACTATATAACTTATAGTTGCTGTCAAGTTTTTCTATTGTTAATTGTTGTTGTTATTGTTGCTATCAGTGTTCTTAGCTAATTATAAGTCAATTGTCTTTTGTCTTTTTCTTCTGAGTTGCGGTCTGTGTAGCTATAACTGCTTAATACAAAATTCAGCTTTTTTCAAACTGATGCTCTAGCTAAACTCAGATGGAGTATATATCTACTATATTATGCATACTAACTCACATTGTTTTTTTTCAAGTGAATATATAGCTGATTTATAGTTTTAGTATTTATTTTATAATTATCAAAAGATCGGTTTATTTAAATTTAGTTTTATTTATAGATATTCTAAAGTCTAGAGTTTGAGATGCTTTCAAATTAAAATTAGTTATACTTATTGGAAACTAGTGTTTGATTGCTCACATTCTTAGAAAATCTATAGAAAAGGCCTGTATAATATCTTAACCTTTTTATTTAAAGTATACATTGGCATGTGTACTTGTTGCGAAGGATTTTAGTTAACTTTAGTTAATATTCAGTCCATTAGGGATAAATTTTAGTTAATTAAAACACAAGTTACCATTCATTTTTAGTTATAGTTTTCAATATTCCATAATTATTTTGGTTGAACTAAAAGTACTTATTATAGTTAATTAAAACAACAGTGCAGTAACTCACCTTGAGCTAAGGGAAAACATACGATGAGAATGAGGACTGCTGTAACACTCTCCATCTTATTTCTTTACCATAGATCAACTATAATTAAACTGATATTTAGATGTTTCTCAAATTATAGAATAATATAATTATATAATTACTATACAAATGTTTAATATTACATATACCTTCCATGAAACAGCAACATTTGCATGCATTATCACAATGCATGAGATCCAACAGTTCCCTTTCAAACTATATAGCAAGTTTGATCCTTTTATTACAAAAAAATCACGAGAATATGTTCACATGATCATGAGTGTGTCATTGAGATAAACAGGCATGATGCAACCATGCATCAGTGTGCACTTAACCCAACCACACAACACAATAGCATACAACGTTGCACTTCATACTGCTAGGTCTGATGCGCATGCATGCACTCCCACAGCAATTTGTACTACTGGTATATACGGCATGAAATAGACAGTTTTCTGTACAGCACAATAAGCGTATGGACATTTTTAATTCGCGCAAACATGACGTATACCGGTACCCGGTACCCATTTCTACACTAGCAAGCGACGGCCCATAAAATTCTGGTCACCCCCCATGACTAATTTTTCACGGGAAAATGGTAATCCTCTCGTGAAATCGGTAACCCTCAACCTAGGACGTGACTTTGACCTAGCCTCGTAAACCAGTCCCTCCCCGCTATGAAGCCTCGGCACGTGCAGAGGATTATGGTCACGGTAGGTAGTCGTTTTGTCTGTCTGTTCACTCGAAATCTCAAGAAAGGCAGCTCTAGCTACAAAATTGATGGTACTTACGTTCATAAGAGTGAATCATCTTGTAGAATTACATTTTTTTTGCAGCCCAAAACGCTCTTTTTGCTGAGATTGGGGTTTTAGTGCTTCTTTTTAGCGCTAAGCTTCGAGGCCACGCCTACAGATTTAGGGTCCCAGCTATAAAATATCGATCACTGGCACTAAACATCTGTCCCAGCTAAATATCGATCACCTTGAGCTAAAGATCAGTCCCAGATAAATATCGATCCCTGGAGCTAAAGATCGGTCCCAGCTAAATATCGATTCCTGAGCTAAACATCGCCGAGGCCGATGTTCTTGGATTTTTAGCAGTTTCTAACCGTGAGTCGATGTTTAGCTAAATATCGATCCCTGGGCTAAACATCGCACTTTTGAGAGATTTCTGTGCCGTGTTCTTGGATTTTTATATAGCAGTTTCTAACCGTGAAGGGTCGATATTTAGTCGTCAAACTAAACACTGATCAAAAATTAGTTTTGAGACATTTGGCACCCCATAGGGCAGATGGCGTGTCAGCATTCAGGTAATAATGCCACTTCATGGCATTGTTGAAAACCACCGTCATTATTGCCTGCAACTCAATCTGTGTTTTAGCAACTAATGCAATGGTCATCAGCAAACATTGGCTGGGGCACCACAATAAATGTTGTCGATGCAANTGATCGTGTCAATGGCTACACCGCTTTGTTTTTTTATGTATAATAATTTTGCTAAACAGCATGGACAACAGTTGCTAATACATGTGTGCACCCAATATGTATTAGTTAATGCACCGTCGCGAGTACTCTACGTAAATTATTGGGTGAGGGGAAGTTCGAGAAGGTCATGTAGCACGAGGCGAAGTAGAGTACGAGCGTTTACGGTGCATTAACTGGTTTGTAGTATGAAAAAGTCTAACAGTTCTTCGTTGACTAGAATGGCTGAGCAATTTGAGTACAGTTCTGTGTTTTTGAAGCAAAGTTTTGGAGCTAGATAGCCCTCCAAAGAAGAGGCTCAAGTCAGCGCATTGCCAAGAGTAGCCTGACATCTAGGTTTGCTGCTCCAGAGAAAGAGGCCAACGAAGCAGCGGCAAAAGGAGAGGTGCCATTGAAAGACAGGTGAACTTGTATCAGTCTTAATTTGCTTTCTAACTCTAAAACAAACTGTATTCGCTGCAACTGTGCTCTATTATTCCTAGCCGTGCTCTATTATTCCCAGCCGTGCTCTATTATCCCTAGCCGTGCTCTATTTTCCAACCACAGGATGTTGCGGTCTAGTAGCGCTTACTCTGTACGTAGTACGGGATTTAGAGTAATAGTTTTCCTTTGATGTCATAAGGCTTCATACTACAATTAGAATATACGGTATGCACGCGGAAATACGCAGCGCTCAATTTTGCACATTTCCCCATTGACTTCCATACAAAAGTACCCCAAGATGGCGGATATGAATGTACCCCAGCCGTGACGTCACGCTTCATTAACGGGCCAACGAAATTCTTTTGCTTTACGTGAATGGGACTATTGCCTATGCATTATACTAAAGTATTTGTTCCGAGAGGTCCAAATACTACGGGGGTCTTTTTACTACGTGACAGTAAGACACCGCACCGGGTACCGGGTGTGTCCATTCGTGACGTAGGTATACAGACACTAGAACAAGTTTTAAACTCTTTTGGAGGCCACTTATAGACCCTTTCTAACCTAAGAAAAGATTTAAAACAGATTCTAGTATTACTTGGTCGGTTTATAAGAGGGTACGCTCTAGCCCTAGCCCTAGCCCTAGCCCTAGTCTCGCCTAGCCAGACCCCTTTCGCTCCGCCTATATGGCTCCGTGCTACGCGAGACTATGAGTACGATTGCCCTTGCTCTGGAAAAATCACAGAACTTGCTCAACGATAAATATACGTAGATATGTATTAGCGAATCTTCGGAACTATGCTAAAGCCAATTCAGTTCCAGATAATATCACTACTGCTATCAATCAATCTTTTCGATGCGAGTTCAAGGTGCACGAATCGAAAAATAACGTCAAAATATACGGACGTTACACGATAGTATGCAAAATTATTAGAAATTGGATAATTATGCGCATGCCAGCAAGCAATTTAATGCAGCTATATACACTCAGTGATTTAATAATTATTCAAGAAACAAGCTGATAGTGATAGTCCCTGTCTCGCAAGTAAACTTGCCAAACTGTGTAGTAGTTGGTAGCATGCAGTGATTGTGAGTGCGCTCTAGCAGTAGTCTGACTTGCCAGACTCTTCGCAAGAAAAGGAAGAGTCTGGTAAGCCAGACTACTCTAGCAGCAACTGCATGATATTCATTTTGTAATCAGTCTTGCTTTGTAATAACAAGTAGTAAAATTTGAGCCTGAAGTGTAGGAATGGGCAGTGCAGAAAAAAAAATGATACAAGGCAAGTTTCTGAATTTCGGCACATGACTATACTTCAAGTCATTTTCATGAGTCAATTGCAAGTTTCAATTCCATCATTATTAATTTTTGACTCATGAGTCAATGCAAGCAATCACTTGACTAATTTGGATGAAATAACAAGCATGTAGAATGTAGATACATGGTCACATATGAGAGTTGGGCACAAAAAAATTTAATCGGAAGGCACCAAGCCTCGGCGCAATCAACTGACAACTAGCATGATGTACAACATGAATGTATGACCTCATCATTCAAATTCTAGCCTGTAGCCAGGAGATGACCTGAGACTCTGAGTCTCACTACTAAGTCATCAGTGACCTGAGTCAGCGGCCACTGTCAAGTATCACATGCAGAAAGCTAGCCAACCTTTGTTTGTCTTTCCAAGAGCATAAGCAGCATTGCACTGAGTATAATCATGCATTGGCAAGGCTAATTCCTGTCTGTATATCCAAAGAACACTGACTTCAAATAACCGTGCTAAGTAAAGCCAATTTTGCTTCTTGGTAAAGGTCGTCAATCGAAGGCCTGGCCGCGCCGCGCCGCGCCGGGAACGAGGCGCCGAGGCTGCCCATATGCGCATATGCCATAATATGGGCCATTGAACTTGAAAACACTGTCATTTTGGGGGGGGGGAATTACCATATGCACATGGCATATGGACGGACATAACCGCTCCACGTGTGCTCTATAATGATCCCTCCATTCAACTATAGGTTAGCACTTATGGCTACTTCTCGTTTGAAAGACCTATTTTCTTCCATCATTTGTCGATTGAGAGATGGTCTAACAGCTCGTATATTGTGAGTCCATTTGGAGCAAGTGCTGACATTTCGGCTGGAAATAGAAACGTGTCCTACGAAGTACATACCTCCACTACAAGTCCTAGCCTTGTGAGTCAAGTGAGCAAGTTTATTCGTCAGCAAAACTCCAACAACTTTGCTGGCATTTGGATGCTATTAGCTGAGTGGAGAAGTATATTAGAGTCAGGACAGGCAAGTGATACTATGGTATGGTTTGACTCTCACACTCAGAATCACTTCTGCAGTGGAAGGCTCATTATAGGCTGATATTATATTAAATGATCTTGTCTTTAAATCCATGGTTGTTCACCTTGCAGGAAAACATCCTTCAAGGAATTCTAGTAACTAATGGATTCCAATCTTTTACTGTGTTTACTTATCGCTGTGGAAGCCTTCAGTGGTCTGGTGATGCTGTGATTGGATTTAAAGCTGATGATTATCTCTATCAATCCTACTCTGGGACTAATGCAGATACAATTGCTTGCCAAAATCATCCTAGCAGTATTTGGAGCAATCTTGTCTTTCAATTACGTGAGTAACTATAATGTACAGTCTGTTCTATAGCTATACATGCAATTAGGGTTACAATAGACATATAATCATACGTACGGTAGTACGTATACTAGGAATGGGCCGAATGTCCCATAGACACAATACAAAATGTTTATGATCATAAAAATCTAGCAAAACAAAATTAAGTCTTCAAACTTGCTCAGAGGCTCTCACTGACATTACCAATTGTATGCAAGGCCTAAAACTCACAGAAACATTCCTCAGCACTCGTTCAGAGAGCTGCTGGGAAGCCACAATAGTGCCATTTTTGTTCTGCTAACATACTTACGTACTTACTAACTGACTTACTTGAAAAGCATTTCCAGAGAACCTGAATGTGTTGAGCAAATTTAGAAAGCTTTGAAACTGAGAGTATAAATTCACGTACTTCAATGTAGCCATCTTCATGTAGAGTTCAAAGGTCATTAATTATCCACGTGGCATTTAATGTGCATGCACATTAACTACTCTAGCAGACAATGTAGCTTCTACTCAGATAACTCAATCTTTTGTAGGGACTAACCAGTCTCTGATAGTCTCCTTACTGTAGTGTTGAAAAAAGTGAATGAACAAGTAGTAAAAATTTCAAAAAAAATAAGCAGTGTAGGAATGGGCTAGCCTTGTTCCCTGGCTCCTCCCTCACAGTATATTTTCTTTGAAAATAAGGAGAGAGAGATCGAGAGAACCTGGTACATTTTATCATGTGAGTGATGCAAGGTAGATGTTAAGGTAGACGTGGCCTATACATCAGCAATTGTTTTTTCATCATCTCAGCTCACGCCCACTTTGTTTTTTTCACTCTTGTAAAGCCTTTGTTTAGCCTTGGGAAGGGAGCTAGCTGTATAGACTACATTATTATGACCTTTTATTGCTATTTTGTTGAAACTCTTCCTGCATTGACCAAGATTTTTCGTATCCAGAAATCGTCCATCGTTTTTTAGAGCACATTTGGTTACAACACGCTGTCAAAGCATCTTTCATAGTTGAGTGATAGCTAAAACAATTTCTCAGATTGTAGATAACAAGAGCTGAAGCCTTTCTGTTGTTCTTTTCGACTCTTGGGCCTCTAGGAGCAAGAAAGCTAGCTTGCGGAAACACGCGGTAAAAGACTTAGTACGTAATTGCTCATTAAAAAAATTCAGAAATGAAAAATCAGAAATGCAGAAACCGAAAATCAAAAACTAGAAATCAAAAATCACACACACAATCAGAAATCAACAACAAAAATCAAAAATCAAAAATCACAAATCACAAATCACAAATCAACAATCAAAAATCAAAAATCAAAAATCAGAAATCAAAAATCAGAAATAGTCAATCGGAAATCAGAAATATTAAATCGCAAATCACAATAACTAAAAATGTTATTTTTGTCGCATATGGCGTTCCATATTTTGTTACGTAAGCTACACGTGACACACAATGTCGTGCAAGCCTAGCGCGCGCCTTGCGCAATTTGCAAAATGCGCGAATTACATTGCTGCGCATTTTAGAGAAATGCGCAAATAAATCAATAATGCGCACGATGCAACGGTTCCAAAATGCGCTGCGCATTTTGCAAAATGCGCAAATCGCCATAATGCGTGGAACATATATATATACAAGTAGTAAAAATTTCAAAAAAAAAAGCAGTGTAGGAATGGGCAGTGCATTAAAAAGTATTGGAACAAGGCAGGGTCTCAATTTCGGCACATGACTACTTCATTTTTATTCTTGATCCTTGATATGGATTTTCAGTGTTGTGTTGCGATGATCTGTATAATAGTACCGTAGCTTAATATTCATTGCATTGGTTCAAATTTCTCGCTAATCACTTGGCTACTAAAGCAATAGAGTAAACTATAACAGACAGGTATTTAAACTGGACTGCCGGCCAAGAGTTGGGCATAAAAATGAAGTAGTCATGTGCCAAAATTGAGACCCTGCCTTGTTCCAATACTTTTTAATGCACTGCCCATTCCTACACTGCTTTTTTTTGAAATTTTTACTACTTGTTCATTCACTTTTTTCAACACTACAGTGTGTAGACTATCAGAGACTGGTTAGTCCGTACAAAAAGCTTGAGTAGCAGCTAAACATGCACTACATTATGCTTGAAGAGGCTAATGCGCATGCGCATATTAATGCCACGTGGATAGATGACCTTTGAACTCTACCTACAAAGATGGCTGAATTGAAGTACGTGAATTTATACACTAAGTTTCAAAGCTTTCTAGTTTTTGTTTAGGCCTATATATTTATGATGAAAGCGAGTGTCAAGGAATGTAGTACCCATGAAAAGAACTTACTTTGTGCTGTCAAAGTTGGCTCAACACATTCTGGGTCTCTGGAAATGCTTTTCAAGTAAGTCAGTTAGGAAGTAAGTAAGTAGAAGAACAAAAATGGCACTATGGTGGCTTCCCACTAGCGCTCTCTACGAGTGCTGCAGAAAGTTTTTGTGAGTTTTAGGCCTTGCATGCAGTTGGTAATCTGTCAGTGAGAGCTTCTGAGCAACTTTGAAGGTTTAATTTTGTTTGACTAGATTTTTATGGTGGCCAACATTTTGTATTGTGTCTATGGGACAGTCGGCCCATTCCTACTATACGTACTACCGTACGTATGATAAAGTCCTCCATGCACACGTATCATGTATTGAACATGTAGAGGATGTGGAAGACTTAATTACAAAAGGTCATGCAAACGTCAACTGAGTGCTGAGTGCTTTAAAATTTTTGGTAACCACACCAACTTTTGGGTCACATGAGAAAAGTTATTAATAGTTAGAGAGTTTGATTATGCATGAGTTGGCACCATGTTCCTTAAACCTTTTCTTTGCTCTAGAATTGTTGTTTGACGTCATTGCTTGAAAGTAGCACACTCAACGTTTATATATAAGACTTCAATTCACTTTGAATTCAAAAATAAAAGAAAATTATTTTGTTGACGTGATCAGGGGGTGCTTGATTTCCCTGAGCACCAGCTAGATATGCCACTGCAAGAACAGGCAAATTAAGGCCTTTAATTGTAAGTGTATGAACAGACCTGACCTTGGCATGAGTCAAGAACTATAGTAAACCTCACTGCTTATGTCATGCATTAGGCTAATCTTGATTATGTACAGTGTTTGATGAAAAATTTTAATTTTGTTTGATTTGAACGGTATCCCAGAACCTTAATTCATTACCGTAAGTAATATAAGGTTATACTGAAAGTGTACTCTATGCATCTCATCATGAATTGGGTAGATAGTGATCAAGTACCATTTACAATGAAGGCACCAAGGTGCATAACCCTTGGTGCATAATATGCATGTAAATTCCGAGTACTTAATGTGATTATATGTGCTGTAAGAATTATACGTAGTTAGTGGTATGATGTTAAAATGTTATGCATTGCTACATATGTGTTTATGTGTTTGTACATTTGTCATTCATGAAATAGTACAATAAAAGTTAATATTATATTATATTCCATTTGTTCCTTGATGTTGGCTATTTTTACAGCACTATTGTAGTTATTGCCACAGCATTCACTGGCCTACACATTATAGCAGAACTTTGCTACCTATGTTTAGATAATCTCGATTATTTTACCTTGTTATGCCGCTTTTGAATACTGGAGCTGTTGTTATTGAGATATAGTTGGAACACACACACACACACACACACGCACACACACACACACACACACACACACAGACAAAATGACTACCGTAACCCTAGGTGCGCATGCGCACAAAGGGTTAATTACAATTACAACTATACTCCACCAACCCATTAGTAACAGGATCATGCTCAATTCAAATCTTAACTGATTATACACTGAATTCTTTTGAAGTGAATGACGTCAATTAAAATTTAAAGTTTTGTAGCTATGCCTTTTTTTATTTTTCTTAGTGAAGCGTTTGCTGGCAAAAACAAGCCTAACATATGGAGGGTCAAATAAGCTAGGACATAGCCGTGCATATAAAGCTTTTTTTCCAGCTAGCCAACAATGCTTACAAGAGCGATGTTATGGCTTTATAGCCTAACTATGCCTGCATCTATGTAGCCAAGTTTCAAGCTTATCCTCTGAAGGGTTTTAGAAAAAAAATGTTGCTCTAAACTCAACCATCATGATCACGAAGATCGTATACTAACCATTAGTTGCTCAACGACAAATAGCACCATGCCTTACTAGCAGTTCTAAGTCTGACTTGTTACTATTTGTATATAAGTAGTAAAAATTTCAAAAAAATAAGCAGTGTAGGAATAGGCAGTTCTGTAAAAAGCAAGGAAACTAGGCAATACTCTGAATTTCGGCACATGACTACTTCAATATTAAAATCTTTGAGCAGTTGCAGGCTAATTATACGTACGTCAATAGTCACATTGAGCCAACTCTGACTGTACAAGGTAACTTGAATTCATCCAAAGTACGTTCTTTGATACTCGTCTGCTGCCCAAAAGTAAGCATACAAAATCTATAGGCAGCTTTGACACTCTCAGGTACAAATTACTGTACTGTTATGTAGCCATTTTATGTAGGTAAAGGTCGTCAACAGACCACGTGGTTTACATTAGTGCGCACGCATGCGCATTCAATAGTTCTGCAAGCACTTGCTTTTTTGTAGAGACTAACCAGTCTCCAAGCAATAACGCCTTATAGTGTTGAAAAAAGTGAATGAACAAGTAGTAAAAATTTCAAAAAAATAAGCAGTGTAGGAATGGGCAGTTCTGTAAAAAGCAAGGAAACTAGGCAATACTCTGAATTTCGGCACATGACTACTTCATTTTTATGCCAAACTGTTGCATTGCATGGTTTTACCTGTATATCTGCTGATACTTCATCCAAATTAGTGAATTAATTGTGTGACTATTGACGTACGTATAATTAGCCTGCAACTGCTCAAAGATTTTAATATTGAAGTAGTCATGTGCCGAAATTCAGAGTATTGCCTAGTTTCCTTGCTTNTTTGCCAGACAGTTTCCTTATCACTCACCTTACCATTTTCCAGGAAGTAGTTTCTACAATTTTCTAGTTGCTCCATTCTGGACAGACAATGATGTCAGTAGAGGTATAGGGGAAGTGTCTTACCAGGTTCATTCCAATCAGACGGAGGCCATGACCTGGGTCAGCACTTACATCAGCCAACAACAGCAAGTTAATTTCAATGCCAGCTGGATGCTTGTTGCAGAATGGAGAGACGTTCCTGAGTACCAAGGAAAGACAAGTGATGTTAGTAACTTACTGACCTAGGCTATAGAAATATAGAGATCATCAGTGTATGTTAACTCTTCATGTGAAATCTTTTGCAACAGACAAACACCTATCAGGGAATAATTGTTACAGATGGTGAATGTTCATTTGCTCTGTTTACCTACCATTGTGGGATGTTAGATTGGTCCGGAGGAGCAAGCATTGGCTTCAATGCTGATGGAAGATTTTATGATAACCACAACCTGAGCCTGTCGACTAGTGCAAAAGATATTGCTTGTGTGAATTCACCTGCTAGCAATTGGAACAACATTGTGTACCAGCTATGTCAGTTTTTTAATACATACATTGTCATAATTATGTGAAGTCTTGGTATTTTTCACTGTAGATGGGAAGTACAATTCTTTTATTAAACTTGGAAATACACGAAATGTGAACGAAATTGTACTACCTTCTACTCTTGATTCCACTTCACTGAGTATTCCAATATCAGATTTTCAGTTTGGTTTTGAGACTGATCAGTCATCACTTTATGTATGCTTTTTTAATTATTGCACTAGTCCCATATCAACATTTATTGTGTCATTCTCCTACATGTGCAGGTTTCCAGCAATGGACTATTGTCTTTTGGGAGAAGTGTGAACTTTTCCAACCCAGTTCTATTCCCAAATTCAAGCCTGTACACCTTTCTCATTGCTCCATTTTGGGCTGATAATGATCTGCGTCCAGGAGGAAGAGTTGCATATGAAGTTCATAGTAGTTCCACACCAGCTATGGGTTCAATCAACCGATTCATTCGTCAGAACACTGATTCTTACTTTGAAGGAACTTGGATGATTTTGACAGAATGGAATGATGTCCCAGAGTATGGTTCAGACAATTTGAAAGTAAACAATTATGTGTATGATGATAATTATGGTGATATGCATGACATTGTATAATATAATATAGATATGAACAAAATTAGGTGTTGGTTTTTTGTTTGTCAGACAAACTCTTATCAAGCAGCTGTGATCACTAATGGCACTCAAAGTTTTGCTGTTTTCACCTATCAGTGTGGATCAATTACCTGGGGTAGTAATGCAACTGTAGGGTTCAATGCAGAAGGAGCTATATTTGAGAACCACCAGCTAAGTGCAACTGGACAAGCAATTTCTGTGGCCTGTCTGAACTATAGTACTACAATTTGGACCAATCTTGTTTACCGGCTGACAGTAGCAGGTATATAATAATAGTAATTATCTCACAGTGAGCATAAATTTGTTTATGGTATTATTTATCATACGTACGGTAGTACGTATAGTAGGAATGGGCTGAATGTCCTATAGACACAATACAAAATGTTTATCTCCATAAAAATCTAGCAAGACATAGTTAAGCCTTCAAACTTGCTCAGAAGCTCTCTTAGACATATTAACAAATGCTTGGATGGCCTAAAACTCACAGAAGCTTTCATAATCACTCGTAGCGAGCGCTAGTTAGAAGCTACACCCACACAATTTTGTTCTCACTTACTTACTATTATAAACTGACTTACTTGAAAGTTATTTCCAGAGAAATTGACGTTGAGCTTGTTTTGACTACACAGAGCAACTTGTTCTCATCTGGACTAGTGCCTTTTACACTCGCTTTCTGCCTAAATGTGTTAAAACAAGAGCTAGAAAGCTTAGCCTCGTTCCCAGGCTCTCACCTTTGACCTTACACTCACGGTAAGGAAGGAGAGAGCCTGGTCGGAAATATCACGTGAATGATGTGGGGACAGACACTAGGGTAGACACGTCCTTTGACCTCTGTAAGCTGCAGCGAGTCTGAACTATAACGCGAGTTGTTTGTGCTAGGCGCTTGTAAAATGGCACGATCACGGCAGAGGTCAAAGGTCACATCTACCTTTGCGTCATCAATGATGAAATTCATGTGATTTTTCCGACCAGGCTCTCTCCTTCCTTACCATGAGTGTAAGGTCAAAGGTGAGAGCAATCTAGGCAATGTTGTTTTAGTTATGTAATCCTCAATACTCTACTTGAGCATAAAAAAATGAAGTAGTCATGTGTCGAAATTGTGACATGCCTTGTTTTATTACTTTTTACCTCATTGCCCATTCCTAGAATGTTAATTTTTAAGAAATTTTTACCTATACTTGTTCATTCACTTTTTTCAACACTAAAGTGAGGAGACTATATCGGGGACTTAGTAAGTCCTTATAAAAAGCTTAAGTAGCAGTACTATTAGGCTAATGTGCATGCGCATTAAATGCTACGTGAATAGATAACGAACTTTGACCCCTACCTACAAAAGATGGCTGCATTGAAGTGTATGAATTTATATACTAAGTTTAAAAGCTTTCTTAGCCTTGTTCCCAGGCGCATGCTTATATACTTTGCTCCACTTAGCGGCACTCCCTAGCTGTCAGTATTTAGACCATAAGATGCACACCCTTGTGCATACTGATTGAATTGGCATGCATGATCTATGAATTCAAACCATTATTGTTAGTCATGTACAACATTGTTTGACAGGATGTATTAGGAATCAAAATGAAAATGAACTAGTCATGTGCCGAAATTGCGACATGCCTTGTTTCCTTACTTTTTACCACCCTGCCCATTCCTACAATGTTAATTTTTATGAAATTTTTACCTATACTTGTAATCATTAATACAGTACCCCCATATATCATCTTCACACGCTCTGCCTCATTGATTCAAAGGATTAATTTTGCTGGGGAAGACTTAAGCACCATATACTCAGGCAACTATCCCAGAGCTCTGGATTATGATTACAGGTAGAAGATATGTAGTGTGCACCACAGCTCCTTTATTTTGACACTGTTTTGTAGAAATAACTTCATGTTCTGGACTGATGTGAACACTGACAGAATCTATAGATCGTATCTCAATGGGTCAAATGTGGTGATTTTGGTGAGCACTGGTTTGCTTTGTACAGGTATAGTATTTCAATGTCAAGTTATGTTACAGGTTACGTACATATACTTCTACTATTTTTGTTTGTTTGATTTAAATTTTTTGGCATACAGAGGGACTAGCCTGGGATTGGATCAATATGAAATTATATTGGACTGATAGATGCAACGATAATATTGAGGTTTATGATCCTGAAACTGGTCATCGTCGAGTACTAATTCGTACTGGTTTTGGAGATGTTTATGATATTGTGGTAGATCCAACAACAAGGTATAATAATATATTACAAATCTGTTAGTTATATGTACGAACATGTATATGGGGGGTATGTATTTTGTTATTATGACTGGCATGTAGGAAGCTTTATTGGACAGTTGTTGGTTCTGTTGACAAGATTGAGAGCGCATCAATGGATGGAACTTCAAGGACATTACTTCATTCACTGAATCTAAACACTCCATATGGACTTGCACTTGATATTGATTTCCAGACTTTGTACTGGACTGACTATAGTGCAAACAGACTGGAGAGGTCGAATGCTGATGGGACAAATAGAGAAATTTTGACCACAAGATCAATCCGTGAACCATATTTCATTACTTACTATGGTGGAAGGTTATATTGGGGTGACAGGTCTTACAACAGGATACAAACTGTGCATGTTAGTAATCCTTCAAGAGTAACCTATTTAGGATCTACCTCACTCTCTCATGTCTACGGGATTCAAGTCATTGCGCCTGAAAAGCAGCGTATTGGTACATTAGATTAATAATGTAAATGCATGCATGTATCCTTGTAATGGGTATGGCTTTACTCATCAAAATTAACTATACATACTGTTTTCTTATGCAGCCTCTAACCCATGTGTTGAGAGAAATGTCAACTGTAGTTTCTTGTGCTTGCTTAGCTCCACTGCCCCAGAAGGATATACCTGTGTTTGCCCTGAAGGAATGGTGTTTGATGAAGACAGATCCATGTGCACATGTATGAGCAAAATGGTGTATGATACATGCAGATATATATTTAGTTTATCTACATACTTGTATATAGTTCCTCCCCTCGTGGTGTTTGCATTCTTCACGCCAAATGGTTATAACAGCATTCAACAAGAATATCTGGATGGTAGTAACAGTCTTGTTCTCTACTCAAGTGGACTTCCAAGAGTTGTTGACTTTGATTACAGGTATTGTGTGTGTGTGTGTGTGTGTGTGTGTGTGTGTGTGTGTGTGTGTGTGTGTGTGTGTGTGTGTGTGTGTGTGTGTGTGTGTGTGTGTGTGTG